>CM051256.1:92070835-92453335 GCA_027921565.1 Artemia sinica | reverse complement strand
GATTTTATGTCGATGGATTCAGCCTAGGGCGAATTGCCTTCCAATCCAGAGCAGGCAAATGGTGTTCGAAAGGGGGATAGTACATCCTGATGGTCGGTATGTGATGGTCGGATGGTCGATTTGGACCATTTTCTCCGAAAGTGCCCGGTGCTCTCTGATTTAAGGGAAAATTACTTACATGGGATTATTTTGCTGCTTCCTGGTATTTTACAAAGTAGTAATCCAACCACAATATTTCGTATTGGTGCGTACATAGAGAAGGGATTAGAAAGAAGGAAAAGTTTTTACAATTAATTATTATTAATTATATGATTATAGGGAATTACATTTATTTTCTCGATAAATTACCATAAGGTATTTTTTGCTATGTATCATGTTAATGTATGTTTCGTAATTTGTTATGTTGTGATTTCTTTATTTTTCATGAAGTTGTGTGTGTATATGGCTCTTGGGCTTTGGAAATACACGATATATCTATCTATATATCTATCTATACTTGTTATGGAATATCTTCTTTTTTTTTTCAAAGTGAAATTTGGTTTTGTTTTTTAGCTAGCGATGCTTATGTGCTCATTCAAATCTATGAACTTATTTCAAAAAATTTTGGGCCCGAAGAATGGAATGAAATCATCTGTTTATGTACAAGAAAACAGAAGCAAGAAAGGAAACCAAAGAAAGTTAGTATTACTGTCTTAGTGCTTAAATTCATTAGTTACTTAGTTTAATTAGTTATGATTAGCTAATTAGCTACATTAGTTTCAATACTTAGTTAAATTCTAATGTGTTAGTTTTCTCCTGTAGAGTCAATTCAAAGAAATCGGGAAGGGGGGATGTTCTCATTTAGATGGATAGGAGGGGGGGGGGGGTAATTCAAAGAGTAGCGGTAGGGGAGGGGGGTTAATTGACGCCACTGTTTTTCTCAAATGTTGATTGACGTCCAGATCTTTCCATTGGTTGATATTTTTGAATTTGATTATTGATGCTTGAGATCTATTATCTCCTCTAACATTCTCTTATAACGCAGGCGAATAATAGAAACTAAAGTTATTAAGCACTATTTCGTCACAATTTTGGGGTTTCATCAAGTGGTTTGACATCAAATATAATCATATAAAGCGATATCAACCAACTGTTTGAATTAACAATACAAACAATAAATAACAAATAGATAATTATTCAAAGTTTTTGACTCAGGCTGACTAGGGGAGATACTTGATCCTCCATATATTCTCATTCGGGTACTGGGTTGCAGAAGATAATTGAAAAATCACAATCACTTAAACTATGTACAGGAGGGCAATCCGGCACGGTCATTAAGGGGACATCGGAGTAGTCGAGGGATTGTCCAACAAGCTACTTTTTTTTTACGATGGTAGCCCTACGAGTCACTAGATCCATTTCACCATTCGCTTGTCAGCGTTTCAACTCCGCTGCAAGATTTTTCCGCTTTTCAGAGTTCTCCTTTAGGCTGGTCGCTGTTGAAACAGATAGTTTTTTTTTTTTTTATTTTTTTTTATTTTTTTTTTTTTTTTCTTCATAAGATTTCTGAATTATACGGTTTCTCAAATCAGCTCTTTGCACAGAGAAAAAGAGGGGAGGGGTAATTTCCGGAGGGTTGTTTTCTATTCAAGAGTGTTTTATGTTTAACAGACGGGGGGGGGGGCAAGGTCAATTCCATATGTGCATGACAAACAGTTTTACGAATAAATAGCATCATTTGTCTATAGGAGGGGGGGGGGGGGTTGCATTCGCGACAATGTTGAAACGGCTTTTGTGACGTTAACGTTCGGAAAGTGCAAATCGACGAATTTGCAATTGCAATTAACGAAGTTTCAATTAAAGGATTAACGAAGTTTCAACTAAAGGGGCTACAGCTGGTTTCGATAGTTTAGTAGACACGGCAGACAAAACCAGGCCCCGAACGGTCGACACAGAGCCCACTGACTGAGGACTACTTTCAGTGTGAGGGAATTCGTTAGCAATATCGCTGACCTGAACGGAAGTGTCACTTTTCATGCCAGTTCTAAGCTGATAAAGAGTTTGGATTGTTTGAGCGATGGTAGCAAACTCGTTCTTGATATCGTCCTTCAACATCCTTAGGTAACTGCCCATTACGGATGAGAGTTTTTCTATAACAGCCTGCTTACTGCTTGAAGTGGGAGGGGGTATGGTTTAATTTTTAAGCCGGTCAAGATCGGGTGCATTTAAGGGAATCTATCAACTTTTTTAATAGTTTATTTATACGAGGGAATAGGTCATAACATTTACCTCAGATCGCACTTTCACAAATGTCACATTCTATGGCTGATGATCCTACATGGAAATCATTGATGCAAGCCGCGCACCTATCATGGCGTTTAATTGGGCTATGATGCTTACGCTTTTACTTGCTAGACATGGCAATAGTGCACTCCATTAACCATAACCTATGATAGATCATTGCCAGAACACTGTTTTTGGATAAACTTGTACCAAAAAGTACAGCTCGTCTTCAGGTTATTGTCGGATCTCTAATCCACAAGATATATGGAAAATTTCACTTGATGCAATAAAATTTCTTTGATTAATTTGAAAAATAAACTTCACAATTATATTCTCTTAAAACCATGGTATGGGCTATTCAATCAATGACTATGTATAATAAAAATGGGGTACACTTTTCAACTGTAACCAGAGAAATTGGATTCCACATTGAGTCAATATCTGCTTTGCAAATATGAATAACCTGCCTATTACAAACTGGTTGATATTTTCTTTGAATTTGGATTAACGTGTTACAAATAACTTTAAAAAAAAACTATTTCAGGGCGCTCAAAACCTCCCGTGTGGGGTTTTAGACCATGACACATTGATTGGCTTGTTCAATATTTCCGTCCTCTGTCAATTTGGCCCTCTTTTGCAAATTTTTTTTTCGTCGCACAAAGTAGCAGAAAACTTTCCCTTACTGTGGCATGATCTGTTGTTATTAAAAAAAAAAAGGTCACTACATGTGGTGATTTCCTTTCCAAAGAGCCCTCTCCCAATATTCTACGACTACCGGTTTGATGTGATCACCCCGTAGAAAAAAAAAACGAAAAACAGAAAACATCTATGCTTCATGTTCAAATAAGTAGTCTTCCTTCTTGCTCTAGGTGGAGGGGGCTTTAATTCTCCTAATTTTGGGTTTTCGACAATGGTGATTCCAATGGTGTACTGTTCATTTCCATCTGACGTCATTTTTGAGGAATTTCGATTTTTTTTCCAAAGGCAGGTAAATTTGTTTTCCCATTAAGTATTTACTATAAAGATTAATTGAAATAATAGTTACCATTCCTGAATCTGTCAAATGACAATTATTCTCATCACTTTTTTCAAAACAAGTTTCCAAACTTTAGCTATTATGGGTAGTGGCGCCTATTGGGGAGGGATACAAGGGGGTGTGTACCCCTTAAATTTTTCGTCTTCTCTAGATTTTGAACATACCTTTTTTGGAATTATTTTCATTTAAGCGTGGCTTTTTTGGCATTTTCTTCTTTTTTTAAAGGACGAAAAATAATAAATTTGCCAACAAAATACATTGCATCCCCCACTAAATTTTTCACACGTCACTGAATATGGACCGTGGCTCACTCTTTATTTGATTGCAGCTAATGCTGTAACCTCGAGCTGCAATATATTGCGTATATGACTTCAGTAGCAATAATTTCTTATGATCCTATGCATATGTTGCTTCTACAAGATTATTGGTATATTTTGCTTAGTAGCATCATGTGTCTGTGTTTAGCTTGATCAGAAAAGTTGTTATTAGTGCATTACACAAAGGAAGTCCCTCGTTTTATACAGTTAGCATTCCTTCAAATCGTGCTTCGCCATTGCCAAACAACTTATTCTTTTGGTTATTGGAAGTAAATGGTTGTTTTATTGGCAACAATAATTCATCCCGCATGGAACTACCTGAAAAGCATGGTTTGAATTTTGTCCTATTGCATCCCTCCGAAAATTCAGCCACCTCAACCTGTAATTTTTCGTTTTATGACAATCCCCTCTTAAAGTTCAATACCTTGATCCCCCCCCCCCCATCTAGTCTCTTCCCTCAAACTCTGTAACACAACTATATACTTCAAGTATATATCATAAGGGTATAAATTTATGGAATAATTTGGATAATGATATGAAGAAGATAGAAAATTTTAGTGATTTCAAATGAAAATTGAAAGAAAAATTATTAAGTAAGTATGAATTCTAGTTTTGTTTGTTTTGGAGGTGACATGATTTGATCTAATTTAAATTAAGTTGTAATTGCTTGTTTGTTTGTGAGTGCGACCTCTCAGCATGAATATGATATGTAGTTGCTGTCCCTGTACTATTATTATTATTATTCTTTATTTATTTTTTTTTCTTTCCTTTCTTTTCTCTCTTTTTTTCTTTCTTTCTTATTATAGTGAATTTAAATGACGTTATATGTGTGTATTTTTTTTACCTGTTTCACCCCCCGTCAACCGTTTGGTTTTGGGTGAATCATATTGATTTCTGTATTTAAATTTTTGTTAAAGTTAATAAAATATATCACTATCACTCTGAACAACAGGCCTATGTCTACTTAGAATAACAAAAAAAAAATTCCTAAATCTCTTGACGAATTTAATTATTTAAGGCTTAGATTTTGTAGGAGAAGAAAAAGAAGTTTGCGGAAAAAAATCAGCAAATGTTGAACGTATGCTATCCCGCCAAGATAATGCCGAAAGATGTTAAGTTCTTGTGCGTTTCTACCAACCTTGGGAGGCTAGGACGATCGCTCAGATCATGCGGAATTGATACCCTGTATACTCACACTAAAACGACTGGCATGACGGACCAAGAAATTGTAGAAATTTCCATTAGAGAAAAGAGACTCGTTGTCTGCGCTGGTGCCAATGCACTAAAGGTAAGTTGTCAGTTCAGTTCAGGTGAGCTTATGTGTGGATGTTTTTTTACAGGTTTAGCCTGTAGTTTAATTCCCTTTTCCCCTGTAATAAAGATAAAGATCCTCCAGCACCATTGCTGGCACACAGGACGTCAAATCAACGTTTTAGTTACTGGGTCTTTCTTATGAGGACGAGTAGCAAGCCTGTTGCCCAACCTTGTGGCAGTGGGTAATAATCTTCTCCTATTATAATTGTCTTTTTTTATGTCAGTTAGTAATAGCAATCTAATCAAAAAGAATAGACTTAAATTATGTCAAAAATGTAAGAGTAGAAGTCATAGAATAGGCGTCTGAAACTATTAAGCAATGTTAAGAAATATTAAGCAATGGCTATTTTAACAGCCGGTTTCCTGTTGAATATCCTTTATTTTAGGGAATTCGGTAAGCGGTAAATAATTTTATTTTTCGGAATTCAAATTCCGAGATATTTATATTCCGGTATGGAATTGACAGAGTTATCAACAATTATTTTAAGTTGATAGATACAAAAAATTGTTAAACAGAAAAAACAATTTTTTTTAGTTTTTGAAAAAAACTTCGCTCGACTTCTTCCTATTCTAGGCGAAGTGGTTGATTTTAAAAACTTTATTTTTATTTATTTTTTATTTTTTCAAATAAGAACGCCATCAACGATTTCTAATTTTGCAAACAACAATATAGCCACTGCGTGTTCGTCTTGCAGTTTTGATTTTTACACTTGATTTTGAACATTCACTATGGGTAGTTTCGCACAGAATAATAAGTACAATTTCACCATGCTGCCATCTATTCCTTATCTTCATGTTAACCTTGAAAACATTTTGATCGATGATATACCGAAAACATGTCTGACGGAGGAGCCACTTCATAAACTTGATTAATCCGAATACAGGTGGGCAAAACACGACGCTCATGCTGTTAACAACAGTGGATATAAAACACCATATGAAATTGACTTGGCACCATCTTCAGCATCGGAGATAATTAACGCGGTCAAACTTTAAAAAACAGCCACAAGTCACCTGGTAAAGATAGACATCCCCAGAGGTCTTTCATTGGAAGGTCACAGTAATGATCTCATTATGGAAATTATCTCTCATTATGTGATGATCGAAACTCCCGAGATTTCACTCATAGATATGGATTGAAAGTATTCGCAAAGTTTCTGTTTAAATGGTTCGAGGCAACAAAAGCTGAGCGGAAACGTGAAAATAAGTGCAGATTTTAAAGAGGCATTTGGTGCACTGACCAAATATTCACTCTTATTCTCTAACAGTGCGAACGCTACAACCTCCATTATTCTGGATTTATGACCGCCTTTGACTCTGTGGCGCGCGAAAACCTTTGGTGGATCAGGGTGGAAGAAGGTATGACGGTTGGACTCAAAGAACGACCGAAGACTTGCTATGACTATTGCAAATCATTTGTAAGAGTGTAGGGTGAGGAGACTGAACCTTTTGATGTCCAAGATGAAGCGTAACTGGTCAATATACCCAACACGCCCCTTGTAGAGAAAAGAGGTTTCATGCTTTACTTTTTGCATACACTAATCTAAAGCTCTTAACATGTATACGCTTACTTCATCAATCGTCAAGAGTCATACATCCATCTTTTTTTATTCTAGTACATGGGGGGGACTTCGAGGTTCAAAGTTGTACCACCTACAGAATGTACTACTGTATTTTAAGTCAACTTTAAAAAGAAGTTGGTTTTCTTTGAAAAAAGGTTCAGAGACCTGCTTAACAGCTGCCCTAAGGCTGAAAAGGTGTAATCTTCACTCTTAAGCCCTTATAGAATTCGTTTGTTTTTATTAGAACCTATGAATACTGGGATTTTGTAAGTATACAGATTTTTTACTACTTTCCCACCATACGGATTTTTAACCCCCCCCCCCCAAAAAAAAAAATAAAATTAAAGAACACTTCAAAAACTTTTTACTTGTTATGATGATTTTGTTGAAATTCTGTGGCAATTTGCTCTGTCGTTTGAAGGATTAATTTGCTTATAGTATGGTGTATGCATGTATATCGCTATATTGTAGTGTTTCTATTTGTAAGGTAATTTTTTTGAATATGTCGTCTCTGTATCCTTATCAACAATGTGAAAATTTTCATTTGAAATAAACAAAGATGTTTGCAGGATCACTGATGGCACTTTGTTGGCTCGAGTAGCAAGTTCCGTCTTTGACCCTTTTTATAAAAATATATTGTTTTTTTTTTTCTTGTTTCATAGCCTTTTCTTTAATTTTAGCACTTCGTAAAGTCTCACTTATAGAAGTAAATAGAAAAAATTATATTATATAGATAGATACTAGCCAAAGAGCTGGCGTTGCTGAAATTCGCCTAGCTTCCCTTGCGAGCTAAACTATGTAGCTCGGACCTTAAAAGCGCTTGGCAGCCCAGGACTTCCCTATGAAAGATCTAAAGCCGAACTGGTCAGCCATGGCAAAACAAAGAAATTAATATAAAGATCACAAACGGGTCTATGACAAGTAAAGAAAAACGAAGAGAACAAAAAATCAAACGAATATTTCGCCCGTATACAACAAGGCGTCTTCGGGCGTTGAAAAAAAAAAAACAAAAAAAACTAGAAACTAAAACTAAAAAATATATATATATGGAACTAAAACAGACTAACTGAAATATATAATATACAATTAATCATATATACAATTGTCAGCTATCTTCATGAAACCAGAAAAGTAATTGGATTATAAATTTAAAATAACAAATGAACTAGATCATATTATTGCGACGTAATTTTATAAGTTTTTGATGCTGCCAGTCGTCTAAATTTATAATCCAGTGACTTTTCTGGTTTCATGAAGGTAGCTGGCATTTGTATATGTTAGTAACATTCTACATTTTAGTTAGTATCAAATAAGACGCCTTTTTGTATACGGGCGAAATATTAGTTTTATTTTTTTTTGTTCTATTCGTTTTCCTTTACTTGCCATAGACCCGTTTGTCATCTTTATATTCATTTCTTTGTTTTGTTAAGGCTTCCCTCAGATTACTAACCGCTTGAAATTTTTTTTATTTAATTCGTATTTGATTTATTTATAGTTGCTTATATAACAGAGGAGAAAAATACCGATTAATTCCCTATAATTCCACGGTAAACTTTTTTTATTTGTTTAGATCGGTTACCAACGTTTTGTTTTATTTCCAGCCAAGGTTAAGCTGACTGGTTTGAAAACCCTCCGGTATGAAATTTAAAGATAGTAAAAAGAATGAAAAGCTTTTGAATGAACATATTTTAGTTCATAGTAATTCCTTAAGTCATTCCTATAATATTCCTATATTAAGTAATTCCTATTGTCACCCAAAGGCTTAATTTGTTAAGAAGAAAGGTTTACAAATTTGCGCACCTCTTGTTTAGAATTCCTGGTTAAAAGAAACAAAATTCAGTTGTTCTGTTTCTTCATTCTAAATTAATATGCTTTTTGGAGGAACAGTTTCTGTGTTTCATAGGGGGATTAGAACATTAGAAGTCGGAATTATCTAGATCAGAGTATTAAAAATAGTGACATTTCTTTGTTTAAAGATAAACTTAAGAATTATTTTTTAGTAAGTATGAATTTTAGTTCTTTTGTTGTTGTTTTTTTGGGAAGGGGGGGGGGTCTATATAAATAATTGAGTAGCTTATTGTGGCCTCCCGGGGTATTATCATCTTAACAGTAAAGTTGAATTTGTTTTGTTTTAAGCTTTATGGTGCTACTTAGGATGTGCGACTTGTATTAGTTGTTTTATAATTTATTTAGTCCTGTATTGTTTATTGATGTATTTTGGCCACTCCCTCGGACAAGTCTTTTTACTTCTCGGTTGGCTGTTAATAGTGATGTAATTTTTTGGTTTAATAAATATCTCTATCTCTCTCTCTCTCAATCAAATAATTTACTCGCTGTTTTATATATAGATTAGAAGTCACCTGCCTCCTGGGAGCTGTTATCAAATCCGCTCTGGGGACCCAGCTTTACAATTGAAAGAAGTTCTTCTATATTTTAATATTTGCGTTGAAGAGAAGGATATTTTCTCAGATGTCAGATTTGTAACAGTGACAAGTTTCATGCAATGACAAACTCCAGTTTGATGAAGTTAGCTTGTCTTCAGAATGACAACGCGAAAAATGGCTCTGAGTCAGTTGGTCTTGAATCTCAAATTTCTCAAGATCCAGCAAGTGTTAATATGACAAAATTAGCGAGGAATATAATAACAGTCTCAGAAGAACAATGTGCTTCGGGCTACACTGTCAAAAATGCTCCCATCTTATACCAAAGTGTTCCGGTTGATATTATTAAAAATGTTGCATTGTTTTATGTTTGTACTGACTGTGGGAAAGTATATTGGGAAGGATCCCATGCGGAAAAAGTCCTCCAAGGATGTTTGAAATTTGCTCTAATAAACTCCTGAAAGTGTTTTGTATGTCTATCCCTTGGGATACCCAGTCTCTATTTTCTGTCATAAGATTCAAAACATAATGTTATTGTTTGAAAGAGTCCACTATGAACTGATCTGATTGGTATTACCTTCGAGTGTCTTGGAAAGTGAT
This sequence comes from Artemia sinica, assembly GCA_027921565.1. Classification (NCBI taxonomy): domain Eukaryota; kingdom Metazoa; phylum Arthropoda; class Branchiopoda; order Anostraca; family Artemiidae; genus Artemia; species Artemia sinica. The sequence continues at coordinate 92,443,863 of CM051256.1, read as the reverse complement.
TGGCCTGGAATTACTATGGTTAGATACTGTGCCATTGTTACACACTTTATATTTGTTAGTTTCATAATAAACAATATAGACTGCTTTATAATCCATCTGACAAAATCTAGAAACTGGAAAGTACTAAAATATATGCTATGCATAGGAAAAATCTTGAAAAAAACGCATGAGAAAATTTTCTGTGAATTTGTGTTGATATTTTACTGGTTGAGATATAAATTTCGTGAGGAGACGGGATTTCATCACTCCTGCCAATAAAATAAATATCCGGAGGAAAAAAATTTGTTCTTCTTTTATCGTTCTTTAGTCTTCACGTTTCTTTCGAGTCGAGTTGCGAATCCTTTGTCCGAGGGGCACGGGTTCGATTCTTGGCGTCGCCGGTTATTGTCTTTGGGACGGGGGTCAGTAGCGTGACTAGAGCTGACCCAGATCTAAATGGGTACCTGGAGAAATTTGGGGAGGGTAAGGAGGAAGGGTGTGCGAAAGCACAGGATGGCTGGCCCCCAACTTTACTTCCTGGCCGAGGGGCCATGAAATGGAGGTCAGCACCGTCAGTTTGGACCTTGATGGTCTAGTGCCGTCATACTTACTACTGCTACTACTACTTCCCTTCAAGTCAAATATTAACGTTATAAAATTATTTTTCGTCGTAAAAAATCTGGAAACTGGAAAAGGCTGAAAACTAGGCAATACATAGGAGTCCGAGCGATATTTTGCGTGGAATCAAGTTATAAAAATGATCGTGTTGTATATTTCCTTTATACGGATCACTTTGCCGTAAAAAAAACACTGCCAAGTTCGTGGGAGTATCAAAGGAGCAGGTAAAACTCATCTCCGCTTGTATTACGGAAATGATTTGGATATCCTAGATTAAAGTACTAGATAACTCAATGAATTTCAGCGAGTTTGAGCGTTCATAGCGCCGCAGTAGACTTGAAAATAATGTTAAGGGGATAAGGTCAAACAGTATAGACTACTTTAATTTCCATCGGACAAAATCTGGAAACTGGAAAATGCTAAAAAGTAGGTCAACAGTAAAATCAATCTTCTGATGAGGAAAATCTTGTCGTTCTTTAGTCAAAACTTTCCCTTCAAGTCAAATGTTAACTTTGTTAAATGAGGCTTCAAATTTTGATATCTTTGATTGATACCCTGTATATCCACTCAATTGTGTAAAATTCTAACCTTTATAAAATAAAGAAATTTTACCACGCTTCGATAAATTGGGATTGGAAGTTTTTAGATTCCTGTGGTGTCAATTTTCAAAAATTTAGGAAGAGGCAAATTTGTCGTTCTTTTCAGTTTGTTCAATGAAAATACGAAAGAGGGGCATTTTCTTAATGAATACCCCCCAAAAAGGTCTTTTTTTAGTCTAAGGGGGCGTAACAACTTACCCCTCTCTCCGTCATTAACGCCATTATTAGGTTCCTGCCAGATAAAGATGACTCTTCGTCAGGTTTACTAAATAAAGATATATATTTTTTTTTATTTCAGGAAATTCTTGATGAAATTTTTTTCGCTGATTTAGAGCTGTTTCGAGTCAATCAGAAATTGTTGTATAATTTTTCTGCCAATCATAAAATTCTGTGAAAAATAAGCTGAATCTCGTTGTTATTAAATCTTATTGTGAATTGACCCTGACTAAAAGTATAAATCCCTTCAAATCAGTAGTCATTCAAGTGTAAAAAGGGAAAAAAGAAAAAAAAAAGCTTGATTCGATTACTTTTGTTAAGCTGTAGAAAGCTATGTCTACATAATTTAGGAGGATGGGCCAAATAATGGAGAAAGGGGCTTGTGCAGTCCCTTCAAAACTTAGATTATGCTGATGAATAGGCCTGAAATAGCATCCTAGATGAAAATGGTAGTAAAATGAATGAACTTCAATAGATTTTGTAACTTCAGGGTGCGAAAATAGGTCTGAAAATTAAGGTTAAGATGACTGAGTCGTAAACCCTTGGAATAAGTGAAGGTGAAAAGAGGATGCTGGGTAGCGAGGATATCGACCAAGTGAACAGGGTCACATGCCTTGGTAGTATTATTTGTAAAAAAAAACGGAGGGTGCAGTGAAGACTTTACAAGTAAAATGGCCAAGGCCCAGGGTGTTTTTTCACAATTGAAAAGAGTTTGGAAAAATAGTATGATAAGGTACAATGATGACAGTGATGAAGCATGGTGGCCGGCGTTTTCCCTCCCCCACCCGGAAAATACCCCCCGATGAAAATACTCCCCGTGGAAAACACCACCCCCCCCCCCCCCCCCGTGGAAAATAAGGCTCAAAACTTGAGAATTTTACTTGAGTTTTATTTTTTTGATTTCCGTAGGGGAAACGAGTTTTGGTACTTGTGCATTATGGGCCACTCCCTCAAAAGTTTACGCTGTCTAAAACTCGAGGACAAACCAGTTTCTTCGTTAGATTTTTTTTCAGCTTATCGCGAGACATGACAAAGACAAGTGACAGAATATATGGGAAATATATAGTTTGGCCTATATATTTGCACATAAGGGGGGGGGAGGTAAAGTATTTGGACAGTTTGAAGTTAGAAAGCAATTCTTTATAAGTATATGGCCAGTAAAAAATTACAGAAGAATAGTGAGGTTTCTGGAAGTTTTGTTAAATAAAAAAAAAAAAAAAAAGAATTCCCAGTATAAAGTAAATGTAATGTTTCATTTAAGTGTTTTTTCCAAATGTTAAGTTTTTTTTCAGTGACCGTGTTTTAAAGCATCAAGTACTGCTATTAGGTTAATGTAGTGTTTCATTTTAGTGTTTTATGGTGATCGCTCATCAAAGTTTATGTTATTTATGCCTTTCATTTATGTTATTTTACTGTGTTCATTATCGTATATTTGGCTTTAAAATATACTTATCTATCTATCTATCTAATATGCAGAACAATTGTACCAAAAACATTTTGCATGCAGACCCGCTATACTTTACCCCCCCCCCCTAATGTGCAAATCTATAGCCCAAGTTTATTTCTAAAGTAACGAAGAAACTAACGAAAAAAACGGTGTGTATTCGAAATTTACACATCGTAAGCTTGAGTGAGTGGCGCGTAATACCCAAGTACCAAAATTTTTTCCCCCTAAGGAAATTAAGAAAATAAAATTCTCAAATTTGGAAAGCCTTATTTTCCACGGGCACGGAGGTATTTTCCGGGGTGGGGGGATAAACGCCTAGAGCCATCAAGCATAGTTCTGAGTCGTGGACACTCCGAAACACTGTACCCGATTAACTGACCATATCTCAAACAGTAAGCTGGACGAAAAAATATGATTCAATCTCGCTTTTTAGGGCTATAATGGGAGAAAGGTTGACATGGCTAAGACAAGTTGTGCATATGAAGGATGACAGATTGCGGAAGATTGTCCTTGTAGACCAATTGTCTAAGGCCAAACGAAAAGCATATCGTACCCGAATGGGACAAAAGGATATCGCAAGGAAAGATGTAAGGAAAATGGTTGCTTCTTGGAGGGTATAAAGAGGAAGGCTTTGAATAGATTGGGTTGGAGGAGGAGTATGCGTAGCTGTGGTGGCCTCAGGTTTTCTGGTGCTGCAGTTAGTTGTTAATAGCAGTAGTAGCAGTAGTTTCAGGGAACTTTGAAGGAGTTGATTAGCTAAATAGGGTTGTTAAAAGGGCGTATCTACAATATCTCTGGAATTTGAAACGTTCAAAAAAAAATTTAAGTTAGATGAAAACTAAATCACAAGAAACTATGTGTATCCAGATTGTCGAAAGGATCTATGCAATACCTCAGGAAAAGCTAAGGGTATTACGCTTAACAACGAGGTATTTTTTGTGGGGGATGTTGAAGTGATTCAACAGACGCTAAGTGCGTTCAATTTTGTCAAAAGGACAAATTTGCTGTATCTCAGGATATAAGGCTAAGGGAATTATGTTAAAACTGTCAGTGTATGTTGAGTGGGAATTTGAACTAAATCACAATTCACTATATTCACCCATAGTTGTCATAAAGGTTTTTCTGCGATACTTCAGGGAAAATTAAGGGAATTAATTTGAAACTTCCACTGCATTTGAAGTTTAATATTTTTCTAGATTCAAGGTTGCAACATAATGCGGTTAAAAGTCGGTTAGCCCTACAGATCCCCATGCGTTGTGCATATTTTCAACCCATTTATTTGAATATTACTCCCTGTTCCCGTCCATTTAAAGCAATATAGTACAATTATTAAAAATTTTGTCCAACATATCTGAAATCCTTTCTAAAATCTGAGTAAGCCATGGTAAGCCAAAATCTGAATTCTTATAGAGAAAAACCAAACAAATTTAAAATATTCTTTTCTTAATAAATAAAAGAACTATGTCAATTAAATACCAACAAAAATTAATTTTATAAAAGAAATTTAATAAAAAGTTTTTAAAGAAAAATTAAAGTGCTTAACCAAAGATGAGCAGAAATAAAGTCAAATAACATCTCAAGCGTAAACTATCCATCAACCAAAATCAATAAATAAACGAAACCCAAAACCAACAGAAATTACAGTAAATAATGAGGTTAAATTTAAAACGAGCAAAACAACCACAAAGAGGATCAGAGATTGCACCCTCCGCGCCTTCTAAAGATCGGTACATACTTTGCACTTTACTGAAAACAAAATACATTTTAAACGTTTTCCTTTTATAACTTGAAGAATATCAGCATATATTAGACTGCCAATCCACATTCATGTGATCTTTTTAGCAGGAGCGAAGCTAAGGGAGGGGGAGGGGGTGTCGGCGCCGACACCTTGGAATTTATTTGCTTTTTGTTTAATTTAGCTTATGTGTAAGCATTTGTTGTCACACAGAACAATTTTGTCGGCACATTCTTTATATTCCGTCCCCAAACTCGAGACCAAAGCTGCGCCCATGCTTTTCAGTAATCCTGGTTATTGTGATCATTATTCAGTAATCATATAGCATGAAATAAAAGTTATTTAATGAGCATCTGATATGCATTCAAAATTCCAAAATTTCTTTTCACACACTCCTTCATCCCAGCCTTTTTAAACCCTCCCTCTTTTCACTCTCCCGAGAAGTTTGAGTTTCCTTTAAATCCTTTCTTACAATCTCTCCCCCCCCCCCCTAATTCGGGGACAGTCTGCTTTTTGTTTGGCCTAATTATTATGATTTTCAGATTTAATTGTCAGAATGTAATCTGTCAAATCACTATTTGTGTGGTTATTTACAATTATAACATTAAAAAAATTATGTACAGCTGCTTAGAAGAAATCTATTCCTTGCGGCACGAGGGATTGAACCTAGAAGCCTCTGAACAGTATGGTTGGTCTCATCCCATGTGCTACCGCAAGGTAGCTAGATATTTGGTTTTTAGTATAATAGGTAAATCTGAAGAACTACCTAAGAGCACTTTTCTTAAATTAATTAAAAAAAAAACTTTCCGAAAAATAAGTTTTTCAAAAAAAGTAAAGGCCATTTTAAACTTAAGCTCAGCAGATACAAATACTTTTTAAAATTCAAACTAAAAAGAACCCGAAATCACTATTAAAGAACAAATGAAACCCAAGACGAACAGAAATTAAGTAAACAATCATAGCAAAAACATACAACAAGTAATAATATAAATGAATAAATAGATCTTAAAGCGAGTAATGCTTAGATTGAATATAAAAATCAAGCTTAAAGCGAAAAAAAAATTCCTATTGAATTATAAATGAAACTTAAAAGGAACAGAAATTAAATAAACAATCAATGCAAACAAACATACAATAGATATTAATGTAAATTAATAAATAAATCTTAAAACGAGTGAAACTTAAATTGAATATGCAAATCAAGCTTGAAAAGAACCAAAATCACCCCAAACAAGAGTTTGGGTATGACCTCCTTCTCTCACTGTAAAAGTCCACAACCTACTGCGTCATTGGCGCTTTAATGAAAACCAATTTTATGACAAATATTTTCTTTTGCACTTAATATTGAAAATAAACATTAAAATTATAGTAACATTTTGAACTGATGAGCTTTCAGCAATTAATATCATTATACATCAAATATTCAGTTTAATTTATTAACTCTTTTTAAAGTTGTTAAAGACAAATATAGTTTCCCTATAAACAAGTGTTCGGATACTGCCTCCTTTCATAACTGTAAATAAAAATCAAAAGCCTACTGCGTCATTGGCGCTTAACTGAAAGCGGATTATATTACAAATATCTTCTTTTCCAGTTCTTACAGCATTGAAAATAAAAAATTCAATTACAGTGAACTAAATTCTTGAGCTGATGGATCTTTCAACAATTGATGTCATTATACATCAAATATTCAAATTGATGTTGTTTATACTTTCCAAGACTGTTCAAGACGCATGTAGTTTTCAGTAAAGCGCCAATGACGTTGTAGGTTTTAGGCTTTTACAGTGACAGACGGAGGTCATACCCAAACTCTTGTTTGAGGTGATTTTGGTTCTTTTCAAGCTTGTTTTGCATATTAAATTTAAGTTTTACTCGTTTTAAGATTTATTTATTGATTTACATTAATATCTATTGTATGTTTGTTTGCATTGATTGTTTATTTAATTTCTGTTTGTTTTAAGTTTCATTTATACTTCAATAGGAAATTTTTTTTTTTCGTTTTAAGCTTGATTTTCATATTCAATCTAAGCATTACTCGCTTTAAGATCTATTTATTCATTTATATTATTACTTGTTGTATGTTTTTGCTAGGATTGTTTATTTAATTTCTGTTCGTTTTGGGTTTCATTTGTTCTTTAGTAGTAATTTCTGGTCTTTTTTAGTTTGAATTTTAAAAGGTATTTGTATCTGCCGAGCTTAAGTTTAAAATGACCTTTACTTTTCTTTGAAAAACTTATTTTTCGGAAGGTTTTTTTTAATTAATTTTTGATCGTTTTTTATTGCAAAAAATTTCAAGTCTTTAAAAATTCCTCATTTCAAAATCGAACTTAAAAAAAAAAAATGAAATATTCATCAAAGTATCAAAACTAATATCAAAGTAACAATATCGAAGTGAAAAAACGGGTTTGTGTCAACCTCGTAGTTTTTATTATCTGATGTTTGAACTATTTTTAACAAAATGGCTATCTCAAAATTTTTATCGGACGGGTTTGGGGAAAAAAGGCGTGGGGGGACTAGATTAAGCTTCGGTCTCTTTTGGCTCTTTAAAAGTGAACTAGAACTTTCTATTTTCAATCAAATGAGCCCTCTCTGAAGTTTATACGAGTGTCCCTTCTATAAGAACCCTATATATCTCCAGAGTATAACTCACAACGCCTGTCCCAGGGCCCTGGGGGGTTTTGTCGACCTTCGAGTTTTAATATATGATGGTTGAACTATTTTTAACAAAATAGTCACCTGAAATTTTTATCGGATGGGTTTATTTATCCGATACACCCAAAGGCGTGAAGGGCGGGAGGGGCTAGTTGCCCTCTGATCTTTTTTCACTCTGAGAAAATGAACTACAACTTTTAATTTCCATTCAAATGAACCCTCTCTGAAGTTTATACGAGCATACCTTCCATAAGAACCATATATGCCACAAGAGCAATACTTACAATGCCTGCCCCGGCCCTGGGGGGGGGGATGTCGACACAGGAGTTTTTCTTATCTGACCTTTGAACAATTTTTAACGAAATGACCATGCGTAAAGGAGTTTTTTTATATGATCTTTGAACTATTTTTTAACAAAATAGTTACCTCGAATTTTTTATCAGATGTATTTGGGGAAAAAGGGCTTCGGGGGGCAGTTACCCTCTAATCACTTTTGACTCTTAAAAGGGCACTAGAACTCGGGCACTAGAATTCTCGATTTGCGAGAATATAATGGGAGAAAGATTGACATGGCAAAGACAAGTTGTGCAGATGAAGGATGACAGATTGCGGAAGATTGTCCTTGTAGACCAATTGTCTAAGGCCAAACGAAAAGCAGATCGTACCCGAATGGGACAAAAGGATGTCGCAAGGAAAGATGTAAGGAAAATGGTTGCTTCTTGGAGGGTGTAAAGAGGAAGACTTTGAATGGATTGGGGCGGAGGAGGAGTATGCGTAGCTATGGTGGCCTCAGGTGTTCTGGTGCTGCAGTTAGTTGTTAATAGCAGTAGTAGTAGTAGTTTCAGGGAACTTTGAAGGAGTTGTTTAACTAAATAGGGTTGTTAAAAGGGCGTATCCACAATATCTCTGGAATTTGAAACGTTCAAAAAAATTTAAGTGAGATGAAAACTAAATCACAAGTAACTATGTGTATCCAGATAGTCAAAAGGATCTATGCAATACCTCAGCAAAAGCTAAGGGTAGCCTATTACGCTTAACATCGAGGTATGCTGTTGGGGATGTTGAGGTGATTCAAAAGACGCTAAGTGCGTTCAATTTTGTCAAAAGGACAAATTTGCTGTATCTCAGGATATAAGGCTAAAGGAATTATGTTAAAACTGTCAGTGTACGTTGAGTGGGAATTTGAACTAAATCACAATTCACTATATTCATCCATAGTTGTAACAAGGGTTTTTCTGCAATACTTCAGGAAAGATTGAGGGAATTAAGTTGAAACTTTCATTGCATTTGAAGTTAAATATTTTTCTAGATTCAAGGTTGCAACATAATGCGGTTAAACGTCGGTTAGCCCTACACATCCCCAAACGTTATGCATATTTTCGACCCATTTATTTGAATATTACTCCCCGTTCCTGTCCATTTAAAGCAATATAGTACAACTATTAAAAATTTTGTCCAACATATCTGAAATCATTTCTAAAATCTGAGTAAGCCAAAATCTGAATTCTTATAGAGAAAAACCAAACAAATTTAAAATATTATTTTCTTAACAAATAAAAGAACTATGTCAATTAAATACCAACAAAAATTAATTTTATAAAAGAAATTTAATAAAAAGTTTTTAAAGAAAAATTAAAGTGCTTAACCAAAGATGAGCAGAAATAAAGTCAAATAACATCTTAAGCGTAAACCAACCATCAATCAAAATCAATAAATAAACGAAACCCAAAACCAACAGAAATTACAGTAAATAATGAGGTTAAATTTAAAACGAGCAAAACAACCACAAAGAGGATCAGAGATTGCACCCTCCGCGCCTTGTAAAGATCAGTACATACTTTGCACTTTACTGAAAACAAAATACATTTTAAACGTTTTCCTTTTATAACTTGAAGAATATCAGCATATGTTAGGCTGCCAATCCAAACTCATGTGATCTTTTTAGCAGAGGCAAAGCTAGGGGCGGGGGAGGGGGTGTCGGTGCCAACACCTTGGAATTTAGTTGCTTTTAGTTTAATGTAGCTTGTGTGTCAGCCTTTGTCGGCATATTCTTTATATTTCGCTCCCAAACTCGAAACCAAATCGGCGCCCTTGCTTTTCAGTAATTTTGGTTATTGTGATCATTATTCAGTAATCACATAGCCTGAAATAAAATTTATTTAATGAGCATCTGATATGCATTCACAATCCCAAAATTTCTTTTTGCACACTTCTCCATCGTAGCCTATTTAAACCCTCCCTCTTTACACCCTCCCAAGAAGTTCCAGTTTCCTTTAAATCCTTTCTTATAATCTCCTCCCACGCAATTCGGGGACAATTTGCTTTTCTTTGGCCTAATTATTATGATTTTCAGGTTCAATTTTCAGAATGCATTCCATCAAATAACGAGTCATTTCAATCCAGCTGGGGTAAAACGAAAAACAAGACGTTCTCAAATAAGGTGAGAGACGTTGCTTGATATTGCACAACAATTATCCGCTTCTGGAATCATATACTTTGGTACTACGATACGATTTTAGTAGTTGTAATAGCGTCAAATTTAGTATTTCTCCACAAGCGTAGATAGCTCTACGCTTCAAGGGAACTTATTCAAGTTCCCTCTTACACTATTTTTAGCTAAAAGATTACGGCCTCGTAGTTGCGAAAAAAAAAACAAAACATGATGGTAAGCAAAAATGCTCGTGTTATTTTGAAATCAACTGCTAAATTAGAAATAAAAATGTAGTAATAAAAAAATTATACCGAAAAAACAGTAAATTGATGGACGTACATATTTGATATAATAGAAGTACAATAATGGGGGAAATTTTCAAGAAAAAAGTCAAATCCTTAAAAAAAGTAATCACCCAATATTGTTGTTTACATTAACGAGAACCATTTCTAAAAAGGGCAAAAAAATCTCCATTCTTGCTGTTAATTACATTATGTTACGATAAAAAAATTAGTTAACGCTAAATTACAATTTATTTCCTTGCAGCACTCGGGGATTGAACTCCAAACTTCGAATCCGAAAACTTGGTCTCGTCCCCTGTGCTACCGCAAGGTAATCATCTATTTTGTTTTTAATTTAATATGTAAATCTGAAGAACTACCTAAAGGTAACTTTTTACAACATGATCATTTAAACAATATACAAATAAACACAGATAGCAGTAACTTTTACAGCGTCAGCTGCTTACCGGGGGGTAGCCTATACAAAATAACCGTGGATAAAATGACACTAATACTTAACAATTATTTCGGTATAGATAATCACAAAAAAAGGAGGACCGTCCTTTTAAAATATATTCCAGGAATTTCAACGCTTAAATGCTAACTCGCTAATGTTCAATGCTTAACTTTTGCTTCAGAGACGCAGATTAAACTTTTGAACATGTGTACATTCAAGCGACACACAATCAGTTGCGGTTCTGGCCTCTCTTGCGCCCGAAACAAAATCTTGATTAGCGATCCACCCCCTCCCCCCACACACACACGTTTCTTATAAATTTTTTGAACAAATTTTAATAAAATTTTCATATATCAAAAAAAAAATTTGAACACAAAATATCACACAAAAAAAAAACATGAAAATTAGTTAAACTCGGTCTACTTACTTTTATTTTCAAGAAATGATGATGAAGATATGAATAAAACTGAAAATTCTCGTAGTCAATTTGCTTAAACTCACTGCCAACTGAGCCCTCTACCTCACTTTAATAAAGATAAGATTTCAAAAATTATAAAATGATAATAACAGATTATTTATCTGAAATTTCACGGACCTGGAATGTCTGCGCCTGGGGCAAGGGTCCCTCTGTTGCCACCCCCCCCCCCAAAAAAAAAAAAAAAAAACGCCTCTGCATACATTGGAACACAGACTAAACGTAACTTTTGCTACTTCATCTAGTAACTTGGAGTAGTCAAATCAAAACAACGACCAGGGATAAAAATTATGACTTGATTTTTAAAAAATTATCGGGCAGTTTTTACTGAGAATTGATCAAAAAGTTTATAAAATAGACAGCGAGGCCATGGCTGTTTAATGTAAGCAGACGATGAAGGAAAGTCCACACGTGTGATTTTCATTTCAAGTGGATTTCGAATGACATTATTTGTTAACCTGAAGGAGCGTAAATCCGGTGTAACTATTGACGAATGTTAGTTCTTATATACTACTAAAAACTCACTGCAGCACCAAGCTGTCTGAGGTCAACACAGCTACACACGCTCCTCCTCTATCCCAATATATTTTAAGCATCCCTCTTTACACCCTCCCAAGAAGTTCCAATTTTCCTTAAATCGTTCTTTACGACATCCACCCACCCCAACCGCGAGCGACCTGCTTTCTGTTCAGCCCTAGACGGTTGGCCAAAAAAGACAATCCTTAGAAATTTTTCATCGACAGAACGTGCCCTAGCCTTCTCCACCTTTTTCTCATTATAGCCATAGAAAGTGGGACTGAACCACGATTTTTGGGCAGCCTACTGTTTGAAATACGGTCATTCAGCTGGGTACCCAAAATAATCCTTAGACAGTTTTTCTGGAAAACAACTAGCAAATCTTACCTTGTTTTTCGGAGCTCCCGTGCTTCAGAACCATATCTGACCTCTGTCATCTTTGTAGCTTTCAACTTTCTAATCTTGGTACATTATCTTCCATATAATCATTGGACTTATCTTCCTGCTCTTCCAAACTTTTTCAACTCTGAAAAATATCCTGATCCCTGGCTATTCTACTTTTTACATTGTAACGGCGCCCACCGTCTTTACTAATAATACTACCAAAGTAAGCTAAGCTGTCCATTCGATCCATTCGTAACCCAATGTCACCTTTTCATCTTCACTTATTCCTAGACTTAGCAGCTTAGTCTTCTTAACATTAGTTTTCAAATCTATTCTAGCACCCTGAACTCGCAAAACCTCTAAAAGCTCACTCATTTTACTCACACTTTCATCTAGGATGCTTAAATCATTAGCATAATCTAAGTCCAGGAAAAGTGTTTTTCCCTATTTGATACCGTGTTCTCCGATTGCCTTTCCTGTCCTCCTTAGGACAAAGTCCATTAAAATGATCCATATAAATAGGGATAAAACACAGCCCAGCTTAACTCCTCATTTAATACGAAACCAGCTACTAAACTCATTTCCAACATTAACCACAGCAGTGCTATTCTCGTAAATAGCACTAAACGCTTTAATGTATTTGTCTGGTATACCATACAAGGATAAGACTTTCGATAAAGCTCTTCAGTCAGCTGAATCAAATGCTTGCTCATAACCTATAAATCTGAGGACTAAAGATGACTCATGAACCTCTCAATTATTAATCGAAGAGTGAAATATTTTGGTCGACACATCCTTTACCATTTCCTAAACCACACTGTTCTTCTCTTAAAACGTTGTCTACAGCATCTCTAAATGCATAAAGTATCTTCATACTAAGTAATTTGTTACCTTAAAATAAAAGTCCAAAATAGGGAATAGGGATTTGTTACCTACAGAAACCAGGCTAACGCCTCTGTAACTACCACACTCACTCTTATCACCTTTCTTATACATGTGTTTAAAATTGGAAAAAAACATATAAAGTTTGAGTTTCCGAGAGATTCTGAAGCCTCATTGGGCGATGAACAAAAGTACCCAGATTTCTAATTGCCTTATTTTGAATTATCTGAAGAGGTTGCAGATGGACTCTAAATGTGTTTAGATAGATTACAGGGCAATAATTTAGATATGATTCAATTAGAGAATGGTATAAAATTTTAAGGATGGAAAAAGAAAACACATGTTTCAATCTATGAAGATAACCTAAGTTACGGGCAACTTTCAATCTTAAATAATCAGAATATTTACGGAAGGATAAAAGCTCATCGAGAATAATCTCAAGGTAACGAAATGAATTTACTATTTTTATCCTACTTTGATTTACAATTAACTCTTCTATGGTAATTTTATTTATTGTCCGCTGTGACCACCCAAAAATCATGAATTCAGTTTTAGAAAAATTCGGAGCTAGGTAGTTGCAAACATTTATTCAAAGATTTCATTGCTATCACCATTTTCTCAACCAAGCACAATATCGACGGTCAAGGGATTGAATGTAAGTCAAAGCAATTAAAACAAGCTGCTTAAGACTACTTTTGACCTACTCGACTTACTAGACTTAAGTTGCCACTTGTTTTGTATCCTAAACAGGCAAACAAGACACCGATGGGAATATAAGTAGATTTGGTGAAACACAAGTAACTTAGCTTTAATAAAAACCGTAAGGCTTGGGAATTTATATTTAGAAAAGAACTGCGAAACCGATTCTTGCACTCTTGTAAAGCTTGCTGAGCTTAGAAAAACATCAAATATTATTCTGGCAAAATTTGCCAGCTGTAAAAAAAACTTTTTTCGCGGGAGGTGGTGGAAGGGGAATAATAAGCTTTTCCCGGAAGAGAGACAATAACAAAAAATAGATTTTATAACATAATTTGAATAAGAAGTGTCAGAAAATACAAGAAAATTTAAGACTTTGCCCGTGGGGGATGGGTGAATAGTGAGAAGATAACAAAGAAAAATGGAAAAAAGAACTTGACTTGCACGATCCTAGTTGTAAACAATAGCCATCCAGTGATTCTGGCGCTTACCACTTCCTTACGAGTAAGTAATATTACCAAATATTAAAAAACTGATCTTACCAAAATGTGTTATGACCAATAATGATGACCAAATGTTATGACCAATCCTGACTTGAAAAACTTATGAATAAGGGAAGTCCATAGACTATAAAACAGGCTCACCTTCAAGCACAACCTTAGATGGTGAGTGAAAAAACGATTGACTGAAATAACCCTTCCAGGTAACTAAGAATCGAACCAAGCACTAGCATTCCCTCCCACGGAATCACCCCATTTTGAGGTAATTTAAAGTGTAGTATTTGGTGGGACAAGGAATCAAAATCTGTTTGGACGTCCAAGAATATGGATTGAGGCCAAATCAAGAGCCAAAAAGGTTAAAAGGGTAAGAGGTTTAAAAGGGTAGCTCAGGCGTGCTCAGTTGAGTGCTTTGCTCGGAATCCAAACTGGAAATCTTTTACTTCAATAAGAAAAATAAACAGGAAAACATAGTCTTTTGAAAATTTTTACTAAATACAGACAATAAAGATATCCGCCTATAATTAAGCGATAATTGAAGAAAGCGATAATTGAAAGAAGAATCTATTTCATCACCTTGGTGGATATACAATCAGGATCAGAAGACGCTGAATCTCTAACCTATTAACAGGTCTACTTGTTTCAACCTCAGAAACAAGTTCCAGGGCAATCGACTTCAAGTAAGCTGAACCAAGGTATGATTTAACAATCGGGCTTAATGAGGAAGCAGTTGTTTTTCAAAATTTTGCAACATAAGGGGCAAATACCTGTTGATCATTAAGGTCACCCTGAACAACCGAGCCATCAACCATCAAACTTGGAGTGATACAAGAAGGTGGAGACAAAGGCTTAAAAAAGAATTAATCACTTGTTCGATCATTGTTTCCTTGATTCAAAAATTCCTGAAAAAAATAAAGGCGTTTTTTCCTTCCGAATCAAATAATTATAAGCATTCCTATAGTTTTTAAAATCTTTAAAGTGAGCAGCAGCTGTACTCAACGATGACATTGTTGACTGGTAATATACCAAAGTTTTTTTTTTTTTTCTCTCCAGCTACTGAGAAGGCCTTGGGACATCCTTGAAATAAAGGAAAAAAATATTTTAGATTTGGAACTACCAGTGGATGTTTTATAAACATTGACAATAGAAGTTTTTACAAATTCGTAAAAGGAATCTAACTGTGAGCAAAACGCCGTAGCTCTGTTAGATATATTCCATGGCGTCTCTGCTAACCGGGATCTAAGAAGGGTTGCCTCATTTCTACCATCTTTAAAGGCAGCCGAGCTCAAACTAGGGTTCCTCTGACTCATCATCTTCTTGGCATTGAATGCATGAAGAGCCATGAAAATTTTCTGATTGATCATTTACTGGTACAAAATCATGCACCAAATTTAGGGAGAATGAAGTGTCTTCCATCAAGGATGCCATATTCATAGTTACGTGTGTCTGAATAAAACTACCGATAAGGTTCTAGGTGGTAGCAGAGCCGATAGCGAATCTATCGTCAGTAAAGATGCCAGATCAAACAAATTAATGTTTAACTCACATGAACGACTTCGTGTTGCATTAAAAAGCCTTTCAAGTGTCTGTTCAAATACAAGGATCGCTCAACTAGGAGATCGGAGATCCTTTTATTCAAAATAGTTCAAATATCATATAACAAGGCTTTAGAGGTTGATACAAACTGCCGAAGCCTGAGGGCAAGGGTTGTAAGTCATGTCCTTGGGTCATTTAAGGTTCTTATGAAAGGGATGGTTGTATAAGCTTTAGAGGTGGCTCATTTGATTGAAATTCAAAATTCTAGTTCCCTTTTAAGAGTCAATAGTGACGAAGGTCAAGTAGCACCCCCCTCACCCAACTACCCTGCTTTTTGCCAAATGCTTCTGATTGAAATTGTGCAACAGTAATTTTGTTTATTATAGTCCAAAGAACATATAAAAATGCTTCCAGGGTTGGCACGACTCCCCAGAGTCCTGGGGCAAGGGCTTTAAATTATACCCTGGGGGCATGTAAGGTTCTTATGGGTGGTCGTATTAAATTCAGGTGGGTCTCATTTGATTTTAAATTGGAAGTTATAGTGCCCTTTTTAAGACTCAAAGTGATTTGAGAGAACCCCCCCCCCCATACACATCATATCCCCTAACAAACATCCAAACAGTTCAGTAGATTATGCGTAGCAATAGTTGTAGTAGCAATAGTAGTAGTATGCAAATAGCATCTCTTTTTTTCAACATCCCCTTCAGCACACGATGAAACCGGTCCCGAAGCATTGCTGATGCGTCCTCTTGACAACCTATATGGGCATAGTGTGTTTCGATTTATTTCAATACAGTTACAATATTGCCCAAAATTTTTGCCTCAATATTCTTATGTTTTTATTAGCTATAGTAGTAGCACCAGTAAACATAGTAGTAGCAGTAGGAGTACAGTTAATAGTAGTAACCTTAGTTTTAGTAGCAGTAGTTGTAGGAGTAGAAGCATTGTTGTTATGATTCAAATATTATCTTTTGGTAAGTTCAACATCCCCCACAACAAGCATTGCAAGTTTTAATACCGTACACGAAACTGTTCCTAAGATATTGCTGATAGGCCCTTTTGACAACCTGCATACGGATGCCTGGTTGTCATCCGTATAACAGAAAAATTCTCCGAAAATTTCACCTTCATACCTTCACAGGTTGTGGATTTTTAGCTAGCCAGAAGACACTGTGTATATTCATTTCATGCTGCTTCTACGGTTACTGTAACTAACGACACTAATGGCATTAAGTTGAAAATTTTAGAGAAAGTTTAGGAGGAGTTTCAATTAAACGATAAGCCTACATGCATACAGGTATTAAAAAGGCATATAAGCACTATAGGGCATATAAGGACATAGGAAGAGATGCTCTATCATAGCTAATAGTATCATTGATATTTTAAAGGAGCTAATTTGACTGAAAACTAAAAGCTCTAGTGCCCTCTTAGGAGTCAAAAGTGATTGGAGGGCAATCAGCCCTCCTCTTTAGCTCATAATTTTCCAGACATTTCCAATCAAAATTTTAAGACAGCCATTTTGTTCAGCATAGCTGAATGGTCTAGTAACTATATCTTTAGGGTTATTGCGTAGGTCAACCCCCCACAGCTATGTAATTTGCATATTATGCTTAAAAATTAAATGTTGCTTTAAAATTAAATCAAAAGACACTGTTCGTATGCTGGTTGCCAATAAGACATCTCAGCAATATACCCAGAACAAATGAGGGTTCGTTCTGGTTCGAAAGTTCAAATTTTCGGGGCTACTTCTATTACTACTTCTGCTCTTAAAATGTTACTAAATCAAAAGAGTGTAAGTATATCCAGGCTGTGAAAGAGCATAGACACAATTTTTTGGGAATGGTATTAAGTTTTGTTTATCAGGTCAACTAGAGGATGTATATGACTTTATTAAACACAACTATTTGTGGCATGATTTTTAAAAGAGATTATGTTGTTAAAAATTGCTAAAAAACTTTCCCCAGCACATAGATAGCAGGTCAAACTATAAATTCTTAAAGGAAAACCTGAAAGACTAAAACTATTACTTTCTGTTTCCCTGAAAAAGACTATGTCAATATAAAACAAACAGAAATTAATTTAAAAAACTTTTTCCACAAAATAAGCTTTTCAAAAAAGAGTAAAGAACTCCATTAAACCAAAAATAAGCAAAATTAGAATCAAATAATCTACCGAGCATACAACTATCACAAATAATAAATGAGACCCAAAACAAACAAAAATTAAAATATATAACAGTCAAACTCAAAATGAGCAAAAAGTAATATGAGTAGGGTCCAAAACCCCTATGCTTTCTAAAAGCCAGATTATAATTTGTACTTTCCTGAATTTTTTTTTAAGTGTTTTCACTTTTATAACTTTAAAAAATCAAAAATTAATTAAGATTTTAAGGAATAAATATCAGCATATGTATATTAAACTGATAATGTACATTTTTTCAGTAAATTCATTTGATTTTTTTTTCATCTTTTCCATCTTTTTTCCAAAGAACTTTTTTCCATATTTTTCTTGTGCATTGGAGTCCCTTATAGCTAAAAGACGTAAAAATATACTTTTTAACCCGAACAAAAAAAAATTGGGACAACATATAAGAGAGTAGGAATAGCCGGAGCTTATTTGAATGCGTAAGTTACCTCTGGCCCTAAGGGCTTACGACTCTAAGTTTCAAATTAATCCCAACCAAAAGTTTTTCGGTCCATTTCCAGACCTTCTAACCTTTCCTCCTCCTTTTTGCCGTAACTTTTGCGGTTCCATAAACAATGGTGACATGCCGCTTTCACTGCTAATTTGTTTATTTTATTGTCGGATTTGATGTATTTGTGGCGCCTTCAAGATTACCTCTGCTGGGAGGCTATTCCAGGTGACAGCGGATCGGCAGGGGAAGCTCGATAGAAATCGAAAGTAACTCTGTTTAACGTAGTTTTCACATGTTAGAGCAAATTTCAGAGCAAAATTACTATAACTGTTTCTACAATTAGTACTGCTATAATTCTAATCCATTTGAAAAAAAAATTCAACTCCAAAATGTTGTCACATTTTCAAGAAAACCTTATAAGAATCCTTTCGTCGTTTAAGAATCGTGTCAAAATCCTGCGATTCTGATAATACTTCACAGCCCATGATTGTATGCACGATAACACAAGAACTTCTGTGTGAATCCAACTTATAAAACCAATACCGTTCAACAAATTGAAAAATGAAAAGTTTGGCACACCTTCAGCGCAATTTAGATGTCCGAGTAGTCCTTTCAAAATGGATTACAGCCTCAGACAGACCGAAGAGGTATCAACAGAGTTTCAAAGGTACCAGAGGCGAAAATCCTGGTGCTTTATCTGCAACATAACAGGTCAGAGTGCAAAGATTTGCTTAATGGAACACAAACACAGCAGTTCGTCCCCCAAGCGAGAATTCCAAATGGAGGTACAGAGCAAAGAGAATGGGTAACTGATAAGAGTCGTAAAATTAATTAAATTAACTAAAATTAAATTAAATTAATACAAGGCGGGCCTGTCTTGTTTGCCTTTCATTACAGGCAATCTAGCGGTCTTATGTCAATTTTAAATTCTTGGTCAACATGCCTGAGACTCTAGGCAGGTATGCCTTTCCAAAAACTAACAAACAAGTATGTGTCAACTAAGAGAGTCATGCATACTCCCGCCATTTACCAATGCCCCAGCCATTTAAACATTTGCTCTCAATTTCTTGGACTATCTGTCTTGGCTTTTCTCTGTCTACAATTAGCCATGTCTTGATGCAACCTTTGCAACCTACTGCAAAATACTTGATAACTTCAATTCAATTAATTTAAAAACGTTCAGAAATTAAATAAAAAAACAAGTTTTTTTTAACTGAAAGTAAGGAGCTTTTGAATTGAAGTTATCAAGTATTTTGCAGTAGGTTGCATAGGTTGCATCAAGACATGGCTAATTGTAGACAGAGAAAAGCCAAGACAGATAGTCCAAGTAATTGAGAGCAACATTAAAACTTAAAACGAACAGAAATTATTCCGTATACGAAAGGTTCCCTCCTCAACGCCTCGCTCTTTACGCTAAAGTTTGACTCTTTCTCAAAACTCTATTTTTAAAACAATAAAAAAATTTAGCGTAAAGAGCGAGGCGTTGAGGAGGGGACAGCCCCTTTCATATACGGAATAAGTTCGTTTTAAGTTTTAATAGCGCTCCTTACTTTCAGTTAAAAAACTTGTTTTTTTAATTTAATTTTTTCAAACAGAACTGGATAAATGATATGATAATGATATATGCCTAACTTAATTTGTATATTTATAGCATTTAGAGATGAAGTCTCTGTGTAAGTAATAAATAACCCGTACTGGTTGTGTTTCGAGAATTAATTTAAGTCAGTAGGCTTATCCAGGCTGAACAAAGTAGGCCTAGATTTAAACTGGTAGGCCTACTAGTACTAGGCTCTCTATCCTCACCTGCATTTACAACTGCCTAAAAAGGCAAGTATTTGGTTGTTTAGCGTAGGCTAGTCTACTGTTTAAAAGACATATACTAGGCCTAGCCTTATAATTTCGTCAGATTCTAGATGGTGCTGGTGATATTTCAGCACTAGTGTGAGAATCTGCTCTTATCAGCTACCCATACTCTTTGGTGCAGAGTCTTACTAAGGTGTTCGTCAAGGACTCAGCACGGAGTTTTTACTTCTGCAGGGTAATCTGACTGTAAAGTGTTTTGTGTGTTTACAGCATTGGCTTGACAAACGCAGTACAAGGAGAAATAGCTCGTCGGATCCGAGGGTGATGGATGTACTTACAGAAACAGCCATTGATGCTACATCAAATCTCTCACTTAGGAGTTGCAAAGGTGCCCGATCAATGCTATTGCGCAAGATGTTCAGACCCGATTGAAAGGCCTGCATCAAAGTAGGGCCACATCTCAAATTTTCGCCCCTTGAGAAAGGGATACAAAATCTTTTTGGGGGTGGGGGAATAAAAAATGGAGAATCAGGGGCAAACTTACCATGGAATCGGTCCAATGATCTCAATTTTTTTGTTTTTTACCTGCAGTTTTCCGACCAGTTTATGAGTCGGAGAAAAACTTTTTATCGTATTTAATTTTTAGGAGATTTGTTTTCTTTACCTGTATTTTTGGGGCCAATTTAAGAGTTAAAGAAATATCTGAGGGGGAGGTTTCCAAATCCAATGGATTTCCCCCCCCCCCTCACTCTAGAATAAAGCCTCTTATGACACATGCTGGTTGTATTATTTTCTTATTGTAATTGAAGTATAAAGCCGATTATTGCTACGGAATAATGGAAGCATTTTTTTAAAATGACGTCATCGCAAATGATTTGTCTAAATTAACAAGTTAGGAGAAACATGATATTGAGAGACGTCATCACACGTGAGCTTATTCTGGGTACAAACCAGTCGACGTAAATGACGTCACCTCATGCATATAAACTACGGTTTCAGGGAATTGTTATCATTAGTATTAAAGTAACGCAAAAGAATCATTATATCATGTCACTTGAAGTTATTCACGAAACGGAGATTTTTGAGAAAGGGAAAGATACAAGGCGTCCTGTAGAAGAGAAGAGCGCAGAAGTGAACAAGGCAAATATCTTTGAATCTACTAGACTTTCCAAAATGGGACATTACGCTGGGACCTGGGACCTTACGGACTTGGAAAATGACAATTCAGCTCAGATGAAAAAAAAGGCCTCCAATTTCAAATACAAAAATATGGCTGAGAGTAAACAGATTAGTCCGTTCAAAAAACTTGACAGTGAGCTTGCCAAAATTGCCGAAGAACTTTCCACAATTTACAGATCCACATGAATGAAGAAAACGTTAAGAGTTTGGTC
Organism: Artemia sinica; assembly: GCA_027921565.1. Lineage (NCBI taxonomy): Eukaryota > Metazoa > Arthropoda > Branchiopoda > Anostraca > Artemiidae > Artemia > Artemia sinica. Next base: position 92,422,633 of record CM051256.1, on the reverse strand, counting down.
AGAATTAATGGACTCTATCCGACACACCAACTCTCTTATAGAAAAGTTGAAAAGATTCCAAAGCCAAATTGAAAGACGGGATTTAGACGGAGTTTTATCCAGCTTTTACTTTCATTTTTCTTAAGAAGGGGAACTCATTTTTCTTAAGAAGGGGAAAAATTCCAGAAGCAAAAAGAATTGAATTGTCACAAAAAGTTGAGTATATATATATATATATATATATATATATATATATATATATATATATATATATATATATATATATATATATATATATATATATATATATATATATATATATATATATATATATATATCCCACATTTGTCCTTAATTAGGATGCGCTATTGCTCTGCCTATGACAGACTACGTGAATCTTAAGGAGTGATTGCGTCACCATGTGACATTACCGCATCCGAAACTAGCAATTTCTTAATTTTATAACTTTTTATTTGTAGCTACTATAAAGTTTTGATAACATAACGATTGATTGTCTAGTTCAAAGCTGTTCCTAAAAGGACTTAACAAAATGGCAGAACACACCATTTTACTGTGGCACAGTCTGTGTTGGCTTATAACTTATGCTTTATGTTTTGATGAACCTTTAGCTTTTTTTCTAGTACTACTTGTTCAATACGATCATCTGAGAAAAACAACGAACTAATAAACACCGCTTTGTTATCATGCTTATCAGGAAAATAAGAAATTCTGCATTTTCTTAGATTGATGTTTGAAGCCTCTATTAAATAATTTTTTTGATATGCTAAATTGGGTTGAGTAATGTTTGTCAGGGTCATTGGCCTTTTTGAGGTTTTTCTTCCCTTTTTCTGATAATTAAGTAAATTTTCTAAGACTTGTAACTTTTGTTTAGTAGCTTTAAACTTAACGATTTTTATGTATCTAGAACAATAATTAAGACTGTATTCTTTTGCTGTATATATTGTTGTCAAAACTTATCCTTTTAGAGTTTTGGCTACTATTAGCAGGAGCCGCTCCTTACCTACAGTTTGATACCACGAATTGTGCGATTTGGTGCCCTGAGTTCGATCCCTGCTGAGTTCGATTTTAATTATTATTTGATATCATTTATTATGATTACCAATATTTATCAACCATAACATTTAATAATATTCACTGCTTTACTGTTTAATAATTCAGTGTTTTATTGATATGTAAATTATCATTAAAATGATATCAATCATACAGTAGCTCTGTTAAAAAGATTGTTGAATTCGAATTTATGTTTCTTTTACAGTTTTTGAATTTGGAAAAATATTCAATACAACGACGATATACTTGGTTAATTTCATGTATTTTTTCTAGGTCCGCCTCTTCTATTGACCTCGCAAACACTGAATGTTTACCTAAATCCAGAAACTTTCGATGGAATGAATGACTATCGCCTCTCCACATGGCTTGCAAGACAAGATGATCAGCACAGGATTGTACTCTATCTTTGCGACAAAGAAATGTCTTCATGGACGCAGACATGCATAAGGCAGGCAGATTGTATCCTCATAGTATGCCTCGCTGACGCTGAACCAACTGTTGCCAAGGTAGCAATTTTATTTTTCGTTATATTCCTTCATTTCTATGATGATCTTATCACGCTTTTTAATGTCCTTTCATTTTTTTTTGCAGAAACCAACATGAAAGAAACTTAAGAGGCTCATTTGGTCCATTTTAAATGCCCTGTTTTTGGACTAAGGCTGGCTGGAGGGCCAAATTTTAGCCCTGCAACAACCCGTATGCCCTTGGGTACCCAAAACCCTACACATTGTCTAATATTAGTTTCAAGTTATATATTTTAGCCAAACACTCGGAACGTCTTAAGATACATCTTGGAAAAAGGGACAAGTGCCCCTCGCTCCTCATGCCCCAGTGCCTTGACGCCTCTTCTTTCATTCCTTGGAGAGTTTGTCAACTAATTCAATAATATGGATGTTGTGGGATGATGGCTCCCTTCTTGCTGCACGAAATAAAATCTGTTGAAAGCGTTCATTGTTATGCTTATCGGTGCGGATGATGGAAAGGCATGAGGCATTATGAGTGCCATTGGGAAATTTCCCTAAAGGATTCCAGTAATGACCCCCCGGTTCCCTTATTGGCGTCTATTGGAGCCATCCATAAAACATCGTTAGAAGAACTTGCATTGTAAACCTTTATAAATGATAACCTTATGAATAGTTTTTGATATCGCAGACCCATTCTGCTCCTACTAAAATCAGAAGTAAGCACTTTTGGGGGATTATTATCATTCACGAAGGATTTTTAAACGAATACTAAACTAAAGTTTACAAATAGGGGCGGAAAGAAACGGTTCGTTGTAAAAAATAAAAAAAATAGTAAAGAGCAGCGCTTTTCAATAGAAACTGAAACTCTAAAGAACTGAGTCCTGATTAAAATCCATGCAACAACAAGATCTATTTTTCATGGGGATTCTGAAAGTTGCTCATCAAAATCTATTAAAATTTGAGTTTGGATAATTAGCTACGGTATCAAACTCCACGCTACCGTGGTATGAAACTCCACGGTATCAACTCAGATATCAAATTCTACCTGTTATCTAAAACAAGTTAAAAATAATAATATTAATAATAATAAAAACAATCACTACTGAGAATAAAAATCAAATTCACACAACATAAGGTTAGAAAAGCAGACATATTCTATTTTTAAAAAAATTCTGGTTATTTTTGTTTCAACAAATGTTTAACAAAAATTAATGAATTACAAATGCAAGTATTCATTCTTTTTACTCAGGTATTTTAAACCATAATATATATCAAATACTATTACCATTTTAAAGTGTTAATTATAAGGAACAGTGAACTAATAAAAAATGTTTCTTGGTTGTTACTGAGGTATGCAGAGGCGGTTTTAGGGGGCAAAAGAGGGGCCCTTGCTCCGGGCGCAGACATTCCAAGTCCGTAAAATTTCAAATATATAATCTAACTGTTATAATCATTTTATAATTTTTGAAATCTTATCTTTATTAAAGGGAGGTAGATGGCTCAGTAAGCAGTGATTTTAAGCAAATCGACTACGAGAATTTTCATTTTTATTCATATCTTCATCATCATTCCTTGAAAATAAAAGTAATTAGACCGAATTTAATTAATTTTAATATTTTTTTTGTGATATTTTGTGTTCAAAATTTGTTTATAAATCAAAGTTTTGTTAGAATTTGTCCCGAAAATTTATGAGACACAGAGGGGGTTGGCTCGCTAATCAAGATTTTGTGTCGGGCGCAAGAGGGGCCAGAACCGCAACTGATTGTGTGTCACTTGTACACAAAAATGTACACATTTTCAAAAGTTTAATCTGCGTCTCTGAAGCAAAAGTTAAGCATTGAACAGTGAAGAGTTAGCATTTAAGCGTTGAAATTCATGGATTATATTTTAAAAGGACGGTCCTACTTGTGATATGATTATCTATACCGAAGTAATTGTTAAGTATTAGAGTTATTTTATCCACGGTTATTTTGTATAGACTCCCCCAGTAATTAGCTGACGCTGTAAAAGTTACAGTTATCTGTTTTTATTTGTATATTGCTTGAATGATCATACGACCCTGTGTTCTTTGGTGCAATTTAACATATTAAGATGAAAATGAGCGTCATGGATTTCCAGTGCTAGGAAAAGCATGGAACTACCTCCCAAAATATTTGATATAATGGATATATGATGATATAACCTATTACCCCATCCACAGGTAAATTTCTTGATCCAATACTTTCAGGAAGTACTCGAGTTAAAATTCCATCTTGAATTTTGAAAATTCTACGAAAAATTAGCTGAATCTCGTTGTTAGTAAATCTCATCATTGTGAATTGGCCTTGACTAAAAGTAAAAACCCCTTTAAATTAGTAGTCATTCAAGTGTAAAAATGAAAAAAAAAACATGATTCGATTATATTTGCTAAGCTGTAGAAAGCTAAGTCCACATAATTTAGGAGGATGGGTCAAATAATAAAGAGAGGGGCTTATGCAGTCCTTTCTAAACGTAGATTATGCTGATGATATAGGCATAAGCATCCTAGATGAAAGTGGTAGCAAAATGAATGAACTTTTATAGATTTTGTAACTTTAGGGTGCAAAAATAGGTTTGAAAAATAATGTTAGGAAGACTAAGTCGCAAACCCTTGGATTAAATGAAGGTGAAAAGAGGATGCTCGGTAGCAAGGAGATTGATCAAGTGACAGTGTCACATACCTCGGTAGTATTATTAGTAAAAAACGGGGGTGCAGTGAAGGCGTTACAAGTAAAATGGCCAGGGCCCAGGGTGTTTTTTCACAATTTAAAACAGTTTGGAAGAATAGTACGATAAGGTACGGTGATGACAGTGATGAAGCATAGTTCTGAATCATGGGCACTCCGAAAAACAGTACCCGATTAACTGACCATATCTCAAACAGCAAGCTGGACGAAAAAATATGGTTCAATCTCGCTTTTTAGGGCTATACTGGGAGAAAGGTTGACATGGCTAACACAAGTTCTGCAGACGAAGAATGACATATTGTGGAAGATCGTCCTTGTTGGCCAATCGTCTAAGGACAAACGAAAAGCAGATCGTCCCCGAATGGAACGAGAGGATGACGCAAGGATAGATGTAAGGGAAATGGTTGCTTCTTGGAGGGTGTAAAGAGGAAGACTTTGAATAGATTGGGGCGGAGGAGGAGCATCCGTAGCTATGGTGGCCTCAGGTGGTCTGGTGCTGCAGTTAGTTGTTGATAGTAGTAGTAGTAGTTTCAGGGAACTTTGAAGGAGACGTTTAACTAAATAGGGTTGTTAAAAGGGTAAGGATGACATATTGTGGAAGATCGTCCTTGTTGGCCAATCGTCTAAGGACTAACGAAAAGCAGATCGTCCCCGAATGGAACGAGAGGATGACGCAAGGAAAGATGTAAGGGAAATGGTTGTTTCTTGGAGGGTGTAAAGAGGAAGACTTTGAATAGATTGGGGTGGAGAAGGAGCATCCGTAGCTATGGTGGCCTTAGGTGGTCTGGTGCTGCAGTTAGTTGTTAATAGGAGTAGTAGTAGTTTCAGGGAACTTCGAAGGAGACGTTTAACTAAATAGGGTTGTTAAAAGGGTGTATCCACAATATCTCTGGAATCGCTAAACATGTAAGGAATGGAATAGTGCGTTAAATTGAAGCTTTCAAATAAGGTTAACTGAGATGAAAACTAAATCAAAAGCAACTATGTGTATCCAGATCACAGTTTATATAATTATCCAGTAAGTTTACCGCAGATGATTTCTGGCTCTTCATTCTCGGTGCGAACATAAGGCTCCTCCCACTTATTTGTGCACTTATTGTCCACTTATTGGTTGAGCCAGCCAAGTGGTTTTGTCAGTACTTGTTCCGTAGGTGATTATTCTCTGTCTACCCGTGAAAAGATCTAATGCCGCTTATGTTTATAGGCTCTCTGGAGCACTCGCACCTCGGTCAGGGTTTTTATAATGGTTGAGATAGGGAAAGATCATACTGTTAATTATATAAACTGTGATCCAGATTGTCAAAAAAACGTCTATGCAATACCTCAGGACAGACTAAGGGTATTACGGTGGAACATCAAGGCATGTTATTAGGGATGTTGAATTAATTCAACAGACGTTAGGTGCGTTCAATTTTGTCAAAAGGAAAAATTTGCTATATCTTTGCGATATAAGGCTAAGGGTAAACTGTTAAAAATGTTAAAACTGTCACTGTATGTTGAGTGGGAAATTGAATTAAATCATAATTCACTATATTCACCCATAGTTGTCATAAAGGCTATTTCAGGAAAGATTAAGAGAATTAAATTGAAACTTTCATTGTATTTGAACTTTAATATTTTTCTAGATTCAAGGTTGCAACATAATGCGGTTAGAAGTCGGTTAACCCTACAGATCCCCAAACATTATGCATATTTTCAACCCATTTATTTGAATATTATTCCCCGTACCCGTCCATTTAAAGCAGTTATTGATACTTTTAAATCAATCAGCTTCTCAGGATTTTAAATTGATTGCAAATCCGTCCTCTGCAGGGTAAAGTTGTAGCTTGGAGCCCTAAACCACTTAAACTGTCACCCAACCACCGCTGCTTTTTTGGGGTCTGGCCCCCCTGGAAAATTCTCTGCTGGCGCCCTTGTTGTCCCCAAGGTCGTTTATGAACTTCAAGAAAAGAGTTGGCCCAAGGATACTTCCTTGGGGCACTCCTGATAAAACTGGGTGTTCTTTTCATATGAAGCCGTCGAGGACAACTTGCAATGAACGTTGATGAAGAAAGTCAGCAAGCACCTCAAATAGTCAACCATCAACTCGATAGGCTTTCAGTTTACAAAGAAGTCCCTTGTTCCATACACGATCAAAGGCTGTTGCAATGTCAAAGGAGAGAAGACCAATATCGTGCCCCTGAGAAAGAAACTCAACCTACTCTTATACTGCGTAATTAGAACGTCCAATGTAGATCGTTTTCTACGAAAATTGTATTGCGTTTCTGCCAACAACAGATGTGACTCTAGGTATTAAAAGGGTCTTATTAACGACGCTTTCATAAACTTTACCTAGGCAGGCAAGCATACTTATTGGATGATACGATCCTACATTAGTAAGCTCGGACTATGCCTTTCGAACAGGGACTATATGAGCTATTTTCCAGGATTTCAAAAATGATCCCATCGTTGAGCATTTTCTATACAGAGAGGCAAAGGGACCAGCAAGTTCAGGGGCACATCTTTTGAGGATGAAATCGGGAACCGTGACAGGTCCTCAAGCTTTGTTGACATCCAGCTAGATTAGTGTTCTGAGCACTTTCCTAGTAGTTATGTTATACCACCCTTGAAAAAATCAAATGTTGCTTATGTTTATACTTGTTTAAATGTTCTCCGGAGCACTTGCATCTCAATCCGGCTTTGTATAATGGTTGAGATAGGGAATGACCATACTGTATTATATTTATATACAGTGCTTCAACATGAAGTGAGTTCACATGGAACATGAGAGATATCATGATTTAATGAACTCATGGTTTTAAGAACATTGAAATGGTGTGGTATTAATCAACGCCAAAATGTCTATTTATGTTTGAATAGCAAACTCGTCGTCATAACCCTTGAAACGTAACTGAAATTAAAAGATTAATTATTTTTTTTACACACAACGAGAAATAGTAAAAAAAAATCCAGTAGCATCAAAAAGGTGAAATTACAAAAAATAGTTGCAAAAAGAAAGTTCACAGAAGAAGATCACAACTTTGTTTAATGAATGTCATGAGATCATTTATGCTAAAGGCCCTAAAGTAGAAAAAAATATTATACATTATTTTAGAAGCTCCATGGTTGACAATAATTTTCTTGTTCCGAAATATATATATATATATATATATATATATATATATATATATATATATATATTATATATATATATATATATATATATATATATATATATATATATATATATTATATATATATATATATATATATATATATATATATATATATATATATATATATATATATATATATATATTATATAGATTTGACACAAAGTGAGAAACTTTAAATGAACATATTTAAAGTTTCGAACTAAACATTTTTTAGAACAAGTATCTTTTGAAACGCGTGCAATAGCTATGTTTCACTAACAATCTATCATTTCAATTTCTGTTTCATCATTCATTATACAGACGTGTTTTTTTCTTCTTTTTTTTTAACTGAAAGTGGACAAAAATCATTACTTTTCAGCATATGGCATGTATATATATACAACACTAGCCAAACAAACAGATGCATGATGTTTCCCTTTTTTATTGTTTGAGACTGATGAGAGCTTCATAAAGCGATTCTTTCATTTCTGCAACGCAGCAAAGATGTTTTCTGCGTTTCAGAAACCCAGCAAAATTCTAGTTCGTAGAATTCCTCAAATTTCACAAAATCTTATAGAGTAATCGTTTAGCACCCTGTTTTCGAGAAAATAGCATATCATGGATAAGAGTTTAAGGGCTGGGCACACGTAGCTGATTTCGGGAACTGGTTTCAGCATCAGTGGACAAACTATAGCGGTAAAAAAAAATGTTGAAAAAAACAATTTATTGCGCGAGATTTTCAAAACAAAAAAATCATGGACACAAATAGTCAACTGGAGTTTATTAATAATTGCATATCAGCTCAGTAGTGGGGTCTTTCACCGCAGACATCTCTGGCTGACTATTTATTTGTATCCTTATTTTTTTTTTGTGATGATGATGATAAAATCAGCGCTGATTTTGTAAGTCGGTGCCGACAACTAGAAAATTTTTCAAGCTCAAATTGACGCCGATTTCTTTTAAATTCGGCGCTGATTTGGAAATCAGTTCCCGAAATCAGCTACGTGTGCCCAGCCCTTTTGTCACAATCTTTTTTCAAGGTTGAGCCGCAAGGAATGCGGTAGCCTACCTAGGATACTCTTTACCTGTTCTGGGTTAAGCCCAAGTTAGCGTAATTTACTTCATATTGGAGGAATTCACAATTTTTTCTTCAATTTTTCTTTTTGCAAGCGATAAACTTATATTTGTCAACAGCAAATAAGTCGAGAGAAAAAGTAGTAATTTTCTTCTTATCTCTAAGATTAGATGAGCCACAAAGCATTTGTGCGACGACGCATTTGTCTTCCAAGTGAATCAGTACAAATGCACCCTTAGAATCACTCCAAGAAATAATTCCGGAATTCAGGAGTTTTAGAACTCCTTAAATTAAAAGCTTTTTTTTCAACACCCTTTCTGAGGTTTATACGCAGTAGGGTTACTGAATTCCCTATATTGCTTATCCCTCATGTTCATCAAATCTCATTTTAATTAGTTAAAAATAAAATAAAATAAAATTGTTTAATTTTTTCTACCACGAGGCACTTTATGATGGAATTACTGAGAAGAATTTATAAGAGGCCCACTGGCAAAGGTGACACCTTTGAAATGAGTCAATAAAATCTCTGCGATTTTGCGTTAGCCTTCTAGCCCCAGCAGAATGAAGAAATCAGTTAGTGTCACATGGGCCCCGAAAACGAACTCCTATTTTTAAAGGGAAAGAAAGATTAGTTACGCAAATCAACAGAGTATCTAGAATGATTGCAGGGTATTTTGAATCGGAGTAAAAGCTGTAAAAAAAAATCGGGTAGAAGCTTTCTTATACAAATCACCCTATCCGCAGGGGCGTGTCGAGACTCATTTCATTGAGGGGGCGATCTTTGTAAATTTTACCGAATCAATGATGCCGAACCTGATTTATGCCGAATTTTCTGCAGAAATCAAGATTTTTGCTAAATTTCGGGCAATTTTGCAAAATTTCTACCGAATGCCAAAACCATTGGAGGGGCAGCGTGCCCCCCCCCCCCTCGGGACGCCCTTGCCTGTCCGTAATTCTAAACCCGAAGACTGAAGAGACCTGGAATGCTTAACAAGCTCTAAAAAGTGGTAACAAGCTGAAAAACAAATCTGGATGTACTGGTTTGTGACTTTCTATTTTGACGTTATTAAAATTCTATTATTTTGGTTGCATAGAATTGTAACACGAAAAGATCAAACAGTTCGTGGTAACGAACTGTAAGTAAGGAGCGACCCGGCTCAATGGTAACCGAAACTCTAAGAAACGGAATTTTGATACCAATAGATACATCAAAAGAATCAGATTTTAATTCTGATTTCAAAAATATAAGTTTCATTAAGTCTAATCTTACCCATCAAAAGTTACGCGCCTGAGAAAATTTGGCTGATTTTCAAAAAAAGGGGGAAATACCCCCTAAAAGCTATAGAACCTTAATGAAAATCACACCATCATATTCAGCGTATCAGAGAACCCAACTGTAGAGTTTTCAAGCTCCTATCTACAAAAATGTGGAATTTTGCATTTTTTGCCAGAAGAAAGATCACGGATGCGTGTTTATTTTTTTTTATTTTATTTTTTTCCCCAGGGGTAATCGTATCGACCCAGTGGTCCTAGAATATCGTGGGATGGCTCATTGGAACGGAAATTAAAAGTTCTAGTGCCCTTTTTAAGTGACCAAAAAAAATGGAGGGCAACTAGGCCCCCTCCCACGCTCATTTTTTCCCCAAAATCACCGGATCAAAATTTTGAGATAGCCATTTTGTTCAACATGGTCGAAAATATTATAACTATGTCTTTTAGGATGACTTAATCCCTCGAAGCCCCTGGGGGGAGGGCTGAAAGTTATGAACTTTACCCAATGTTAACATATAGTATTGGTTATTGGGAAGTATACAGACGTTTTCAGGGGGAATTTCTTCTGGTAGTGGGGGGTGGGGGTGGGTCGGGGGTTATATGGGAGGATCTTTTCATGAAGGAAGTTTTCCTGGGGGAAGGGACATTGCTATGAAGGGGGCGCCGGATTTCCCAGTATTATTTAAAAAAAGATCAGAAATTAATTATTAAAAAAAAAACAAGTTTTCCAAGTGAAAATAAGGAGTAACATCAAAACTTAAAACGAACAGAAAATATTACATGTATGATTGGGTTAACCCCCTAGTCAATACCTCGCTCTTTAAGCCAAAGATTTTTTAGTACTTTCATAAGAGCTATTTATTCTAAGTAACGGCCTTTGTGATTAAGGGGTCATTTTTAAAGAATTGGAACAAAATTCGAACTTTAGCTTAAAGAGCGAGGTATTGACTAGGGGAAGAACCCCCTAATATACGTATTAAAAATATATGAACATAGAAGTTCGTTACGTAAGTTAATTCGTAAGTTACGTATATTTATTACTAATAAAATGTCCGTAAATAAAATTAAACAACTTTCGAGAAAGCCATTTGACCAAATAAAAGTAAAATTAATCTGTAAATTTTGTTTTAATTATTCGGCCTTTGTGATTAAGGGGTCATTTTTAAAGAATTGGAACAAAATTCGAACTTTAGCTTAAAGAGCAAGGTTTTGACTAGGGGGTGAACCCCCTAATATACGTATTAAAAATATATGAATATAGATGTGCGATACGTAAGTTAATTCGTAAGTTACGTGTATTTATTACTAATAAAAACGTTCGTAAATAAAATTAAACAAGTTTCGAGAAAGCCATTTAACCAAATAAAAGTAAAATTAGTATGCACATTTTATTTTAATTATTCATGTACGGTGAGCCAAAATCATGCATAAATTCAAAAAAGTTCAAAAATTAAATAAAAAACAAGTTTTTTTAACTGAAAGTAAGAAACGACGTCAAAACTTAAAACGGACAGAAATTATTCCGTATATGAAAGGGGCTGTCCCCTCCTCAACGCCTCGCTCTTTACGCCAAAGTTTAACTTTCTCATAAATCAATTTTTTTTAAACAATAAAATTTTGTTAAAATGTTGTTTTGCAAATTTTGTCTTAATTAACTTTAACGAAAATGACACCATCAGATTCAGCTTATCAAAGAACAATATTAAAGAAGTTTCAAACTCCTATCTGCAAAAATGTGGAATTTTGCATTTTTAATTAACTTACGAAAATCACACCATCACATTCAGTTTATCAGAGAACCCTATTAAAGAAGTTTCACGCTCCTATCTGCAAATATTTGGAAATTTAGATTTTTTGCTCGAAAAAGATCACGATGCGTGTTTTTTTTTCAGGGGTAATCGTTTCGACCCAGTGGTCATAGAATATTGTGAGAGGGCTCATTCAAACGGAAATTAAAAGTTCTAGTGCCCTTTTTAAGTGACCAAAAACTGGAGGGCAGCTAGACCCCCTCCCACGCTCATTTTTTCCCAAAGTCACTTGATCGAAATTTTGAGATAGCCATTTGGTTCAGCATAGTCGAAAAATATAAAAACTATGTCTCTAAGGATAACTTAACCCCCCCCCCCCACAGTCCCAAAGGGAAGGGCTGCAAGTTTCGAACTTTGCCCATTGTTTACATATAGTATAGGTTATTGCGAAGTATACAGACATTTTCCGGGGGGATTTTTTTCTGGTAGGGAAGGGGGGCTGGGCGAGGGGTTTACATGGGAGGATCTTTCCGTAGAGGAATTTTGCATGGGGAAGGGATTTTTTCATGCAGGGGGTACCGGATTTCCCAGCATTATTTGAAAAACGATCAGAAATTAAATTTAAAAAAAAACGTTTTCTGCAACTGAAAGTAAGGAAGAACATGAAAAACTTATACTAACAGAAATTATTACATATATTAGGGGGTTCACCCTGTCGTCAATACCTCGCTCTTTACGCTAAAGTTTTTCTTAGTACTTTCAAAAGAACTTTTTATTCTAATTAAACAGCCTTTGTGATTTTAGCGTAAAGAGACCAGGGGGGGGGGCCCTCATATCAAACAGTTCGTGGTAACGAACTATAAGTAAGGAGCGACCCGGCTCAATGGTAACCGAAACTCTAAAAAACGGAATTTTGATACCAATAGATACATCGAAAGAATCAGATTTTAATTTTGATTTCAAATATATAAGTTTCATCAAGTTTAATCTTACCCATCAAAAAATACATGCCTGAGAAAATTTGGCTGATTTTCGAGAAAAGGGGGAAAGACCCCCTAAAAAATATAGAAACTCAATGAAAATCACACCATCATATTCAGTGTATCAGAGAACCCTACTGTAGAGGTTTCAAGCTCCTATCTACAAAAATGTGGAATTTTGCATTTTTTGCCAGAAGAAAGATCACGGGTGCGTGTTTATTTGTTTGTTTGTTTTTTTTTCTTTTTCCCAGGGGTGATCGTATTGACCCAGTGGTCCTAGAACATTGTCGGAGGGCTCATTGGAACGGAAATTAAAAGTTCTAGTGCCCTTTTTAAGTGACCAAAAAAATGAAGGGCAACTAGGCCCCCTCCCACGCTCATTTTTTTCTCAAAGTCACCCGATCAAAATTTTGAGATGGCCATTTTGTTCAGCATAGTCGACAATCTAATAAATATGTCTTTTACGATGACTTAATCCCCCACAGTTCCCAGGGGAAGGGCTGCAAGTTATGAACTTTACCAATAGATACATCAAAAGAATCAGATTTTAATTTTGATTTCAAATATATAAATTTCATCAAGTTTAATCTTACTCATCAAAAGTTACGCGCCTGAGAAAATTTGGCTGATTTTCGAAAAAAGGGGGAAAGATCCCCTAAAAGTAATAGAACCTTAATGAAAATCACACCATCATATTCAGCGTATCAGAGAACCCTACTGTAGAGGTTTCAAGCTCCTATCTACAAAAATGTGGAATTTTCCCTTTTTTTTGCCAGAAGAAAGATCACGGATGCGTGTTTATTTGTTTGTTTGTTTGTTTTTTTTTTCCCAGGGGTAATTGTATTGACCCAGTGGTCCTAGAATATCGTAGGAGGGATCATTGAAACGGAAATTAAAAGTTCTAGTGCCCTTTTTAAGTGACAAAAAAATGGACGGCAACTAGGCCCCCTGCCACGCTCAATGTTTTCCTAAAGTCACCTGATCAAAATTTTGAGATGGCCATTTTGTTCAGCATAGTCGACAATCTAATAAATATGTCTTTTACGATGACTTAATCCCCAACAGTTCCCAGGGGAAGGGCTGCAAGTTATGAACTTTGCCCCCTTGTTCACATATAGTATTGGCCACAGTTCATATAATTATCCAGTTAGCTTATCGCAGATCATTTCTGGTCTTCGTTCTCGGTGCGAACAAAAAGCTCCTCCTACTTCTTCGTGCAGTTATTAATAGCGGGTTTCCACTTGTTTCCGATTGTTTCGCGTCTGACTTGTCTACCCGTGAAAAGATCTGACGCCGCTTATGTTTCTACGTTCTCTGGAGCACTCGCACCCCGGTCCGGGTTTTTATAATGGGTGAGATAGGGAATGATCATACTGGATAATTATATGAACTGTGGTATTGGTTATTGGGAACTATACAGACATTTTCAGGAAGGATTTTTTTCTGGTGGGGGGGGGGCTGGAGGAGGGGGTTACTTGGGAGAATCTTTCAATGGAGGATGTTTCCTTGGAGTAAGGGACATTTCTATGGAGGGGGCACCGGATTTCCCAGCGTTATTTAAAAAACGATCAGAAATTAAATTAAAAAAAAAACAAGTTTTTTCAACTGAAAGTAAGAAGCAACATTAGAACCTAAAACGAACAGAAATTATTACGTATATGAGGGGGTTCGCCCCCAAGTCAATACCTCGCTCTTTACGCTAAAGTTTTTCTTAGTACTTTCAAAAGAACTTTTTATTCTAATTAAACGGCCTTTGTGATTTTAGCGTAAAGAGACCAGGGGTGGAACCCCCTCATATCAAACAGTTCGTGGTAACGAACTGTAAGTAAGGAGCGACCCGGCTCAATGGTAACCGAAACTCTAAAAAACGGAATTTTGATACCAATAGATACATCGAAAGAATCAGATTTTAATTCTGATTTCAAATATATAAATTTCATCAAGTTTAATCTTACTCATCAAAAGTTACGCGCCTGAGAAAATTTGGCTGATTTTCGAAAAAAGGGGGAAAGATCCCCTAAAAGTAATAGAACCTTAATGAAAATCATACCATCATATTCAGCGTATCAGAGAACCCTACTGTAGAGGTTTCAAGCTCCTATCTACAAAAATGTGGAATTTTCCCTTTTTTGCCAGAAGAAAGATCACGGATGCGTGTTTATTTGTTTGTTTGTTTTTTTTCCCCAGGGGTAATCGTATTGACCCAGTGGTCCTAGAATATCGCAGGAGGGATCATTGAAACGGAAATTAAAAGTTCTAGTGCCCTTTTTAAGTGACCAAAAAAAATGGACGGCAACTAGGCCCCCTGCCACGCTCAATGTTTTCCCAAAGTCACCTGATCAAAATTTTGAGATAGCCATTTTGTTCAGCATAGTTGAAAATCTATTAATATGTCTTTTATGATGACTTAATCCCCAACAGTTCCCAGGGGAAGGGCTGCAAGTTATGAACTTTGCCCCCTTGTTTACATATAGTATTGGCCACAGTTCATATAATTATCCAGTAAGCTTATCGCAGATCATTTCTGGTCTTCGTTCTCGGTGCGAATAAAAAGCTCCTCCCACTTCTTCGTGCAGTTATTAATAGCGGGTTTCCACTTGTTTCCGATTGTTTCGCGTCTGACTTGTCTACCCGTGAAAAGATCTGACGCCGCTTATGTTTCTACGTTCTCTGGAGCACTCGCACCCCGGTCCGGGTTTTTATAATGGGTGAGGTAGGGAATGATCATACTGGATAATTATATGATCTGTGGTATTGGTTATTGGGAACTATACAGACATTTTCAGGAAGGATTTTTTTCTGGTGGGGGGGGGGGGGCTGGAGGAGGGGGTTACTTGGGAGAATCTTTCAATGGAGGATGTTTCCTTGGAGTAAGGGACATTTCTATGGAGGGGGCACCGGCCGTAGACAAAGTTTTAAGAGAAGAGCAGTGCGGTTTTAGAAAAGGTAGAGGATGTGTTGACCAAATTTTCACTCTTAGGTTAATAATTGAGAAGTGCCTAAGTTTTCAAACACCTTTGGTCCTCAGTTTTATAGATTATGAGCAAGCGTTCGATTCTGTTGATAGAGGAGCTTTAGTAAAGGTTTTATCCTTGTATGGTATACCAGACAAATACATTAAAGTGATTAGTGCTATGTACGAGAATAACACTGCTGCGGTTAAGGTAGGAAATGAGGTTAGCAGCTGGTTTTGTATTAAATCAGGAGTTAAGCAGGGTTGTGTTCTATCCCCCTTTATATGGATTATTTTGATGGACTTTGTTTTAAGGAGCACAGGAAAGGCAATGGGAGACCACGGAATCAAATGGGGAGGAAAAAGTCTCCTGGACTTGGATTATGCTGATGATTTAAGCATCCTAGATGAAAGTGTGGGCAAAATGAATGAAGTTTTAGAGGTTTTGCGAGTTCAGGGTGCTAGTATTGGTTTGAAAATTAATGTTAGGAAGACCAAGTCACTAAGGCTAGGAATAAGTGAAGATGAAAAGGTGACGTTGGGTAATGAAAAGATTGATCAGGTGGGCAGTTTCACTTACCTTGGTAGTATTATTAGTAAAGATGGTGGGAGCAGTAAAGATGTTAAAAATAGAATAGCCAAGGCTCAGGGTGTTTTTTCACAGTTAAAAAAAGTCTGGAAGAATAGGAAGATAAGTCTGCAAACCAAGATTAGAATCTTAGAAGCTACAGTGATGACAGTGGTCAAATATGGCTCTGAAGCATGGACGCTCCGAAAAGCGGATGAAGATTTGCTAGATGTTTTCCAGAGAAATTGCTTAAGGATTGTTCTGGGTACCCGGCTGACTGACCGTATTTCAAACAATAGGCTATACGAAAAATGTGGTTCAATACCGCTTTCTAGGTCTATAATGAAAGAAAGGTTGAGGTGGTTAGGGCATGTTGTTCGGATGAAGGATGACAGATTGCCGAAGATTGTTCTTTTCGGCCAACCATCTAGGGCTAAACGGAAAGCAGGTCGTCCCCGTCTGGGTTGGGAGGACGTCATAAAGAAAGATTTAAAGGAAATGGGAACTTCGTGGGCGGGTGTAAAAAGGGAGGCTTTGAATAGATTGGGGTGGAGGAGGAGCGTGCGTAGCTGTGTTGGCCTCAGGCGGCTTGGTGCTGCGATGAGTTGTTAGTAGTAGTAGTAGTAGGGCACCGGATTTCCCAGCGTTATTTAAAAAACGATCAGAAATTAAATTTAAAAAAAAACAAGTTTTTTCAACTGAAAGTAAGAAGCAACATTAGAACTTAAAACGAACAGAAATTATTACGTATATGAGGGGGTTCGCCCCCAAGTCAATACCTCGCTCTTTACGCTACAGTTTTTTTTTTAGTGATTTGAAAAGAGCTATCTATTCTAGTTAAACGGCCTTTGTGATTCAGGGGTTTGTGATTTAAACAAAATTTTAACTTTACCGTAAAGAGCGTGGTATTGACTAAGGGGAGAACCCTCTCATATACGTAAAAACATATACGTAATAAAAAAAACATAAAAACGGAATTTTCATGTCAATAACTGTACCAAAAGAATGGGCTTATATTGCTGACTGATTCTAAATATATAAATTTTATTAAATTTAGTATTACTCATCAAAGGCTCCCCTACAAGTGAAAGAATTTTAATGAAAATCACACCGTCAGATTCAGCGTATCAGAAAACCCTATTACATTGGTTTCAAGCTCATATCTGCAAAAATGTGCAACTTTGTATTTTTTGCCAGAAGAGATCACGGATGCGTGTCTATTATTTTTTTTTAAGGGGTAATCGTACCGACCCCGTGGTCCTACAACATCAAGAGAGAGCTCATTCGAACGGAAATTAAAAGTTATAGTGCCCTTTTCAGAGACCAAAAATTCTGGAGGGTAACTTGGCCCCCTCCCACGCCCCTTTTTTTCCAATTTCGTCTGATTCACAAGGGAACAATTTTTTTGTACTTTCATCAGAGATATTTATTATAATTAACGGCCTTTGTGATTAAGGAGTCATTCTTATAGAATTGGAACACGATTTGAATTTAACGTAAAGAGCGAGGTATTGACTAGGGGGCGAACCCCATAATATACGTAATAAAAATATACGAATATAGAAATTCGTTACGTAAGTTAATTTGTAAATTACGCCAGAACCAAATTTAGAGAAAGACATTTAGCAAAAGAAAAGTAAAATTAATATGCAAATTTTGTTTTACTCATTCAATGACGGTGAGCCAAAATAAAAGCTGCATTAACTAAAAAACGATCAGAAATTAAATAAAAAAAAACAAGTTTTTTAAACTGAAAGTAAGGAGCGACATTAAAACTTAAAACGAACAGAAATTATTCCGTATATGAAAGGGGATGTCCCCTCCTCAATGCCTCGCTCTTTACGCTAAAGTTTTTTATTGTTTAAAAAAATTAAGTTGTGGGAAAGTCAAACTTTAGCGTAAAGAGCGAGGCGTTGAGGAGGGGACATCCCCTTTCATATACGGAATAATTTCTGTTCGTTTTAAGTTTTAATGTCGCTCCTTACTTTCAGTTTAAAAAACTTGTTTTTTTATTCAATTCTTTTAATAAAACCATGGACTAAGGAACGTGTATAATAAAAGGTGTCTACAGGATGAATGAAAATTGATATGAATAGCGGTTGGGCTCTAGGCGTTTACCCTCCCCCCGGAAAATACTCCCTGAAGAAAATATCCCCTCGCAGAAAATACCCCCTTGCAGAAAATACCCATTCACTGAAAATACGCCTCCCCCTTCGAAAAATACTCCCCTGCGGAAAATAGGGTTTTCCAAATTTGAAAATTTTATTTCAGTTGTGTGTGTGTGTGTTTTTTGTTTCGTTGAGAAGTGCTAAGAAGAGGGAAAAAGAGGAATTTAAACACCATAAATATCTTAAAAAATTAGGGGGGAAAATCCCAAATCCATTTTTGTTAGAAAGACTTCCATATGAACTTCTTTAATTTTTGGCAGTAGTGGAGGCCAAATAAAAAAAATGATGAAAAAAAATGTAGGCGGAAAATCACCAAAGTTAAGCTAAAAACATATGGCACCAAAAGTTTCAGAAGGTTTTGCTTTCCATTCAAAACATAGTTTGTTTTGGGAACCAACACATTCTTATTTGTTCAAGTTTTTATGGATGAAAGCTTTGTCAAATTCTACGAGTTAGTTTTTCTTATCTTCCAAGTGTAAAAACTACCACAGGTCATCATTATTAAATAAATGAAACCCGAATCGAACAGAAATTACAATACATATCCTAGTCAAACTCAAAACTAGCAAAACATAAAGGGTTGGGCTGACAACCCCCATGTCTTCTCAAGACCAGAATATAATTTGCACTTTACTAAAAAAAAAAAATAACCTTGGATTGTCAATTTAATGCGCATATTCTTATATTTATTGCTTAAAGTCCTAATGCTTCTTTATTTATCAAAGTCAAAAAAGTGAAAACATTTAAGATATATTTTGTTTTCAGTAAAGTGCAAATTATGTTCTGGTCTTGAGAAAGCGTAGGGGTTGTCAGCCCTACTCATATTAATTTTGCTCGTTTTGAGTTTGACTCAGTTATTTATTGTAATTTCTGTTCGTTTTGGGTTTAGTTTATTTATTTATAGCGATTTGTAGTAGTTTTAGGCGTAGAAAATTATTTGAAATTATTTGTACTCATTTTTGGCTTAATGGAGCTCTTAACTTTTTTTTAATATACTTGTTTTGTCAAAAGTTTTTAAATTAAAAAGATCTCCTCTCAGACAATTCCATTCTAGCTGAAAATTCCACCCAGAAAATTTCTTGCGGACTATCTCGGGTGAAAAATTTTTCATAGTGCACTTTCATTTAAAACCGACTTTAATTTCTGATTGTTTTTAAAATAATGCCGGTAATCCCCTCCACTATGGACATTTTCAAGAAAAAAAGTCTCCCCCCCTGCCACCCATCCCCTAGTAGAAAGTTACTCCCACAGAAAGTTCCCTCTGGAAGATATATCCCGTGGGAAATCCCCCACCCCCTACAGAAAGACACTATACCTTTTCCAACCCAGTAAAAATGTCCCTGGACGATTTCCATTAACTTTCCACATCTAAAATTGTGTCGGTAAGAAGAATAAAACATTCTGGTATAAGAGTTCTAGCACATTCCAAACGTGTAAAATTTCCCCTGGTAAGTTCAGACCCCGGAAACCTCCCTCCCCACGGAAAATTCTCCCCGTGGAAGATATTCACAGCAGAAAATTCCCCCCTCCCTCGGAAAAGTATCTGTATACTACCCAATAACCACAGTTTATAGAATTAGCAGTATGATCATTCCCTATCTCACCCATTATAAAAACCCGGACCGAGGTGCGAGTGCTCCAGAGAACGTTTTTGCAGATATAAACATAAGCGGCATTATATGTTTTCACGGGTAGACAAGTCAGATTTCTCTTGGACGCGAAACTTACAGTTATAATAGAAATAATCGGAAATAAGTGGAAACCCGCTATTACGAATAATGCAATTTGTATCCCTCTTGGACGCGAAACTTACAGTTATAATAAAAATAATCGGAAATAAGTGGAAACCCGCTATTACGAATAATGCACTTTGTAACCATTTCTCCTTGATTGACGGAAACAGACTAACCCGCTAATGCAGAAATAAGTGGGAGGAGCTTTTTGTTCGCACCGAGAATGAAGACCAGAAATGATCTGCGATAAACTTACTGGATAATTCTATAAACTGTGGCCAAGGCTAAGGCTATATCTATATATTTTTTTCTCTCAGTACCTAATATCTAACTGTAAAGTTGACTATTAGTCAATCTAAGGAACGTTATGGCCAATTTTTGGGTATTGTCCTTTGTCATTGTATGGCCCAATTTACAATTAACCTAGAAGCCTCAGTTGAGGAGCTTATCTGATATTTGATCTTGAATCACTATAGGCTATATTCTCTTGAATGCATCTTTGACTTTTTCTCGGCTTAACCGTGACCCCCCCCCCCCCACACACACACAGTCTATTAATGTTCAATTGTCTTTTACCCCTGATCAACATAATTGTCATCTTTGTAATATAAATAATATTCAAATACCTTTTACTTTCATTTGTCATTCCTGAGATACTCTGCACACCGTTTTGACACCCCTAGCTACACATAATAGATTTTGATTTAGTTGTAAGTTCCCCTGAACATTCCCTGAAAGTGTCAACTCCATATCAGTAGCTATTCCTGAGATAATTGGATTCCTGATTCCTGGGATCCTTGAGACAACACCCCCCCACCTTTTTCTACGAATTTCAACTTAGTGCCCTTAACTGTTCTTGAAACATAGCAAATACACCATTTGGACAACTTGGACACATATAGTGTCTTTTGATTCAGTTAAGCGTCCCCCCTAGCCTTCGCTGAAATTTTCAACTTAATACCAGTATCTGTTCCTGAGATCAAAATGCATATGCCCCCAGATACGAACACCTAGAAACACCTAGTGTCTATTACTACAGTGCAACAGTCCTGTCAATATTCTCTGAAGGTTCAACTTATTACCCTTAGCAGCTCCTAAGCTGTTATAAGTACAATTATGAGCACCTATGTGCATATATGGTGTTTTGATTTAGTTTAACATCCCCGTCATTACTCTTGGATAGTTTATACTGCAAACCTTAGCCATTCCTGATATCTTACAGAAAATCTCTTTTGGCAACCCGGATGCACTGAAAGTTTTATTATTTAGTAGTCAAGTTGTGATCAAGTAGTCATAGTCACAGTCGCAAGCAGTCACAGTCATAAGCAGTCACAGTTGCAAGTAGTCACATTCGTTGTCACAAGTAGTCGTAGTCGCAGATGCAATTAGTCACAGTCGCAAGTGTTAGTAATCACATTCTCAAGTAATTACAGTTGCAGTCACAATAGTTGCAGTAGCGGTAGCCCAAAAAGTTTCAATTTAATACCCCTTAGCCATTCCTAAGATAATGTAAATGCACCCATTTGATAACCTGGATGCACACAATGCCCTTTGATTTAGTTCAATATTCCTCTTAATAATCCCTTGAGTTTCACCTTAATACCTACCCTTATCCTTCTCTTACACACCCAAGTTCAAACATACCTTAAGAAGTTATTAAGTCAATAACAAATCCCATATGTAAACTATTGGTAGATTGCATAAGTTACAGCTATTGTATCAGAAGCCCCAGGCTTACTTAGACTTAGGTTTTCTCACGATGGCTGATACATAAGGAGACAAGGGTGCCTCTCTACGACAACCTCTCTTGTGCTTTAGACCAAAATCTTCGAGCGACGATCTGGTCTGCAAGGCATCTTTCTCAAGGCATCGGCAAAGGTTAACCCTTTGTCGTCCACTTCTTCTGATACCGGAAGGGAGTCCAACACCACATGTCATAAGGGAGGTTATCCTCACCCATCCTTACCATGTGAGCCAATAACGCCATCAGTTACTTGTGATGCCATCGATCACGACACGAGTGGCTGCTTTGTCTAAAAGCAGCTTTTTCCAAACCACCGAGTGGCCGCTTTGTCTAAAACAAAATTATTTACCTAATATTTAACTATAATATTTAAATACTTAACTTTTAACTATTTCAAATATATCAAGCTATCTCAAAATTCTGATCAGTGTTGAGGGGAGAGGTATCTAGGAAATAAAACGTGAGAGGAGGTGGGAGTGGCTGGTTGCCCTTCGGTTCCTTTTTAGCATTCTCCTCAACATGCCCTGTAAGTGTGAACTGACTTACTATGTTTCACTTTAATACCATAAGCCTTTATGGAGACCCAGGATCAAACACCCTTTCCCAAAAACAAACCCTGATATAAACAATGGGTGACTGGCATAAATTTCAATCCATGCCCCAGGGTCTGTAGGCATCATGTTATCCCCAGAAGAGTAATTATTTAACCTTTACACTGTGTTTGCAGCTAAAAGGGTGTGGAAGGGGGGCTGGCCATGGGTGCCCATAAGGGGGGGGGGCAAGGGAGCGCCAGCCACCCCCCCCCCTGGCTGAACGACAGTGTCATAGATGTGCATTAATTTAAAAAACCTTTTCCTCCGAATAAGTTTTCAAAGAAAAGTAAAGAGCTCTATTAAGCCAAAAATGTGCAGAAATAAAGTCAAATAATCTTCCAAGCGTAAAACTATCACAAATCACTATCAACAATTAAATGAAACTCAAAACGAACAGAAATTATAATAAATGGCCGAGTCAAACTCAAAACGAGCAAAAATTAACATTACTGGGGCTGACAACCCCCATGCCTTCTCAAGACCAGATAATAACTTAGGCTTTACTAAAAAAATAATAAAAACAAAACAAATGACCGTGGATTGTCAGTAGTAATCAACCTTATACTTTGCTTGTGCCCCTGTACCAAACAGGTTTCTGGTAGGTATAATCTGGTTTGGTAGGTACAATCTGGTTAGGTGGGTATAATCTGGTTTGGTTCAAGTTTTTCTGACACAATTTACCGGATTTCTAATTCACGGTGTACATGTCTTTTACGACGCAG
Source organism: Artemia sinica (assembly GCA_027921565.1). NCBI lineage: Eukaryota > Metazoa > Arthropoda > Branchiopoda > Anostraca > Artemiidae > Artemia > Artemia sinica. The sequence goes on along the minus strand of CM051256.1, from coordinate 92,399,724 downwards.
CCAGATGGGCTTTTGAAGCACTTTCATCATAACATGTTTTATTATTATTTTTTTTGGCAATTGAATTTTTTTTGTGGGTACATATGGAATCCGGTTAATAGCCTGTAGCTTAAAGGTATCTGAGATCTCGCTCCAGTATCGCATACACTATTAGAGATATCAAAATGATATCTCATTTGCATTAAGCTAACTCAATTTGCGAAAAAGAAATTCCATTTATGGGATGTTATAATTAGAATGGTTTTAAGTTGAAAATTGTGACGTAAAAATAACTCTATTTGCGAATTTTTTGCGAAAAGGTATTTGCGTAAAGGTATTGCATTGATTAAGAATGCCTCACGGGTAATTAAAGAATGGGATGCTTCCATCAACAATACAAAGAATATGCTCAGATACTTAATAGATTTGACGCCTACAAGAGACATTGGTAAAAGGTATTCAATAGCTTAATTGAAAAGTAACGATAGAATGACATTGTGACTTGACCTAGCTTTACCTCTCAGATGTGGTCTGTATAATACACAAGTAACGTTTGAAAAGTATTGTCAATTTAAAATAGGATCTAACGTTTCCTTCGTTCCCCCATTTCTGAGGGGCAGGGGAGGGTAGGAGAGGGGGAGAGGGAGTCAATTTTGGAGGTATAACAAGTACCATTCATTGCGATCGTAGCACTATATTGGCTCGTTTTAAATACTACAGCTTGTCTATTCATTTGTGTTAAATAAAAATCTTGAATCCGGAAAATGAAAAAATAAGTATTTAAACAAAATGTACGATGCTGCTAATTAAAGAATAGTAGGCTACACTCAGAATTGTTTGCATGAGGGTTCAGTTAAAGACGTTCCCTTCATTCCCCCACTTCTGAGGGGTAGGGGAGGGGAGGAGGGGGAGTCAATTTTGGAGGTATAACAAGTACCATTCATTACGATCATAGCTCTATGTTGGCTCGTTTTAAATACTTCAGCTTGTCTAGTCATTTGTGTTAAATAAAAATCTTGAATCTGGAAAATGAAAAAATAAGTATTTAAACAAAATGTACGATGCTGCTAATTAAAGAATAGTTGGCTACACTCAGAATTGTTTGCATGAGGGTTCAGTTAAAGACGTTCCCTTCGTTCCCCCATTTCTGAGGGACAGGGGAGGGTAGGAGAGGGGAGGGGGAGTCAATTTTGGAGGTATAACAAATACCATTCATTGCGATCATAGCTCTATATTGGCTCGTTTTAAATACTTCAGCTTGTCTATTCATTTGTGTTAAATAAAAATCTTGAATCTGGAAAATGAAAAAAATAAGTATTTAAACAAAATGTACGATGCTGCTAATTAAAGAATAGTAGGCTACACTCAGAATTGTTTGCATGAGGGTTCAGTTAAAGACGTTCCCTTCGTTCCCCCATTTCTGAGGGGCAGGGGAGAGTAGGAGAGGGGGAGGGGGAGTCAATTTTGGAGGTATAACAAGTACCATTCATTGCGATCATAGCTCTATGTTGGCTCGTTTTAAATACTTCAGCTTGTCTATTCATTTGTGTTAAATAAAAATCTTGAATCTGGAAAATGAAAAAAATAAGTATTTAAACAAAATGTACGATGCTGCTAATTAAAGAATAGTAGGCTACACTCAGAATTGTTTGCATGAGGGTTCAGTTAAAGATGGTTCACTTGCACGAGGGTTCAGATGCATGGGGGTTCAGTTGCTTGGGGTTCAGTTACACGAGGATTCAGTTACAATGGAACCCGCACAAAAACAATGGGGACACACACAAAAGCCAAATTAGCCCAGTGGCCTATGAGAAATCTCAGTAGCACGGGGGTTCAGTTGTACAGGGTTTCGGTTATACATGGGTTCAGTTACATGGAGGGTTCAGTTGCACGAGGGTTCAGTTAAATGGGATATAGTTACACAGGGGTTTAGTTAAATTGGGTTGAGTTGCACGAGGGTTCAGTAGCACGAGGGTTCAGTAGCATGGGGATTCAGTTGTACAGGGTTTCGGTTATACAGGGGTTTAGTTACATGGAGAGTTCAGTTGCACGAGGGTTCAGTTAAAGGGGATATAGTTACACAGGGGTTTAGTTAAATTGGATCGAGTTGCACGAAGGTTCAGTAACACGGGGTTCAGTTGTACAGGGTTTCGGTTATACAGGGGTTCAGTTACATGGAGGGTTCAGTTGCACGGGGGTTGAGTTAAATGGGTCTTGAGTTCCACGAGAGTCGACTATAAATAAACCTTTTGCGTCTTTCTGAACTTTCAGTGAGAGGCGGGGGTAAGTATTTAGTATAAATAATTCTAAGAGGAATTGAGTTTTTCTTTCATTGAAATGCAAGAGTTGGATTATTTCAGTAATGCTTTGTCGTGGTTTAGCTTGTCACAGTTACATTCTCTTGATCTTTCAAAGTTCACTTTGATTTTATTTCATTGATTCTTTTTGTTTGCATGTCCGGGTTGATGTTTGCAAGTCCAAGTTGGGTTTTCAGACCTAGGTTTTTTAGATTTTCGTGTGTGTTTGACTCCTGGGGATTTATTATTTGAGAAGTTAACTTTAGTATTTTGTGGTTTTACGTGCCTGAAATCATGAATTAGAATAGTTAATTTAGCTGTTTGGGTTTTCAGACCTGTTTTTTTTTTTTTTTTTTTTTTTTTTTTTTTTTTTTTTTTTTTTTTTTTTTTTTAGATTTTCGTGGGCGTTAGGTTCCTGGGACTTATTATTTGATAAGTTAACTTTAGTATTTCGTATTTGACGTGCCTACTTAGGTAATAATGGAACATTTAGTATTTTTTCTAATGTAAGTGTTTTTCTTAAGAAATTCCCACTTGAGGTTTTATGACTCCTCCCCACAATGAATTCAGATGGTTTTAGGACTCATCTCACTAGCCATAACTCCATTCAACCTTGAGCGAAGGTATAAAAGTTTGATGAAGTATTTCTCTACTTAACAACTACATTAATAGCCTCCAAGATGATTTTTTTTCTAAAAAAATATGTTAACACGTTTAAGCAATAAATATCTTTAACCTTAACCCGTCTTTATTCTTTAGAATAGTTTTATTCATTTCATTAAATTATGAAGAAATTGTAAGTAAGTAACAATAGCTTTCTTGAATTCGCTTCCTGGACACAATACAGACATTTAATTCAACAAATCATAATAAAATCGCAAGTAAGTAATAAAGTCTTTATTGTTTTCACCTATTGGATACACAATACTGAAATTTCATTCAAGAAATTATGAAAAAATTCTCAGTAAGTAACAATTTCTTTCTTGAAGTCAACTCTTGGATACACAATACGGAAATTTCATTTAAGAAATTATGAAAAAATTGTAAGCAAGTAACAAACTCTTTCCTGAAGTCACCTCTTGGATACACAATGCAGAAACTTCATTTAAGAAACTATGAAAAAATTGTAAGTATTCGCTTCCTGGACACAAAACAGATATTTAATTCAAGAAATCATAATAAAATCGCAAGTAAGTAATAAAGTCTTTATTGTTTTCACCTATTGGATACACAATACTGAAATTTCATTCAAGAAATTATGAAGGAATTTTAAATAGGTAACACACTCATTCTTGAAGTCACCTCTTGTATACACAATGCAGAAATTTCATTTAAGAAATTATCAAAAATTGTAAGTAAGTAGCAAATTCTTTCTTGAATTCGCCTCCTGGATAAATCGCAAGTAAGTAATAAAGTCTTTATTGTTTTCACCTATTGGATACACAATACTGAAATTTCATTCAAGAAATTATGAAGGAATTGTAAATAAGTAGCACACTCACGTTACCTCATGGATACACAATGCAGAAATTTCATTTAAGAAATTATCAAAAATTGTAAGTAAGTAGAAAATTCTTTCTTGAATTCGCCTCCTGGGTAAATAAACAAGACAGTTCATTAAAGAAATTATGAAAAAATTGTAAGTAAGTAGCAAATTCTTTCTTGAATTCACCTGCTGGATAAACAAAAAGACATTTCGTTCAAGAAATTATGACAAAATTCCAAGTAAGTAACAAACTCATTATTGTTTTCACGACTTAGATACACGATGTAGAAATTTAATTCAAGAAATTATGAAAAAATTCTCAGTAAGTAACAATTTCTTTCTTGAAGTCAACTCTTGGATACACAATACGGAAATTTCATTTAAGAAATTATGAAAAAATTGTAAGCAAGTAACAAACTCTTTCCTGAAGTCACCTCTTGGATACACAATGCAGAAAACAAACTCTTTATTGATTTCACCTCTTGGATACAAAAAAAGACATTTCATTCAAGAAATTATGACAAAATTCTAAGTAAGTAAAACACTTATTCTTGAATTCGCCGTTTACATGCACAATACAGAAATTTCATACTATGGGACCTCTACACGTGATTAAACACGTTTTGAAACTACATGCTATTTGCTTGCCTTTCCTTGGCACCTTTCCAAACGAGCGGGGATTCCCCACTGGTTCCTACACATTGCAAAAAAGTGGCCAGTACGAAAACTCCACGTTTTCAACCAGACTGGTTTTTTAGACAACACCAATAAAATATGCAAAGTTGACATAGCTTTATTTCATTTTTTCAAGGTTAAGAAACTATGAAAAAATTGTAAGTAAGTAACAAATTCTTTCTTGAAGTCACCTCTTGGATACACAATACAGAAATTTCATTAAAGAAATTATGAAAAAATTGTAAGTAAGTAGCAAATTCTTTCTTGAATTCACCTGCTGGATAAACAAAAAGACATTTCGTTCAAGAAATTATGACAAAATTCTAAGTAAGTAACAAACTCTTAATTGCTTTCACGACTTAGATATACGATGTAGAAATTAAATTCAAGAAATTATGAAGAAATTCTCAGTAAGTAACAATTTCTTTCTTGAAGTCAACTCTTGGATACACAATACGGAAATTTCATTCAAAAAATTATGAAAATATTTGTAAGTAAGTAACAAACTCTTTTTGTTTTCACCTCTTGGATATACAGTACAGATACTTCATTCAAGAAATTATGAAAAAATCGCAAGTAAGTAACTTTTTTTTTCTCTTTATCACAAACAATTTTCAATTAGCCACACGATGTAGAAATTTAATTCAAGAAATTATGAAAAAATTCTCAGTAAGTACCAATTTCTTTCTTGAAGTCAACTCTTGGATACAAAATACGGAAATTTCATTCAAGAATTTCATGACTTAGATACACGATGTAGAAATTTGATTCAAGAAATCATGAAAAAATTCTCAGTAAGTAACAATTTCTTTCTTGAATTTCGTTCAAGAAATTATGACAAAATTCTAAGTAAGTAGCAAACTCTTAATTGTTTTCACGACTTAGATATACGATGTAGAAATTTAATTCAAGAAATTATGAAAAAATTCTCAGTAAGTGACAATTTCTTTCTTGAGGTCAACTCTTGGATACACAATACGGAAATTACATTCAAGAAATTATGAAAATATTTGTAAGTAAGTAACAAACTCTTTTTGTTTTCACCTCTTGGATATACAGTACAGATACTTCATTCAAGAAATTATGAAAAAATCGCAAGTAAGTAATTTTTTTTCCTCTTTATCACAAACAATTTTAACTTAGCCACACAATGTAGAAATTTAATTCAAGAAATTATGAAAAAATTCTCAGTAAGTAACAATTTCTTTCTTGAAGTCAACTCATGGATACACAATACGGATATTTCATTCAAGAATTTCATGACTTAGATACACAATGTAGAAATTTGATTCAAGAAATTATGAAAAAATTCTCAGTAAGTAACAATTTCTTTTTTTTTCATAACAAAAAGACATTTCGTTCAAGAAATTATGACAAAATTCTAAGTAAGTAACAAACTCTTAATTGTTTTCACGACTTAGATATACGATGTAGAAATTTAATTCAAGAAATTATGAAGAAATTCTCAGTAAGTAACAATTTCTTTCTTGAAGTCAACTCTTGGATACACAATACGGAAATTTCATCCAAGAAATTATGAAAATATTTGTAAGTAAGTAACAAACTCTTTTTGTTTTCACCTCTTGGATATACAGTACAGATACTTCATTCAAGAAACTATGAAAAAATCGCAAGTAAGTAATTTTTTTTTCTCTTTATCACAAACAATTTTCACTTAGGCACACGATGTAGAAATTTAAGTCAAGAAATTATGAAAAAATTCTCAGTAAGTAACAATTTCTTTCTTGAAGTCAACTCTTGGATACACAATACGGAAATTTCATTCAAGAATTTCATGACTTAGATACACAATGTAGAAATTTGATTCAAGAAATTATGAAAAAATTCTCAGTAAGTAACAATTTCTTTCTTGAATTTCGTTCAAGAAATTATGACAAAATTCTAAGTAAGTAGCAAACTCTTATTGTTTTCACGACTTAGATATACGATGTAGAAATTTAATTCAAGAAATTATGAAGAAATTCTCAGTAAGTAACCATTTTTTTTCTTGAAGTCAACTCTTGCATACACAATACGGAAATTTCATTCAAGAAATTATGAAAATATTTGTAAGTAAGTTTAAACAAAATGTAAGTTTAAACAAAATGTACGATGCTGCTAATTAAAGAATAGTTGGCTACACTCAGAATTGTTTGCATGAGGGTTCAATTAAAGACGTTCCCTTCGTTCCCCCATTTCTGAGGGACAAGGGAGGGTAGGAGAGGGGGAGGGGGAGTCAATTTTGGAGGTATAACAAATACCATTCATTGCGATCATAGCACTATATTGGCTCGTTTTAAATACTTCAGCTTGTCTATTCATTTGTGTTGAATAAAAATCTTGAATCTGGAAAATGAAAAAATAAGTATTTAAAAAAATGTACGATGCTGCTAATTAAAGAATAGTAGGCTACACTCAGAATTGTTTGCATGAGGGTTCAGTTAAAGACGTTCCCTTCATTCCCCCACTTCTGAGGGGCAGGGGAGGGTAGGGGGGGAGTCAATTTTGGAGGTATAACAAGTACCATTCATTACGATCATAGTACTATGTTGGCTCGTTTTAAATACTTCAGCTTGTCTATTCATTTGTGTTAAATAAAAATCTTGAATCTGGAAAATGAAAAAATAAGTATTTAAACAAAATGTACGATGCTGCTAATTAAAGAATAGTAGGCTACACTCAGAATTGTTTGCATGAGGGTTCAGTTAAAGACGTTCCCTTCGTTCCCCCATTTCTGAGGGGCAGGGGAGAGTAGGAGAGGGGGAGGGGGAGTCAATTTTGGAGGTATAACAAGTACCATTCATTGCGATCATAGCTCTATGTTGGCTCGTTTTAAATATTTCAGCTTGTCTATTCATTTGTGTTAAATAAAAATCTTGAATCTGGAAAATGAAAAAATAAGTATTTAAACAAAATGTACGATGCTGCTAATTAAGGAATAGTAGGCTACACTCAGAATTGTTTGCATGAGGGTTCAGTTAAAGACGTTCCCTTCATTCCCCCACTTCTGAGGGGCAGGGGAGGGTAGGAGGGGGAGTCAATTTTGGAGGTATAACAAGTACCATTCATTACGATCATAGTACTATGTTGGCTCGTTTTAAATACTTCAGCTTGTGTATTCATTTGTGTTAAATAAAAATCTTGAATCTGGAAAATGAAAAAATAAGTATTTAAACAAAATGTACGATGCTGCTAATTAAAGAATAGTAGGCTACAATCAGAATTGTTTGCATGAGGGTTCAGTTAAAGATGGTTCCCTTGCACGAGGGTTCAGATGCATGGGGGTTCAGTTGCTTGGGGTTCAGTTACACGAGGATTCAGTAACAAACTCTTTTTGTTTTCACCTCTTGGATATACAGTACAGATACTTCATTCAAGAAATTATGAAAAAATCGCAAGTAAGTAACTTTTTTTTTCCTCTTTATCACAAACAATTTTCACTTAGCCACACGATGTAGAAATTTAATTCAAGAAATTATGAAAAAATTCTCAGTAAGTAACAATTTCTTTCTTGAAGTCAACTCGTGGATACACAATACGGAAATTTCATTCAAGAATTTCATGACTTAGATACACGATGTAGAAATTTGATTTAAGAAATTATGAAAAAATTCTCGGTAAGTAACAATTTCTTTTTTTCATAACAAAAAGACATTTCGTTCAAGAAATTATGACAAAATTCTAAGTAAGTAACAAACTCTTAATTGTTTTCAGGACTTAGATATACGATGTAGAAATTTAATTCAAGAAATTATGAAGAAATTCTCAGTAAGTAACAATTTCTTTCTTGAAGTCAACTCTTGGATACACAATACGGAAATTTCATTCAAGAAATTATGAAAATATTTGTAAGTAAGTAACAAACTCTTTTTGTTTTCACCTCTTGGATATACAGTACAGATACTTCATTCAAGAAATTATGAAAAAATCGCAAGTAAGTAACTTTTTTTTTTCTCTTTATCACAAACAATTTTCACTTAGCCACACGATGTAGAAATTTAATTCAAGAAATTATGAAAAAATTCTCAGTAAGTAACAATTTCTTTCTTGAAGTCAACTCTTGGATACACAAATCGGAAATTTCATTCAAGAATTTCATGACTTAGATACACGATGTAGAAATTTGATTAAAGAAATTATGAAAAAATTCTCAGTAAGTAACAATTTCTTTCTTGAATTTCGTTCAAGAAATTATGACAAAATTCTAAGTAAGTAACAAACTCTTAATTGTTTTCACGACTTAGATATACGATGTAGAAATTTAATTCAAGAAATTATGAAGAAATTCTCAGTAAGTAACAATTTCTTTCTTGAAGTCAACTCTTGGATACACAATACGGAAATTTCATTTAAGAAATTATGAAAAAATTGTAAGCAAGTAACAAACTCTTTCCTGAAGTCACTTCGTTCAAGAAATTATGAGAAAATTCCAAGTAAGTAACAAACTCTTTATTGTTTTCACGACTTAGATACACGATGTAGAAATTTAATTCAAGAAATTATAAAAAAAGGAAAGTAAGTAACAAACTCTTTATTACGTGCGCGCACGGTTACGTGCGCGCACGTAACCTCGTCTAAATTAACCTTGAAAAAATGAAATAAAGCTATGTCGACTTTGCATATTTTATCGGTGTTGTCTAAAAAACCAGTTTGGTTGAAAACGTGGAGTTTTCGTACTGGCCACTTTTTTGCAATGTGTAGGAACCAGTGGGGAATCCCCGCTCGTTTGGAAAGGTGCCAAGGAAAGGCAAGCAAATAGCATGTAGTTTCAAAACGTGTTTAATCACGTGTAGAGGTCCCATAGAATGAAATTTCTGTATTGTGCATGTAAACGGCGAATTCAAGAATGAGTTTTTTACTTACTTAGAATTTTGTCATAATTTCTTGAATGAAATTTCTTTTTTTGTATCGAAGAGGTGAAATCAATAAAGAGTTTGTTACTTACTTTCCTTTTTTTATAATTTCTTGAATTAAATTTCTGCATCGTGTATCTAAGTCGTGAAAACAATAAAGAGTGTTACTTACTTGGAATTTTCTCATAATTTCTTGAACGAAGTGACTTCAGGAAAGAGTTTGTTACTTGCTTACAATTTTTTCATAATTTCTTAAATGAAATTTCCGTATTGTGTATCCAAGAGTTGACTTCAAGAAAGAAATTGTTACTTACTGAGAATTTTTTCATAATTTCTTGAATCAAATTTCTACATCGTGTATCTAAGTCATGAAATTCTTGAATGAAATTTCCGTATTGTGTATCCATGAGTTGACTTCAAGAAAGAAATTGTTACTTACTGAGAATTTTTTCATAATTTATTGAATTAAATTTCTACATCGTGTGGCTAAGTGAAAATTGTTTGTGATAAAGAGAAAAAACAAAAAGCTACTTACTTGCGATTTTTTCATAATTTCTTGAATGAAGTATCTGTACTGTATATCCAAGAGGTGAAAACAAAAAGAGTTTGTTACTTACTTACACATATTTTCATAATTTCTTGAATGAAATTTCCGTATTGTGTATCCAAGAGTTGACTTCAAGAAAGAAATTGTTACTTACTGAGAATTTCTTCATAATTTCTTGAATTAAATTTCTACATCGTATATCTAAGTCGTGAAAACAATTAAGAGTTTGTTACTTACTTAGAATTTTGTCATAATTTCTTGAACGAAATTCAAGAAAGGAATTGTTACTTGCTGAGAATTTTTTCATAATTTCTTGAATCAAATTTCTACATCGTGTATCTAAGTCATGAAATTCTTGAATGAAATTTCCGTATTGTGTATCCAAGAGTTGACTTCAAGAAAGAAATTGTTACTTACTGGGAATTTTTTCATAATTTCTTGAATTAAATTTCTACATCGTGTGGCTAAGTGAAAATTGTTTGTGATAAAGAGAAAAAAAAAGTTACTTACTTGCGATTTTTTCATAATTTCTTGAATGAAGTATCTGTACTGTATATCCAAGAGGTGAAAACAAAAAGAGTTTGTTACTTACTTACAAATATTTTCATAATTTCTTGAATGAAATTTCCGTATTGTGTATCCAAGAGTTGACTTCAAGAAAGAAATTGCTACTTACTGAGAATTTCTTCATATTTTCTTGAATTAAATTTCTACATCGTATATCTAAGTCGTGAAAGCAATTAAGAGTTTGTTACTTACTTAGAATTTTGTCATAATTTCTTGAACGAAATGTCTTTTTGTTATTAAAAAAGAAATTGTTACTTACTGAGAATTTTTTCATAATTTCTTGTTTCAAATTTCTACATCGTGTATCTAAGTCATGAAATTCTTGAATGAAATTTCCGTATTGTGTGTCTATGAGTTGACTTCAAGAAAGAAATTGTTACTTACTGAGCATTTTTTCATAATTTCTTGAATTAAGTTTCTACATCGTGTGGCTAAGTGAAAATTGTTTGTGATAAAGAGAAAAAAAAGTTACTTACTTGCGATTTTTTCATAATTTCTTGAATGAAGTATCTGTACTGTATATCCAAGAGGTGAAAACAAAAAGAGTTTGTTACTTACTTACAAATATTTTCATAATTTCTTGAATGAAATTTCCGTATTGTGTATCCAAGAGTTGACTTCAAGAAAGAAATTGGTACTTACTGAGAATTTCTTCATAATTTCTTGAATTAAATTTCTACATCGTATATCTAAGTCGTGAAAACAATTAACAGTTTGCTACTTACTTAGAATTTTGTCATAATTTCTTGAACGAAATTCAAGAAAGAAATTGTTACTTACTGAGAATTTTTTCATAATTTCTTGAATCAAATTTCTACATCGTGTATCTAAGTCATGAAATTCATGAACGAAATTTCCGTATTGTGTATCCAAGAGTTGACTTCAAGAAAGAAATTGTTACTTACTGAGAATTTTTTCATAATTTCTTGAATTAAATTTCTACATCGTGTGGCTAAGTGAAAATTGTTTGTGATAAAGAGAAAAAAAAGTTACTTACTTGCGACTTTTTCATAATTTCTTGAATGAAGTATCTGTACTGTATATCCAAGAGGTGAAAACAAAAAGAGTTTGTTACTTACTTACAAATATTTTCATAATTTCTTGAATGAAATTTCCGTATTGTGCATCCAAGAGTTGACTTCAAGAAAGAAATAGTTACTTACTGAGAATTTCTTCATAATTTCTTGAATTAAATTTCTACATCGTATATCTAAGTCGTGAAAACAATTAAGAGTTTGTTACTTACTTAGAATTTTGTCATAATTTCTTTAAAGAAATGTCTTTTTGTTTATCCAGCAGGTGAATTCAAGAAAGAACTTGCTACTTACTTACAATCTTTTCATAATTTCTTTAATGAAATTTCTGTGTTGTGTATCCAAGAGGTGACTTCAAGAAAGAATTTGTTACTTACTTACAATTTTTTCATAGTTTCTTAACCTTGAAAAAATTAAATAAAGCTATGTCGACTTTGCATATTTTATTGGTGTTGTCTAAAAAACCAGTCTGGTTGAAAACGTGGAGTTTTCGTACTGGCCACTTTTTTGGAATGTGTAGGAACCAGTGGGGAATCCCCGCTCGTTTGGAAAGGTGCTAAGGAAAGGCAAGCAAATAGCATGTAGTTTCAAAACGTGTTTAATCACGTGTAGAGGTCCCATAGAATTAAATTTCTGTATTGTGCATGTAAACGGCGAATTCAAGAATGAGTTTTTTACTTACTTAGAATTTTTTCATAATTTCTTGAATGAAATGTCTTTTTTTGTATCCAAGAGGTGAAATCAATAAAGAGTTTGTTTTCTGCATTGTGTATCCAAGAGGTGACTTCAGGAAAGAGTTTGTTACTTGCTTACAATTTTTTCATAATTTCTTAAATGAAATTTCCTATTGTGTATCCAAGAGTTGACTTCAAGAAAGAAATTGTTACTTACTGAGAATTTTTTCATAATTTCTTGAATTAAATTTCTACATCGTGTATCTAAGTCATGAAAACAATAAAGAGTTTGTTACTTACTTGGAATTTAGTCATAATTTCTTGAACGAAATGTCTTTTTTTGTTTATCCAGCAGGTGAATTCAAGAAAGAATTTGCTACTTACTTACAATTTTTTCATAATTTCTTTAATGAACTGTCTTGTTTATTTACCCTGGAGGCGAATTCAAGAAAGAATTTGCTACTTACTTACAATTTTTGATAATTTCTTAAATGAAATTTCTGCATTGTGTATCCATGAGGTAACATGAGTGTGTTACCTATTTACAATTCCTTCATAATTTCTTGAATGAAATTTCAGTATTGTGTGTCCAATAGGTGAAAACAATAAAGACTTTATTACTTACTTGCGATTTATCCAGGAGGCGAATTCAAGAAAGAATTTGCTACTTACTTACAATTTTTGATAATTTCTTAAGTGAAATTTCTGCATTGTGTATACAAGAGGTGACTTCAAGAATGAGTGTGTTACCTATTTAAAATTCCTTCATAATTTCTTGAATGAAATTTCAGTATTGTGTATCCAATAGGTGAAAACAATAAAGACTTTATTACTTACTTGCGATTTTATTATGATTTCTTGAATTAAATATCTGTATTGTGTCCAGGAAGCGAATACTTACAATTTTTTCATAGTTTCTTAACTGAAGTTTCTGCATTGTGTATCCAAGAGGTGACTTCAGGAAAGAGTTTGTTACTTGCTTACAATTTTTTCATAATTTCTTAAATGAAATTTCCGTATTGTGTATCCAAGAGTTGACTTCAAGAAAGAAATTGTTACTTACTGAGAATTTTTTCATAATTTCTTGAATGAAAGTTCAGTATTGTGTATCCAATAGGTGAAAACAATAAAGACTTTATTACTTACTTGCGATTTTATTATGATTTCTTGAATTAAATATTTGTATTGTGTCCAGGAAGCGAATTCAAGAAAGCTATTGTTACTTACTTACAATTTCTTCATAATTTAATGAAATGAATAAAACTATTCTAAAGAATAAAGACGGGTTAAGCTTAAAGATATTTATTGCTTAAACATATTAACATATTTTTTGAGAAAAAAAATCATCTTGGAGGCTATTAATGTAGTTGTTAAGTAGAGAAATACTTCATCAAACTTTTATACCTTCGCTCAAGGTTGAATGGAGTTATGGCTAGGGGGATTAGTCCTAAAACCATCTGAATTCATTGTGGGGAAGAGTCATAAATCCCCCAGTGGGAATTTCTTAAGAAAAACACTTACATTAGAAAAAATACTAAATGTTCCATTATTACCTAAGTAAGCACGTCAAATACGAAATACTAAAGTTAACTTCTCAAATAATAAGTCCCAGGAACCTAACGCCCACGAAAATCTAAAAAAAAAAAAAAAAAAAAAAAAAAAAAAAAAAAAAAAAAAAAAACCAGGTCTGAAAACCCAAACAGCTAAATTAACTATTCTAATTCATGATTTCAGGCACGTAAAACCACAAAATACTAAAGTTAACTTCTCAAATAATAAATCTCTAGGAGTCAAACACACACGAAAATCTAAAAGACCTAGGTCTGAAAACCCAACTTGGACTTGCAAACATCAACCCGGACATGCAAACAAAAAGAATCAATGAAATAAAATCAAAGTGAACTTTGAAAGATCAAGAGAATGTAACTGTGACAAGCTAAACCACGACAAAGCATTACTGAAATAATCCAACTCTTGCATTTCAATGAAAGAAAAACTCAATTCCTCTTAGAATTATTTTAGCTAAATACTTACCCCCGCCTCTCACTGAAAGTTCAGAAAGACGCAAAAGGTTTATTTATAGTCGACTCTCGTGGAACTCAAGACCCATTTAACTCAACCCCCGTGCAACTGAACCCTCCATGTAACTGAACCCCTGTATAACCGAAACCCTGTACAACTGAACCCCCGTGTTACTGAACCCTCGTGCAACTCGATCCAATTTAACTAAACCCCTGTGTAACCATATCCCCTTTAACTGAACCCTCGTGCAACTGAACTCTCCATGTAACTAAACCCCTGTATAACCGAAACCCTGTACAACTGAATCCCCATGCTACTGAACCCTCGTGCTACTGAACCCTCGTGCAACTCAACCCAATTTAACTAAACCCCTGTGTAACTATATCCCATTTAACTGAACCCTCGTGCAACTGAACCCTCCATGTAACTGAACCCATGTATAACCGAAACCCTGTACAACTGAACCCCCGTGCCACTGAGATTTCTCATAGGCCACTGGGCTAATTTGGCTTTTGTGTGTGTCCCCATCGTTTTTGTGTGGGTTCCATTGTAACTGAATCCTCGTGTAACTGAACCCCAAGCAACTGAACCCCCATGCATCTGAACCCTCGTGCAAGTGAACCATCTTTAACTGAACCCTCATGCAAACAATTCTGAGTGTAGCCTACTATTCTTTAATTAGCAGCATCGTACATTTTGTTTAAATACTTATTTTTTCATTTTACAGATTCAAGATTTTTATTTAACACAAATGAATAGACAAGCTGAAGTATTTAAAACGAGCCAACATAGAGCTATGATCGCAACGAATGGTACTTCTTATACCTCCAAAATTGACTCCCCCTCCCCCTCTCCTACTCTCCCCTGCCCCTCAGAAATGGGGGAACGAAGGGAACGTCTTTAACTGAACCCTCATGCAAACAATTCTGAGTGTAGCCTACTATTCTTTAATTAGCAGCATCGTACATTTTGTTTAAATACTTATTTTTTCATTTTCCAGATTCAAGATTTTTATTTAACACAAATGAATAGACAAGCTGAAGTATTTAAAACGAGCCAATATAGAGCTATGATCGCAATGAATGGAATTTGTTATACCTCCAAAATTGACTCCCCCTCCCCCTCTCCTACCATCCCCTGTCCCTCAGAAATGGGGGAACGAAGGGAACCTCTTTAACTGAACCCTCATGCAAACAATTCTGAGTGTTGCCAACTATTCTTTAATTAGCAGCATCGTACATTTTGTTTAAATACTTATTTTTTCATTTTCCAGATTCAAGATTTTTATTTAACACAAATGAATAGACAAGCTGAAGTATTTAAAACGAGCCAACATAGAGCTATGATCGTAATGAATGGTACTTGTTATACCTCCAAAATTGACTCCCCCTCCTACCCTCCCCTGCCCCTCAGAAGTGGGGGAATGAAGGGAACGTCTTTAACTGAACCCTCATGCAAACAATTCTGAGTGTAGCCTACTATTCTTTAATTAGCAGCATCGTACATTTTGTTTAAATACTTATTTTTTTCATTTTCCAGATTCAAGATTTTTATTTAACACAAATGAATAGACAAGCTGAAGTATTTAAAACGAGCCAATATAGTGCTACGATCGCAATGAATGGTACTTGTTATACCTCCAAAATTGACTCCCTCTCCCCCTCTCCTACCCTCCCCTGCCCCTCAGAAATGGGGGAACGAAGGGAACGTTAGATCCTATTTTAAATTGACAAGACTTTTCAAACGTTACTTGTGTATTACACAGACCACATCTGAGAGGTAAAGCTAGGTCAAGTCACAATGTCATTCTATCGTTACTTTTCAATTAAGCTATTGAATACCTTTTACCAATGTCTCTTGTAGGCGTCAAATCTGTTAAGTATCTGAGCATATTCTTTGTATTGTTGATGGAAGCATCCCATTCTTTAATTACCCGTGAGGCATTCTTAACCAACGCAATACCTTTACGCAAATACCTTTTCGCAAAAAATTCGCAAATAGAGTTATTTATACGTCACAATTTTCAACTTAAAACCATTCTAATTATAGCATCCCATAAATGGAATTTCTTTTTCGCAAATTGAGTTAGCTTAATGCAAATGAGATATCATTTTGATATCTCTAATAGTGTATGCGATACTGGAGCGAGATCTCAGATACCTTTAAGCTACAGGCTATTAACCGGATTCCATATGTACCCACAAAAAAATTTCAATTGCCAAAAAAAAATAATAATAAAACATGTTATGATGAAAGTGCTTCAAAAACCCATCTGGCTGCGTCATAAAAGACATGTATACCGTGAATTAGAAATCCGGTAAATTGTGTCAGAAAAACTTGAACCAAACCAGATTATACCCACCTAATCAGATTGTACCTACCAAACCAGATTATACCTACCAGAAACCTGTTTGGTACAGGGGCGCAAGCAAAGTATAAGGTTGATTGCTACTATTGTCAGTTTAATATACCTATACTGATATTTATTTCTTAAAATAAAAAAAAGGGTAAACAGAAGTGAGTAAAAAAAAGTTTTTTACTTATTTAAGTAAAAAAAGTGAAAAAATTTAAACATATTTTGTTTTCAGTAAAGCGCAAATTATGTTCTGGTCTTGAGAAGGCATGGGGGTTATCAGCCCTACTAATGCTAGTTTTTGCTCGTTTCGAGTTTGACTCGGCTATTTATTCTAATTTCTGTTCATTTTGAGTTTCATTGATAGTGATTTGTCATTTATTATAGTCATTTATTGATTATAGTCATTTATTGATAGTGATTTGTGGTAGTTTTACGCTTGGATGATTACTTGACTTCTTTTGTGTCCATTTTTGGCTTAATGGAGCTCTTTAGTTTTCTTTGAAAAACATATTTTGTGGAAAATTTTCTTTTAGATGACTTCTGTTCGTTTTTTATTGACAGTCATTTTTATGGAAAAAAACACTTTTTTTATATCTTTTCGGTTTTTTTTAAAGGAATCTTTGGCAGAATTGTGGAAATTTGACATGCCCAATATCCCTAAAAACACAGTTGTTGGACCGTTCTTCTATGCTGGACAAAATAGTTGTCTTACAAATTTTGACTAGATATGCTTAGGAAATAAATCGGCTTGAGAGACGGGCTGATTACCCTCCAATCTCTTTTTAATCTTAGAAAGGACCCTAGAACTCTTAATTTTGAAAAGAATTAGCTTCTTTAAATGTCTCAGTGATATTTCTAGCTATTATAGAAGGGTGCTGCCTACGATATTGATTAATTTAAAAAACTTTTTCCACAAAATAAGTTTTTCAAAGAAAGTAAAGAACTCCATTAAACAAAAAATGAGCAAAAATAAAATCAAATAATCTACCAAGCGTGAAACTACCACAAATCAGCATCGATAAATAAGTGAAACCCAAAACGAACAGAAATTGCAATAAATAACCGAGTCAAACTCAAAACGAGCAGAAATTAACATAAGTTGGGCTCAAAACCCCCTATGCCTTCCCAAGACCAGAACATAATTTGCTCTTTACTGAATAAAATATAAATGTTTTTACTTTTAATAAGTTAAATAATATTAATATTTTGATTACTAAATATCAGTATATGTATATTAAACTGACAATGCACATCATTTGTATTTTTTTCAGTAAAGTGCAAATTATGTTCTGGCCTTGGGAAGGCATAAGGGTTTTGAACCCAACTTATGTTAATTTTTGCTCGTTTTGAGTTTGACTCGGTTATTTATTGTAATTTCTGTTCGTTTTGGGTTTCACTTATTTATCGATCCTGATTTGTGGTAGTTTCACGCTTGGTAGATTATTTTATTTTATTTATGCTCATTTTTTGTTTAATGGAGTTCTTTACTTTTCTTTGAAAACTTTATTTTGTGGAAAAGTTTTTTTTAATTAATTTCTGTTCGTTTCATATTGACATAGTCTTTTCAGAGAAAAAGAAAATAATACTTTAAATCTTTTCGTTTTTTTAAGAATTTATAGTTTGGCCTGCTATTTGTGTGAAATATTTTCAGCAATTTTTAGCATCATACACCCTCTTAAAAATCTGGACACAAATAGTAGTGTTTAATTTAGTTTCATACCTCCTCTAGTTGACCTGAAATGGAAAACTTGATACCATTCGCAAAAAAATCTGTTTACTTTCTTTGATAGCTTGGATACACTTAAGCTATTTTGATTTTGATTAAATTTTAAGAGCACAAGCAGCCCTGAAAGTTGAACATAATACCCTCAGTCGTTCTTGGGATACTGCTGAGATGCCTTAATGGGAATTAGCATTAACACAGTGCATTTTGATTTAATCTTATGGCAACATCTTCTTTTTAAACATAAAGTCAAATGGGAGGGTGGGCGTGGGAGGGGGATTAGTTTCCCTCCAATCACTTTCGACTATTAAAAAGGGCATCAGCCCTTTCTATTTTCAATCGAATGAGCCCTTTTCGAAGTTCCTACGACAACTCCTTCGATACAAAGTGCCCTGGTCTAAACAACAACAAGAAAAATAATACATTATACCCACATCGATCTTTACTATAAAAATGTCAAGCCTTCCAATCACTTTCGACAATTGAAAAGGGCACCAGGCCTTTCGATTTCCAATCGAATGAGCCCTTTTTGAGTTTCTACGACAACACTTCCTATAAACACCTTATATGCCCCCAGGGCATAAATTTCAACTCTTACCCTAAGGGCTATGAGGGTGGTTGTCACCCTCTAAGACCTAATTTCCAGAACTTTCATCTACGTTAAAAAAATGGCTATCTCAAAATTTTATTAGACATGTCTGGGAAAATGGTGGGCGTGAGAGGGGCGTTAGTCTTTCTCCAATCACTTTCAATTATTAAAAAGACACTAGCCCTTTCAATTTCCAACTAAATGAGCCCTTTTGAAGTTTCTACGACAACACTTTCAATAAAATCCTTAAATGCCCCCAGGGGATAACTTACAACCCTCGCCCTAAGGTCTGGGGGGAGGTGTTGTCATCATCAAAGACCTATTTTACAGAACTTTCTACTACGTTGAACAAAAATGGCTATCTGCAAATTTTGATTGGATGTGTTTGGGGGAATGGTGGGCGTGAGAGGGGGGTTAGTTACCGTCCAGTCACTCTCAACTATTAAAAAGGGCACTAGCCCTCTCAATTTCCAATTGAATGAGCCCCTTTTGGAGTGTTTACGACAACTCTATCATTAAAAACCTTATATGCCCCCAGGGCATAACTTACAACCTTTGCCCTGGGGACTCTGGGGGGTTTGTCATCCTTAAATCCATAATTTCCAGAACTTTCAGCTACATTGAACAAAATGGCTATCTCTAAACTTTGTTTGTATGTGTTTGGGGAAATGGTGGGCGTCAGAGGGGGGTTAATTACTCTTCAGTCACTTTCGACTATTAAAAAGGGCAATTTCAATTTCCAATCAAATGAGTCCCTTTTGAAATTTCTACAACAACTTTCTATATAAATCTTATATCCCCCCAAAGCACAATTTACAACCCTTACATTGAGGGCTCTGATGGGGTTATCATCCTAAAAGACCTAATTTCCAGAACTTTCGCCTACATTGAACAAAATGGATATCTCAAAATTTTGATTGGATGTGTTTGGGGAAATGGTGGGCGTGAGAGGGGGGTTAGTTACCCTTCAATCACTTCCGACTAATAAAAGGGCACTAGCCCTTTCAATTTTCAATTGAATGAGCCCTTTTTGATGTTTTTACAACATCGTTTCTATAAAAACCTTACATGCTCCCAGGGTATAACTTACAACCCTTGCCCTGAGGGTTGTGGGGGGGATGGGTTGTCATCCTTAAAAACCTAATTTCCAAAACTTTCAACTGCATGGAATAAAATGGCTATCTAAAAATTTTGATTGGATGTGTTTGAGGAAAAGGTGGGCGTGAGAGGGGGGTTAGTTGCCTTCAAATCACTTTCAAATATTTAAAAGGGCACTAGCCCTTTTAATTTCCAATCAAATGAGCCCTTTTTCAAGTTTCTACGACAAAGATTTCAATAAAAACATTATATGCCCCAAGGGCATAACTTATAACCCGCGCCCTTAAGACTGTGGGGGGAGTGTCCTGATCAAAGGTATAATTTCCTGAACTTCAAACTGTGTGGAACAAAATGGCTATCTAAAAATTTTGATTGGACATGTTTGGGGAAATGGTGGGCGTGGAGCGGTGTTAGTTGCCTTCCAATCACTTTCGACTATTAAAAAGGGCACTATCCAGTTCAATTTCCAATCGAATGAGCCCTTTTTGAAGTTTCTACGACGAAGCGTTCTATAAAAACTTTATATGCCCCCGGGGGATAACTTACAACCCCTGCCCTGAGGGCTGTGGGGGAGTGTCCTCCTCAAAAACATAATTTCTATCTTGAAATCCACAACACTGAACAAAATGGCTATCTAAGAATTTTGATTGGATGTGTTTGGGGAAAAGGTGGGCGAGAGAGGGGGGCTAGTTGCCCTCAAATCACTTTCTATTATGAAAAAGGGCACTAGCCCTTTTAATTTCCAATCAAATGAGCCCTTTTTCAAGTTTCTACGACAAAGATTTCAATAAAAACTTATGTGCCCCCCGGGCATAACTTATAACTCTTGTATTTTAAAGGTCGCGGTTTTAATGACTTTGCCCTTATCAAGTGACTTTGCCCTTTTTAATGACTTTGCCCTTTTCCAACTCCTTTCCAATGGAGCGTACGAATTATGGAACTCTCGTTCCATGATTTCAATGGATGTGACGTGTCATTTCGTTTCTACTACATAATCTTATTGATGGGTACTTATCTGTTATAGCGACCCCACTGAAGAAGTGATGTTAGATTAATCTTAATGAAATATACAAAACATTATTAAATTTTAATACTTTAGAAACGAATTTGGGCTATATATTTGTGCATTAGGGGGGGGGTAAAGTATAGCAGGTTTGTATGCAAAATGTGTCAGCTACCATTATTCTGCATATTATGAAATAAGGATTGTTTTCTAACTTCTAGCTATCCAAATACTTTACCAGCCACCCCCCCCCCTAATATGCAAATATATAGCCCAAATTATGTAAGTCTGACGTATTATGCCACCCGCCACTTGTTTTCCACTGAGCGTAAGCTAATTGTCTCTTAATACAAACAGATGAAACCGGTTTATTCTCTAGTTTTACTCAGCGTAATTCTTATTTGGCGTCGCTATAACACATAAGTACCTATTGATGTAATATATACTCAGCGTTTTTTTTTATTGTAATCAGCTAATTCGATTGCTCAGTACTGATGAAGATGTAGATCAAAATCAACTTGGTGGACTCTGATGAAAAAGTTGAGCGCCATGGCTTATTGGAGAAAAAACCAAGAAAGATAGTCTGAATGAAAAGCAAAGCTAACATTACCCTTTTTCAGAATTGCTCAGTACTGATGTAGATCAGCCAGCATATACGTTTCGTGTTGCATTATTATTATTAAAAAAAAATAATCAAATTTTCAAAGGAAAGTAAGCAGAAATTTTTTGGCGTAATTGTCTGTAGGAAAATCGTCTGGGGGCATCATCCGGAAAAAGAGGGGAGAGTGGGAGGTGGATTTCATGGCGCCATTGAAAAACGATCAAAAAGGAAATTTAAAAAATATTTTTTTCAACTGAAAGCGAGGAGTAACATTAAAACCTAGAACAACCAGAAATTATTCCGTATATGAGGATTAATGCACCCTCTTCAATACCTTGCTTTTTACGCTAAAGTTTAACTTTTTGTTCCAATTACTTAAAAACGACTTTTGAAGCACAAGGGCTAATAATTTGAATAAGAATCTTTTCTAAAGTACTAAAAAAAACTTTTGCGTCAAGAGCGACGGATAGAGGGGGGTAGCCCCCCCCATATAGGGTTTTACTTATGTTCGTTATAAGTTTTAATGCTGCTCCTTACCTTCAGTTGCCAAGGCGTGTTTCTTTTCATTTAGCCTAATTTAACAATAAACGATTCAAAATATATCTCGTTCCATTGAAGTCATCTGCCACTTAACTCCGGGTAGGAGTAACCTGTCATTTATTTCTTCCCCCCCCCTTGATATTTTCACTTTCGGAAATTATTGTTAGTTCTAAATTTTATAGCTTTAATTATAAAATACGCTAATGTCTGCAAGTAATAAAACTTAGGATTGCTGACTGCCTTGGCAGATAAGGCTTGTTTTTTAAATTAAGCGAGTTAAATAACCTTATATTTTTTAAAAACCTCCCACATCGAAAGATTGATCCTGAAGTTCATCTAAGTCGGGATAGTAAAAGAAAGTGTAAAAAAGCAAAAAATACGTATGTTGTATTGATAAATATGGGATTTATTAGGAAAGGCAAGAAAACTAAAAGGTTTCGGGAATTAGTGCTTAAACCGAAGCCACCCTCTCTAAATTCTGAATATAGAGAATTATTCAGGCTATCTGAATGTAATACCAGGGGCGTCGTTTGGGGGTGGCAAGGGGGGAGGGCAGTTGCCCCCCCCCCAATAATCTGGAGAAAAAAAATATTATACATCCCATGCCCTTTGACTATCCATATATGGACTCCTCTTGCCCCCCCCCAATAAAAATGCTGGAGAATCGCCCCTGTGTAATACTAATTGATTATGACATTATCTTTGATCTAACTTAGCAATTCAAAGTGTTTCCTCGTTTCTTTAATTAAATTTCGAGAAAAAAATGTTAGAAACATGTTCAATCTCTTTTAAAACTAAGAATTGAAAAAATATCTTTTGAGAAAAACTGTATGAATTACATCACTATTTAAAATCGTTATTAAAACTTATTTGGCTAGTTCCAGTAATTTAAATATGTTGTTTAAGGTAATGATTTATATGACAATAGTTAGTGGATAGTTTAGTGGAAGAATAGAAACTTGCAAAAAATTTCAAGGGCATTTTCAGATAGTTGTCTTTGGGAAAGGGCTAACAAGTCCAAAAAATACTGTATAAAAAGTTAGTATAAAGCAAGCAGTAAAGTAGATTTAGTACTGGATACGCAGTTTTAGCACTGCTTTTGTTAAACGTGAAATTTTTTACTCATATATTTGCATAATTTCTCCCTTATTTGCCATATAATACCTCCCCTCCCGCCGCTTGTGAGTTTGTCCGTTGTACACAAGTATGACAACAATTTAGGAGGCTGGGGATAAAATTTTAGCTGAGGCCTGAAATCAGGTTAGTCAGCTTTTCAAAAATTGTTTTAAAAAACAATGATGTGGCAGATTCTTCAAATGTGAAGCGGAAAAGGAAAAGACTAAATAACGATTTTTGTATAACTCATTACCTAAAACCAAATAATTAATTTAAATTATTGAAAGTAGCTAAATATGTTTTTAGAATAATTTTAAATAGTGATGTAATTCATGCAATTTATTTCAAAAGCTAATTTTTAAATACTTATTTTTGAAAGAGATTAAACACGTTTCTAACATATTTTCCCGAAATTTAATTAAAGAAACAAGGAAACTCACTTTGAACTGCCAAATTTGATCAGGGATAATCTCTGAATCAATGAATATTACATTCAGATAGACTGAATAATTCTCTATATTCAGATTTAGAGAGGGTGGCTTCGGTCTAAATTCTACTTCCCGAAATCTTTTAATTTTCTTGTTTTTCCTAATAAATCCTATACTCATCAATACAACATACGTGCTTTTTTTTGCTTTTTTCCACTGTCTTTTCCTATCCCGACTTAGATGTACTTCAGGATCAATCTTTCGATGTGGGAGGATTTTAAACAATATTAGGCTATTTTTAAAAGTGCTAACAGCTTTAGCGTAAAGAGCAAGGTATTGAGCAGGGGGCAACCCTTCATATACGAAATAATTTCTGTTCATTTGAGTTTTAATGTTGCTCCTTACTTCCATTAAAAAAAAACTTTTCTTCTTTTTTTTTAATTCAGACACAGAGGTGCTTAGATTCATCTTGCACAAAGTCCATTTACAATGAGATTTTCAGCCAATGTGAAAATTCCATGAAAAATCTGATTGGTCCAAATTAGCAATCTCGGTATTAGTAAAAAATCAGTGTGAATGAGAATTTAATTTCACCTGTTAATCACCCTGCATAAGCTCTAGAAAATAATAAAACAAATCCTATAAAGCCCTGAGAGCAGGGCGGATCCAGGATTTTTTTAGGGGGGGGGCGCAAAATAGGTTGATCCGATAAACTTGCGTTAGGAGCAAGTTTAATTAACGGAAACTTGAGTTAATTAAGTAAATTACTCTACTTTAGACTACGCAAGGGGGGCACACGCACCCCCACCCCCTGGACCCGCCACTGTCTGAGGGATTCACTCTTGGTCCATTCATTTTTAAGAAAATTTCACATTCGGGACTAACGTCCTTACATACACTCCACAAAGGACTACAGTCCTTTTAGTTGAATATTTTGCCCTAAAAACATGGGCATCTACTCAAAATTTTGTCAGGGAGGGTAAGTCTGCGCAAATACCCCTGGGGTGGCCTTCCCACAAAATTGTTTTTTGTCAAAAAATGCCAATGTAATTTTGGTGAGGCAAAACTCTTATTTTACCTTCAGTGGCAATGAGATTAAAATTTTAGTTGTCTGAATATGTGGTGACGCTTTCTAATTAAGTCAGTTCAGAATTTAATGAAGACTGTGGGGGAGTGTCCTGCTCAAGGGTATAAATTCCTGAACTTTAACTACGTGGAACAAAATGGCTATCTCAAAATTTTGATTGGGTGTGTTTGGGGACATGGTGGGCGTGGAAGGGGTATTAGTTGCCTTCCAATTACTTTTGACTATTAAAAAGGGCACTAGCCATTTCAATTTCTAATCGAAAGAGCCCTTTTTGAATTCTCTACGAAAACGCGTTCAATAAAAACTTTATATGCCCCCAGGGCATAACTTACAGCCCTTGTACTGACGGCTGTGAGGGGGTTGTCATCCTCAAAGACCTAATTTACAGAACTTAAAACTACGTTGAATAAAATGGCTATGTCAAAATTTTGATTGGATGTGTTTGGGCAAAAGGTGGCATTAGAGGGGGGGGGGGGGTAGTTGCCCTCTAATCAGTTTTGACTATTAAAGAGGGACTAGCACTTTGAATTTCCAATCAAATGAGCCTTTTTTGAAGTTTCTACGACAACGCCTTTTATAAAAACCTTATGCCCCAGGGCATAACTTACAACCCTTGCCCTGAAGGCTGAGATAGAAAACTAATTTCTATCTGGAAATCAACTACGCTGAACAAAGTGGCAATCTCAAAATTTTGATTGGATATGTTTGGGGGAATCATGGGCGTGGGGGGGGGGCTAGTTGCCCTCCAATCACTTTCGACTATTATAAAGGGCACTAGCCCTTTGAATTTCCAATTGATTGAGCCTTTTTTGAAGTTTTTACGACAACGCCTTCAATAAAAACCTTATATGCCCCCGGCCATAACTTACAACCCTTGCCCCGAGGGCTGTGGAAGGGGGGGTTGTCATCCTCAAAGACCTAATTTCCAGAACTTTCAACTACGTTGAACAAAATGGCTATCTTAAAATTTTGATTGGATGTGTTTAGGGAAAAGTTGGACGTGAGAGGGGGGTTAGTTTCTCTCCAATCACTTTCGACTATTACAAAGTGCACTAGCCCTTTGAATTTCCAATCGAATGAGCCGTTTTTGAAGTTTCTACGACAACGTGTTCAATAAAAACCTCATATGCCCCTAGGGCATAACTTACAACCCTTGCCCTGAGGGCTGTGGAAGGGGGGGGGGGGGGTTTCATCCTCAAAGACCTAATTTCCAGAACTTTCAACTACGTTGAACAAAATGGCCATCTTAAAATTAGTTGCCCTCCAACCACTTTCGACTATTAAAAATGGCACTAGCCCTTTGAATTTCCAATCGAAAGAGCCTTTTTTGAAGTTTCTTCGACAACGCTTTCTGTAAAAACCTTATATGTCCCCAGGGCATAACTTAAAACCCTTGGCCTTAGGGCTGTGGGGGATTGTCCTCCTCAAAAACATAATTTCTATTTGGAAATCAACTACGCTGAACAAAATGGCTATCTCAAAATTTTTATTGGATGTGTTTGTGGAAATGGTGGGCATGGAAGGGATGTTAGTTGCCTTCCAATCACTTTCGACTATTAGAAAGGGCACTAGCCCTTTGAATTTCGAATCGAATGAGTTGTTTTTCAAGTTTCTACGACAAAGATTTCAATAAAAACCTTATATGCCCCCAGGGCATAACTTATAACCCTTGCCCTGAAGACTGTGGGGGGAGTCCTGCTCAAAGGTATAATTTCCTGAACTTTGAACTGCGTGGAACAAAATGGCTATCTCAAAATCTTTATTGGATGTGTTTGGGAAAATGGTGGGCGTGAGAGGGGCGTTATTCGCTCTCCAACCACTTTCGACTATTAAAAAAGGCACTAGCCCTTTGAATTTCCAATTGAATGAGCCTTTTTGAAGTTTCTACGACAACGCCTTCAATAAAAACCTTATATGCCCCCGGGCATAACTTACAACCATTACCCTGAAGGCTGTGGGGAACTGTTCTCCTCAAAAACATAATTTCTATCTGGAAATCAACTATCAAAGGATGTGGAAGGGGGGGGGGTTGTCATCCTCAAAGACCTAATTTCCAGAACTTTCAACTACGTTGAACAAAATGGCTATCTTAAAATTTTGATTGGATGTGTTTAGGGAAAAGGTGGGCGTGAGAGGGAGGTTAGTTGCCCTCCAACCACTTTCGACTATTAAAAAGGGCACTAGCCCTTTGAATTTCCAATCGAAAGAGCCTTTTTTGAAGTTTCTACGACAACGCTTTCTATAAAAACCTTATATGCCCCCAGGG
The DNA here is from genome assembly GCA_027921565.1 of Artemia sinica. Classification (NCBI taxonomy): domain Eukaryota; kingdom Metazoa; phylum Arthropoda; class Branchiopoda; order Anostraca; family Artemiidae; genus Artemia; species Artemia sinica. Next base: position 92,372,783 of record CM051256.1, on the reverse strand, counting down.
CATAACTTACAACCCTTGCCCTGAGGGCTTTGGGGGATTGTCCTCCTCAAAAACATAATTTCTATTTGGAAATCAACTACGCTGAACAAAATGGCTATCTCAAAATTTTTATTGGATGTGTTTGTGGAAATGGTGGGCATGGAAGGGATGTTAGTTGCCTTCCAATTACTTTCGACTATTAGAAAGGGCACTAGCCCTTGGAATTTCGAATCGAATGAGTCGTTTTTCAAGTTTCTACGACAAAGATTTCAATAAAAACCTTGAAGTTTCTACGTTGAAACCTTTGAAGTTTCTACGACAATGCCTTCAACCTTATATGCCCCCAGGGCATAACTTAAAACCCTTGCCCCGAGGGTTGTGGGGGAGTGTCCTCCTCAAAAACATATTTTCTATCTGGAAATCAACTACGCGGAAATAAAATGGTTATCTCAAAATTTTTATTGGATGTGTTTTGGGGAAATGATGTTCGTGGGGGGGGGCTTAGTTGCTCTCCAATCTCTTTTGACCTTTAAAAAGGGCACTATCCACTCCAATTTCCAATCGAATGAGCCCTTTTCGAAGTTTCTGTGACAACTCCTTCGATACGAAGTGCCCGGGTATGGAGAAAAAAAAAACACATTGTGCCAACATCGTTCTTTACTTAGGCAGCGCTAGCGCGCTGCCTATGATTATATGCCTTTTTGAAAACCTGCATGTATACAGTTTTTCGTTTAATTGGAACACCCCCTAAACACCTCCTAGAAGTTTCACCTTAATACTCTTGGTGTCATTAGCTACAGTAACTATACTTGTAAAACTAAAAGTACATACAAAGTGTCTTCTGGCTAGTTCAAAATCCCCCACAACTTACTCTTAAAGATCTAACTTAATAATGTAAGTTGTTCTTGAGATATTGCTTTTTCACCTTTCTGAAAGTCCACATGCTCATAGTTTGTTTTGATACATAATTTCTAAATAATTTCCATCTGGAAATTAACTACGCTGAACAAAATGGCTATCTAAAAATTTTGATTGGATGTGTTTGGGGAAAACGTGGGTGTGAGAAGGGGGTTAGTTGCCGTCAAATCACTTTTTTACTATTAAAAAGGGCACTAGACCTTTGAATTTCCAATCGAATGAGCCCTTTTTCAAGTTTTTACAACATAGATTTCTATGAAAACTTATACGCCCCCAGGGCATAAATTATAACCCTTGCCCTGAAGACTGTGGGGGGAGTGTCCTGCTCAAAGGTATAATTTCCTGAACTTTAAACTGCGTGGAACAAGATGGTTATCTCATAATTTTGATTGGATGTGTTTGGGGAAATGGTGGGCGTGGAAGGAGTGTTAGTTGCCTTCCAATCACTTTCGACTATTAAAAAGGGCACTAGCCACTTTAATTTCCAATCAAATGAGCCCTTTTTGAAGTTTCTACGACAACGTGTTCTATAAAAACCTTATATGCCCCTAGGGCATAACTTACAACCCTTGCCCTGAGGGCTGTGGAAGGGGGGGGGGGTTGTCATCCTCAAAGACCTAATTTCCAGAACTTTCAACTACGTTGAACAAAATGGTTATCTTAAAATTTTGATTGGATGTGTTTAGGGAAAAGGCGGGCGTGAGAGGGGGGTTAGTTGCCCTCCAACCACTTTCGACTATTAAAAAGGGCACTAGCCCTTTGAATTTCCAATCGAAAGAGCCTTTTTTGAAGTTTCTAGGACAACGCTTTCTATAAAAACCTTATATGTCCCCAGGGCATAACTTAAAACCCTTGCCCTGAGGGCTTTGGGGGATTGTCCTCCTCAAAAACATAATTTCTATTTGGAAGTCAACTACGCTGAACAAAATGGCTATCTCAAAATTTTTATTGGATGTGTTTGTGGAAATGGTGGGCATGGAAGGGATGTTAGTTGCCTTCCAATTACTTTCGACTATTAGAAAGGGCACTAGTCCTTTTAATTTCGAATTGAATGAGTCGTTTTTCAAGTTTCTACGACAAAGATTTCAATAAAAACCTTATATGCCCCCAGGGCATAACTTATAACCCTTGCCCTGAAGACTGTGGGGGGAGTGTCCTGCTCAAAGGTATAACTTCCATACCTTTGAACTGCGTGGAACAAAATGGCTATCTCAAAATCTTTTTTGGATGTGTTTGGGAAAATGGTGGGCGTGAGAGGGGCGTTATTCGCTCTCCAATCACTTTCAATTATTAAAAAAGGCACTAGCCCTTTGAATTTCTAATTGATTGAGCCTTTTTAAGTTTCTATGACAACGCCTTCAATAAAAAACTTATATGCCCCTGGGCATAACTTACAACCATTCCCCTGAAGGCTGTGGGGGACTGTTCTCCTCAAAAACATAATTTCTATCTGGAAATCAACTACGCTGAACAAAATGGCTATCTCAAAATTTTGATTGGATGTGTTTCGGGAAATGGTGGGCGTGGAAGGGGTGTTAGTTGCCTTCCAATCACTTTCGACTATTAAAAAGGGCACAAGCCACTCCAATTTCCAATTGAATGAGCCCTTTTCGGAGTTTCTACGACAACTTCTTCGATATAAAGTGCCCTGCTCTAAAGGAAAAAAAAATAATAAATGATACATTATGCCAACATCGTTCTTATATGCCCTCAGGGCATAACTTAAAACCCTTGCCCCGAGGGTTGTGGGGGAGTGTCCTCCTCAAAAAGATATTTTCTACCTGGAAATCAACTACGCTGAACAAAATGGCTATCTCAAAATTTTGATTGGATGTGTTTGGGGGAATGATGGGCTGGGGGGGGGGGTAGTTGCCGTCCAATCACTTTTGACTATTAAAAGGGGCACTATCCCTTTGAATTTCTAATTGAATGAGCCTTTTTTGAAGTTTTTACGACAACACCTTCTATAAAAACCTTATGCCCCAGGGGCATAACTTACAACCCTTGCCCTGAAGACTGTGGGGGAGTGTCCTACTCCAAAATATAATTTCTGTCGGGAAATCAACTGCGCTGAACAAAATGGCAATCTCAAAATTTTGTGTGGATGTGTTTGGGCAATAATGGGCGTGGGGGGGGGCTAGTTGCCCTCCAATCACTTTCGACTACTACAAAGTGCACTAGCCCTTTGAATTTCCAATCGAATGAGCCTTTTTTGAAGTTTCTACGACAACACTTTCTATAAAAACCTTACATGCCCCCAGGGCATAACTTACAACCCTTGCCCTGAAGGCTGTGGGGGAGTGTCCTCCTCAAAAACATAATTTCTATCTGGGAATCAACTATGCTGAACAAAATGGCTATCTCAGAAATATTAAATGATAAAAAATAATAAAAGATATATTATGCCAACATCGTTCTTATATGCCCTCAGGGCATAACTTAAAACCCTTGCCCCTAGGGTTGTGGGGGAGTGTCCTCCTCAAAAAGATATTTTCTATCTGGAAATCAACTACGCTGAACAAAACGGCTATCTCAAAATTTTGATTGGATGTGTTTGGGGGAATGATGGGCGTGAGGAGGGGGGGGGGTAGTTACCCTCCAATCACTTTCGACTATTAAAAGGGGCACTAGCCCTTTGAATATCCAATCGAATTAGCCGTTTTTGAAGTTTCTACGATAATGCCTTCATCCTTATATGCCCCCAGGGCATAACTTAAAACCCTTGCCCCTAGGGTTGTGGGGGAGTGTCCTCCTCAAAAAGATATTTTCTATCTGGAAATCAACTACGCGGAAAAAAAAATGGCTATCTCAAAATTTTTATTGGATGTGTTTGGGGAAATGATGTTCGTGGGGGGGGGGGCTTAGTTGCTCTCCTAGGCAGCGCTAGTGCGCTGCCTATGATTATATGCCTTTTTGAAAACCTGCATGTATACAGTTTTTCGTTTAATTGGAACACCCCCTAAACACCTCCTAGAAGTTTCACCTTAATACTCTTGGTGTCATTAGCTACAGTAACTATACTTGTAAAACTAAAAGTACATACAAAGTGCCTTCTGGCTAGTTCAAAATCCCCCACAACTTACTCTTAAAGATCTAACTTAATAATGTAAGTTGTTCTTGAGATATTGCTTTTTCACCTTTTTGAAAGTCCACATGCTCATTGTTTGTTTTGATACATAATTTCAACATAATTTCCATCTGGAAATCAACTTCGCTGAACAAAATGGCTATCTAAAAATTTTGATTGGTGTGTTTGGGGAAAACGTGTGCGTGAGAAGGGGGTTAGTTGCCGTCAAATCACTTTTTTCCTATTAAAAAGGGCACTAGACCTTTGAATTTCCAATCGAATGAGCCCTTTTTCAAGTTTTTACGACATAGATTTCTATGAAAACTTATATGCCCCCAGGGCATAAATTATAACCCTTGCCCTGAAGACTGTGGGGGGAGTGTCCTGCTCAAAGGTATAATTTCCTGAACTTTAAACTGCGTGGAACAAGATGGATATCTCATAATTTTGATTGGATGTGTTTGGGGAAATGGTGGGCGTGGAAGGAGGGTTAGTTGCCTTTCAACCACTTTCGACTATTAAAAAGGGCACTAGCCCTTTGAATTTCCAATCGAAAGAGCCTTTTTTGAAGTTTCTACGACAACGTGTTCTATAAAAACCTTATATGCCCCTAGGGCATAACTTACAACCCTTGCCCTGAGGGCTGTGGAAGGGGGGGGGGGGCTGTCATCCTCAAAGACCTAGTTTCCAGAACTTTCAATTACGTTGAACAAAATGGCTATCTTAAAATTTTGATTGGATGTGTTTAGGGAAAAAGTGGCCGTGAGAGGAGGGTTAGTTGCCTTTCAACCACTTTCGACTATTAAAAAGGGCACTAGCCCTTTGAATTTCCAATCGAAAGAGCCTTTTTTGAAGTTTCTACGACAAAGCTTTCTATAAAAACCTTATATGTCCCCAGGGCATAAATTAAAACCCTTGCCCTGGGGGCTGTGGGGGATTGTCCTCCTCAAAACCATAATTTATATTTGGAAATCAACTACGCTGAACAAAATGGCTATCTCAAAATTTTTATTGGATGTGTTTGTGGAAATGGTGGGCATGGAAGGGATGTTAGTTGCCTTCCAATCACTTTCGACGATTAGAAAGGGCACTAGCCCTTTGAATTTCGAATCGAATGAGTCGTTTTTCAAGTTTCTACGACAAAGATTTCAATAAAACCTTATATGCCCCCAGGGCATAACTTATAACCCTTGCCCTGAAGACTGTGAGGGGAGTGTCCTGCTCAAAGGTATAATTTCCTGAACTTTGAACTGCGTGGAACAAAATGGCTATTTCAAAATCTTTATTGGATGTGTTTGGGAAAATGGTGGGCGTGAGAGGGGCGTTATTCGCTCTCCAATCACTTTCAATTATTAAAAAAGGCACTAGCCCTTTCAATTTCCAATTGAATGAGCCCTTTTGAAGTTTCTACGCTCTCAATAAAAACCTTATACGCCCCCAGGGCATAATTTACAGCCCCTGCCCTGAGGGCTGTGTGGGAGGGGTTGTCATCCTCAAAGACCTACTTTCCAGAACTTAAAATACGTAGAACAAAATGGCTATCTCAAAGTTTTGATTAGATGTGTTTGGGGGAAAGGTGGGCGTGAGAGGCGGGTTAGTTGCCCTCTAATCATTTCCGACTATTAAAAAGGGCACTAGCCCTTTGAATTTCCAATCGAATGAGCCTTTTTTAAAGTTTCTACGACAACACCTTCTATAAAAAACCTTATATGCCGCCAGGGCATAACATACAACCCTTGCCCTAAGGGCTGTGGGGGACTGTCCTCAAGAACATAATTTATATCTGGCAATCAACTACGCTGAAAAAAATGGCTACTCCAATTTCTAATCGAATGAACCCTTTTCCAAGTTTCTACGACAACTCCTTCGATACGAAGTGTCCTGGTTTAAAGGAAAAAAAATAAATAATACATTCTGCCAACATCGTTCTTTACTTAGAAGACAGCGCGATTGCGCTGCCTATGATCAAGCAAACATTGAAAGAAAGTGGAGAGAGTTGGCATGAATTTTTCATGCATATTAAATGGAAACTAAAATAGTTGGATTAGCAATATATCGCAAGAATGTAGACAGAAGGCATGGCATTCAAAATCATTTGTTGGTACTTTTGTTTCTCTTTTGCTCATTTTTTCTTAGTATTGCTGTCGAAAGACTTTCCCGTCATTTAAAACAGATCAGCGCTAAAAAACACAATAGATCGGCGGGTGTTACGCTGAGTTTTACTCTTCAAACGTAGTGTAGTACAAAAGGAAAAGAAGGTTGCGCCCTATTCCTTGATGCTTTGCTTATAAAGGTTTAAAACAGATCAAACCAGAGGCAATACTCTAGCGTTGCCTGTAGTAAAGACCCATAAGGCTCCAATTGGAGACTTATTTATTATTTTTCCCTAGAGTCACTTCATACATAAGGAGTAGTCTTAGAAACTTTAGAGAGGGCTCATTCTATTTAAAATTAAAGTCTTAGTGACCATATGGCAGCCTTCCCCGGTCCACACCCTGTTTAGCTGCAAACAAAGTTTAAAGGTTAAAAAGCTACTCCTTTGGGGAAGATGTGATGCCTTCAGACCCTGAGCCAAGGGTTGTAATCTACGCCAGTCAACCATTGTTTATATACAGGGTTTGTTTTTTGGAAAGGATGTTTGATCTTGGGTCTCCAAAAATGCTTAGAGTATTAAGGAGAAGCAAAATAAATACCTTCAAACTTACAGGGCATTTTGAGGGAAACGCTGAAAAGCAATCGTAGGGCAACCAGCCACCCCCACCTTTCCTCACCTTCTACTTCCTAGATGCCTTCCCTAAACACTGATCAGAATTTTGATATAGCTATCTTATTTGAAATAGTTAAAAGGTCTAATAATTTCATTTTAGACAAAGCGGCCACATATAGTTTGGACAAATTTTTTTATAGACAAAGCAGCCCCTCGTGTCGTGACCGATAGAATCACAAGTAACTGATGGTGTTATTGGGTCACATGGTGCGGATGGGTGAGGATCACCTCCTTTATGATATGTGGTGTTGGACTCCTTTTCGGCATCAGAAGACGTGGACAACAAAGGGTTAACCTCTGCCGATGCCTTGATAAGGATGTTTCGCAGTCCACAACGTTGCTTGAAGATCTTTTGTCTAAAGCGCAATAAAGGTCGTCGTAGAGAGGTACCGTTGCCTCCTTATGTGCCAGCCGGCATGGGAAGACCTAAGTCTAAGTAAGCCTGGGGCTTCTGGTTTAAGAGCTGTAAATTATGCAATCTGCCAATAGTTTAGACATAATATTTTTAATTGGGCAAAAAAAGGTAAGATAAAATATTTATTTCAAAAAATGACTATCACAAGCCCCGAAGGGCCGAATTTGCATTTCGGGGTCATATAATAAAAAAAAACATAGAAATAGCCCAACAACTAAAAAACTGGCTAAACAATGCCAAAAACAACAATATCAGAAAGGCAAAGCCATTCATTAGTCTAAAAAACAAAAAATGTCAAATGTAAGAAAGTTAAAAAGGCACAAACTAAAATAAAACCAAAAAAAAAATTGAGAAAAAAATAGTGTTAAAAAGGTTTAAAAGAGAGTATATAAAAAGGGGAGAGAACGGAAGAACCAAACGGACACAAGCATGGGTATCATCAGTACAAAAAAAAACAAAAAAAAAAAAAAAAAACTAGTGGTTTATTTGATCAGTCATGAAAGGGACAAAGGTTTTTTCATATCTGGAGGTTAAACAACGGATGGGGACAAGATAGGGACGGGTTCAGAAACAGTACGTGGCAGGCGGTTTCTGGATGGGGAGAGTCTTTTGGGGAAAATGTTTTCCGTGCGAGGGTTTATTATTGCATTTTTTGCAAAACAGAGGCACAGCGTTCCTCTCCTGTGCTCAAGAGTTTCCAGCTTGGCCTTTTTTAGAAGGAGTGAATATGGTACCAAAGTTTCTTAAAAATTATTCTTACGGCTCTTTTTTGAATAGATTCAATTTTATCTGATTCATCACGGGAGATGCCTGGATGCCAAACTGGACAAGCATATTCAAGATGCGGGCGGACAAAGGAAGTATAAATCCTTAAAGAATGGGATGGGGGGACGTTAAATTTATTCAAGAGCTTAAGGAGAGACATGGACGCATTAGCTCTACGGACAATATCTTTCACGTGGATATCCCACTTTAAATTAGAGGAAATTGTAACCCCAAGTAATTTAAAGGAAGACACAGAAATATCTGGGGGGATAGGGTCAAGGAAGGCGGGAGTAGATTTCAAGAAATTTATCGTCATTATATTTGATTTAGGGGAATTTACTTTCATATTTAGGTTCATAGCTTCATCCGAAATGTGGGTTAGAATTTCAAGGGGGTCATTTTAACATTCCTGTGACATACTTCGAGGATCGACAAGTCATCCACGTATTTCCACCTTTGGGGGAAGTCCTTACCAATATCGTTAATCATGACTAGAAATAAAAGTGGTCCCAATAAGGTTCCTTGAGGAATTCCACAATATATAGGGAGGGGGTTAGAGAAAAATATTTTTGTATTTAACAACTTGAGATCTATTTGAAAGAAACGATATAACAATATTTACTAACAGAGGATCAAGTTTTAAGTTAACCAGTAGTGAATGAATTAGGGTGGTGGGGTCAACCAGGTCAAAAGCTTTTTGGAAATCAGCTAAGACAAGGTTCAGCCAGACATTTGGTTTATCAAGGTTACTTACGATGGTATGCATTAAGTGCACAAGGTAATGGGCGGTGGAAGTTTTCTTTAAGTTACCAAACTGCCGGGTGTCAATACGCAGACAAATTTTATCCTTAAGCCAGTCACAGAGGAAACTTTCATAAAGTTTGGAAAAAACAGAAGGGAGTGTAATGGGGCGAATGTTGGCGAAAGTCAGACTGGTGCATTTTTTTGGGACAGGTGTTATAAAACCTTGTTTCCAGCAACTTGGGAATTTACCAAATTTTGTGATGTCGTTGAAAATATTTGATAAGAGCTCAGCAATTTTGTCCGAAAAAGCTTTAATTAAGTCAACTGGGATGTCCAAGGGACAAATACTTGATTTTCTAAGCTTAAGAATTGTATTTATAACATCAGAGGGAGAAATAAAGGGGAAGGAAGTATTGGGAGGAATAGTTGGACTTGAGCCAGTGAAAGGGGGGAGACTTTCCCGATGGAAGCAAGGTACAAGTTCAAATCGTTGGCAGTCTTATTAGGGGGTTCAGGGAGATGAAAATCAATTTCGGAAGGACTTTTTCCGCATATTTCTTTAATTTTTCTGTACCATTGCTTGGCCTTGTTAGAATATAGATCTTTGACTTTATTATTATAATAATTAGAAGCTGCTTTTCTTAATTTTTTCTTTAGGAACTTCCTTAGACTATTAGCCCCAGTAATACGACCTGCTTTGAAAAAATTGATTTTTTTTCTTATAAGTTTTTTAAAAGACTCAGTAACATAAGGCTTATCTGTAGAACACGTTTTAAATTTTTTCTCAGGGAAGTGGAATTCATAATTACTCCTCAATAAATTTTGGAGGGACAAAGCCATGTAGTCAACGTCATTTGTTTGATACACAGTGGACCAATTTTCAGTAGTAATCCAGGAGCCAAAATTGAAAAGTCCTGAGTCAGTGAGAGGTCTATAAGCGGTTTCAGTTATAGAAAACGACTGTTTAACTTTAGCCAGCGGAGATAGGAAAAGGCCAAAGTGGTAACTACCCCCTAGAGGGGGCAGAGTGGAGACGGGTTTGTAAAACTTCGAAAGATTAGTGCAAATTAAATCAAGAGTAGTATTGCCTTTTGTAGCAGGGGCATTAACGACCTGTTTTAAATCAAAAGCGTTACGTGTAGAATCAAGTCTTATATCGTTTGCGTCACCCATCAGGAAAATTCCTGCATTTGGGTATTTTGATAGTACGAAGTCAGCACTTGCATGTAATTTTTCGATAAAATTTATTTTGTCAGCGGATCTCTGATTAGGGGAGTAATAAAAACAACAAAGGACAATTAAATTAAAAGTACGCGGCAAGACTTTAGGTCGAGCACACACCCACATAACTTCATCAAAGGGAGTAAGACACGGAATTGGGATTTCACTTGGGTATAAATCATTACGGACAAAGAACAGAATTCCGCCACCTTTCTTACCCAGAGGGTGGTTTTCTGGTCTGAGTTTAATAAATTGAGAAAAATTGTTAATCTTTAACATGTGCAAATTTTGAGCTTGAACTTCAGTAAAAACAAAAGTTGGGGAATCGAAAGCGACTTGTAAAGGTACCGTTTTTACACTTTACTTTTTTTTATATCACAGATGGGGTCAGGGGTTCTAGTGGAATTCTTGACGGGGGATAAACTTGGATAGTGAGAACAAGGGACAGGGGGATCAAATCCATCTTTTTCAAATACAATTGCATTTAATTGAGCAGGTACTAGCGGAGACTCTAAACAGCGGTAACTATTTGAAGTTTTAGAAACTCTGCATGGAGGTGTTACAAGAGGATCGTTCTGCCTGCTTACTCTTAAACCAGAGTCATACTGGTAGGGTAGCCAGGGGGGATAAAGTGCAAGGGAAGGGAGAAAGGTTTCCTGGTGATCTGGGAATGAGTCAAGTTGGGAGTATTCTTTAAATGGGGGGGGGAGCAAGATGATGCTGAGGGAGGGAAGTACGGTGGGGGTGTCTGAGAGGGGAGGGGTTGGGTTTGTTTCGGCAAATAACGGGTGGAGTCCAGAACCGGCCGGTAACTTCTTGGACGCACGGAGAAGAAAGGAGTCGAAAGGAAGTGGATTTTTGGGAGGAGTATGAGTGAGGGGGGGTTTGAGGATGATCCGAATTGAGTGAAGTGATTGTGGGGGTTGGACTGACTGGGCACACGTAAGTACTTGGGGCGGAGGATTGTTTCGAGGGATGGATTCCTGTGGTATACTGCTCTGTACCTGGTATGCAGGGGGATAAGACTGAAAGTCGAATGGAACACGACAAGGCCGTATCCAGGGAGGGGGTTACCCGGTTTTAACCCTCCCCGGAATTTTTGACCGACTCGAAAATAATTCGAAAATTAGTAAAACCTAGGTAAAAATCAGTAAAATTAGTCGAAAACTGAGTCAAAAATTAGTAACCCCCCCCCCCTAAAAAAGTTAAAAATTAGTAAACCCCCCCCTGAACAAAAATCCTGGATACGGCCCTGGAACACGAACAAGGGGAGGGAGGTCGTGAATACTTTCGGCGTCGCTCTAAAAAACGTTGGGTTTTAAACCTGCGCTCTAATCCTGAAGATGCATGAGCAAAAGTACACGACTTATCAATACAAGATAAAACAGAACATAGATCAACATGGTCAAAAATACACTTATCAAACACACAAACTCCCGAAATAAAATAACGACAAATATGTAGAAACTTGCATTGTTTGCGAAACTTGTAGAAACCACTATCAAAATGCTTGCAGATCACATTTTCCTTTCTGCTTATTTTTATATTTATTTCACTTTTATCCATCACTTTCGTAATTTTTTCAAAAATAATAAAAATGCCATCGTCTGGTAATGACTTCTCCATAACCTTGTTAATCCTTTTGTTTAGTTCATTATCACCTGATAATTTATGTGAAAAACCGGAAGTCACTGGACTATTCACGAACTCAAGGGCGTCATCAGTAGTCATACTACACATAGGTATTTGTATGCTCTCATGGGATACTTTGCAATTAATGCTGGATTTGCTGAACTCTGATAATTGATCCCCTAGTGTAGTAATAATTGCTTCCTTGTTTTTTAAATCCTCTTGTAATTTGGTGATTTTCGATTTAAGGGTCATTTGATTGTTTTCTAGACTGTAGAGTTTATCTTCCATAAGGAGGTGGTGGGAATCATGGGAGTTGATATTTTCACTTAATTTTTTAATTTCAAGATCGCGGTCATGGAGTATATCGTTACCAATTTTTTGGTCGTTGAGAAAAATGTCAACTTTTGTTCTTTCAAATCTTCTATGGCTACTTCATGCTCTGAATTCTTCTCTAACTGGGAATTGTATTTAGCTCGGAGATCAGCCAGCTGTTTGATATGTTTAACACAGTCAACAAAAGGGGGGACTTGGGAAGCTTGATTTTTTGAAACTGATTTTGGGGTTGTAGGTTTTGTGGCAGACTTAGGTGTAGAGCGTGGTTTAAAGCCAGGGGGTAGAGAAAGTGGTGTTAAAGGTGGTTCGGGGTCCTCATTCAAAGAACGGGGGGACTGGCATGTTTGTTTGGCAGGTATGTTTGATCTTGGGTGAGTCTGAGAAGGTTAAGGATATTAAGGTGAAACTCAAGGGATTATTAAGAGGAATATGGAACTAAATCAAAGGACATTGTGTGCATCCAGGTTATCAAATGGGTGCATATACATTACCTGAAATGACGTAAAAACCCTTACATTTTTAAAACAAGATAAAGACCTCATCATCACCAAAGCTGATAAAGGCAACACAATCGTCATAATGGATAGCAGTGATTATGAACAAAAAATGAAAGCAATTATCTCAGATGAGATTACTTACAAAAAACTGGGTTTTGATCCCACAGAAAAATACACAAAAGAAACACGACATGAATTAGAAGTACTAAAAAACAACTTATAAATAACCCCTCAATTTTACAATAATTTTTTCCCTAGAGGTTGTTCAGCACCAAAAATGTGTGGTTTGCTTAAGATACACAAGAATAATGCTCTTCGCCCTATTGTATCAATTATTCATTCACCGGTTTCTAAATTAGGAGAATGGTTGTCAACAGCATTTCGTGTGCTTTTGGGGACTCAAAGATCTTATTTGAAAAACTCAGCTGATGTTGTAAACAAAATAAGAAATCGTCACATAGACAACAATACAATTCTCTGTATTTTTGATGTTGTATCTATGTACACAAATTGTGATGTTAAATAACGTGAATTCATATTAAAAAATAAATAGAAAAACATTTTGAATTGATAGATGATGTAACGCTGGTAAGCCTGGACGTCGAAGTCATTATCAAATTGGTCTCGTTGGTAAACAAGTATTCCTTTTATTTCGGTTTTAGAGGAGAATTTTATCAACAGGTCTTCGGTTTAGCAATGGTTACTCCTTTAAGTCCATTCCTGGCTAATCTATTTTTGGGTTCGATAGAAATATCCGCAATTCAGTGTTTTTGTCTGTCTCCTTGTTTCTGGGGTAGGTTTATGGACGATGTTTATGCTTTTGGGAACATGGATTGGATTCCTTAAATTTGTTTCTTGACCATTTAAACAGGGGGTGGATCCAGCCTTTCGTTCTAGGGGGGGGGGGATTCTTACCGAAAAGAGTGGGGGTAGGGTCCTTTTTGTCGGCCAAACAAGGCTGCTTTTTTCGCGTTTTAAGTGTCCCTGTCGGTCTCTTATTTAACGAAAATGGTGTTTTCATATATTACAATCATGCTTACACAAACTGTACTTGATCAACTGACAACTGTTTACAAGAAAAATTTGAGCTTCCGCTTAAGCTTTAAGCTTACTGTTCGCAAACCTGTCGATTACCCTGTCAATGCAGATATCGATGTCACGGTGCACATTAAGGAGGGCCAAACCACTGAGTCTAGTTTGCCCCGTTTGTGTTCTGAGCCAGGTTTTCAGTTTGCGTTAAGTTGAGAAACTACGCTCGGCAGATGCCACGCTCACTGGAAGAGATATGAAAATAGCAAGAAGTGAGGTGACATAAGGGTATGGGTCTCAGTCACATTCCTTGGCAGTTTCTTCCGCTGAACAAGGAAAAATACCTCCTTCTCTTTTAACCCAAAGCCATCTACGTCTCCACACGTGTGCTTCTGCCAAAACAAGCATTGCGCTGGTAGACAGCACGGTTAAGCCGAGAAGTTGACCATACATGCTAGAGATCTCTTTGATGGAAGATTTCAGTAAATCATTAGGACAATTCACAATATTTCATGGCAGCAGTACGGTTAACCAGAAAGAGTTCAGCGTGTCTCTTGAGAATCGGCTCTTTCAGTCAAATCGACTCACTTATGACTGAGTCAAGCATAGGTAGAAAAACAGCACGTCGATAATATTCTTCAGGCGTAGTATGAGGAGGATTATTTCGATGAACCTGTCTTTGTGTAATCCTTGGAACTTCAACAGACAATTGGATTTCATCTGACAATTCTTTTACTTGCTCGAATACTAATGCGAACTCATCGTCACACGCTTCCCGTCGCTTTTCCAAAACATCTAAAAGATCGAAAGCCTGGCTATCGCCAGCACCCAAGTCCAAAGTCTTCTTCTGGAATTGCCGACTAAGAGGCAAGGTTACAGCAAAAATGCTTCGTACACACTGAAGGGAAACCACAGATTCCACACTGTGCAACGCCGTAACAAGCGTTTTTGCCTTCGGAGCGGTTACTGATTCACTCCAGTGACTGATGTGTTCCAAAGACTGGATAATTTTTGGAATTTCAGACATAAACTGCATAAGTGACTCGTGCTGCTCGATCCACAACGTCTCGCCAATTCTCGTCAGCTTAGCTTTCAGAACCTTATTCAAGACGTAATTTCTCTTCGCAGATACATTTAAAATGCAATAACTTCTTTTATAATGCCTATGGCATTTCTGATGCTCCAAACAGCTGAGCTTCTTGGCAAAAAAAGGTTCAGAGTTAATTCTTGAGCCTAGCTATGGGATGGGACTCTCCGACCATTTCTTAGATTTAAATATTAATATTTCAAATAATAATAAATTAGTTTTTAGATTATATAATAAAACGGATGATTTTAATTTTGAAGTAATTAATTTTCCATTTCTTGAAAGTAATATACATTCAAATATTACTTATTCGGCTTATTATTCCCAATTATTTAGGTATGCAAAAATATGCAGTAATTACACATATTTTAAAAATAGATGTAAAAAGCTGAGCGAAAAACTGATCTTAAGAGGTTTTTCTGCCAAAAAAATTAGTTGGCAATGCAAAAAATTTAGTTTCATGTATCATGAACTTTTAAGTAAATATACAAAAAATTATAAAGAAATACTGAATGATATTTTAATATAATTTCTCTTGCGCTTTTCTTTTTTGGATGTTTGAGTTTGTAGGGGTTTTCAAACAAGCTTGAGGATCTTTAAATTGGTAATTGGTTCCAGATACCAATAAAAGATACATCTGGACATGTCTTCATTTGTTCCAGAATGGTCTCTTTCAGTGACCTCTGGGATTTTATTATGGAAACATTGAAACACTTTTTGTATGTAATTTTTAATAGCTTGACTAGTATGCATGTATTTCACAAGTTTTACCTGACATAGGGCTACCATATAGATCTTATGGTAGAGGCTCCACCATGCCGGTAAAGAATGTAAAGCCTCGAAACCCGTTAAGGCAGGTGGTATTTCTTCTGATGAGCCCTAAATGGAAGGTTCTACTTGGAAATATTTTGCTAGATTTAAGGTGCTTTTGCTGGTAAATTTACAACGACTTACATTTATTGATGACGACTTTGCATGGATTTGGACATTTCTATTTGGTTGACGGTTCGGGTATACTGTTTGGTCCTAGGTAGTTGGATAGATGGGTAAGGTAAAAGCCTCGTTCAAGTGCACATTTGTCTCAATTGCTGGATTGGGACGACAGTTTTTTTTTTTTTTTTTTTTTTTTTTTTTTTTTTTTTTTTTTTTTTTTTTTTTTTTTTTTTTTTGCCAACTAATTACCTCTTAAACATAATATATATATATATATATATATATATATATATATATATATATATATATATATATATATATATAATATATATATATATATATATATATATATATATATATATATATATATATATATATATATATATATATATATATATATATATATATATTATATATATATATATATATATATACATATATATATATATATATATATATATATATATATATATATATATGTATATTATATATATATATATATATATATATATATATTATATATATATATATATATATATATATATATATATATATATATATATATATATATATATATATATATATATATATGTGTGTATATTATGTATATATATATATATATATATATATGTGTGTATATTATATATATATATATATATATATATATATATATATATATATATATATATATATATATATATATATATATATATATATATATATATATATATATATATATATATATATATATATATATGTATATATATATATATATATATATATATATATATATATATATATATATATATATATATATTTACGTCATTAAAGTCCATTAATACTTATGTTGCACATTAAACGAATTAAACCTGAGAAAATTTGTCAGGTTTTTGAATAATGGTGAAAATATACCCAAAACTGGCTAGTGCTATCAATGAAAGTCACACCATTAGATTCAGCTAATTATAGAACATTACTTTGGAATTTTTAAGCTCCTATCTGAAAAAATGTGGAATTATTCATTTTCTCCCAGAAGAAAGAAGACAAATTCGTCTTTAGTAATATCACCCCTACCAGTCGGTCAAAATGACCAGTCGATTAGTAAAATCCATTTCCCTCCTTCTCAGACATTTTGCTATGTATATCTTTAATTATTTATTTTAAATTATATTCATTGGGATTTTATTTATTTTTTAGTAGTAATTTTTGGTCGTCTTAAGTCCTTAAAGTTATCATAGGTTTTTATTTGTACTTTTCCAATTTTTTTATATGGCCTATTAACTTTTACTTGAAGAAACTATTTTTCGGCAAATCAGTAGGAGGATCCAAATAGAGCGAGCTTCACAAACGGTATATTTTGATTCTTATAAACTTTGCTTGTCAACTCATGCTCTTCTAATGCAGCTCAGCTAGTGTCCTGTGTGAAGTTGTTCTATTATATATATCTGTACTGCTTTTATGCATTAAAGCCATATATCTGAATCTTGTCAACTCATGAAGATTGTTATCTCCTAGCCCATTTTTCAAACTCTTTAAAACTCCTCAAAACAATGGGACTTTACTTATAATCTGGGTTGAAACATTCACGTCCTCTTGTCAGCCAGGAAATATGTTCACCTTTCCTATAGAATCGCCTTAATCATGTGTATCCGTTTTAGCCCGAAGATAGTGCTAGAATACATAACAAGAGAATGACTTGAGATGAACTTGATGGTTTCCGCTATTTATGAAGTCTGATTGGTAAAGAAGAAACTTTAGAAAAAAGTTAGTCCGAGGTTTCATTAGTGTTTATTCTGTTATAGATACTTTTCATCTAGCAACAAACACTTTTCTTTTTTTATATATTTTACATCAAGCTAAGTTTTTTTTATGTATTTAATTTAGTCCACTAGTTTTATTTATTATTTTAAAAGTATTTCAGTTTACTTTTCCACCTCTCCTTCCATTTTGTACCGCGGCATGTACAAAAGCCAAGCTCCGTTTTGAAGCCATCCCATTTCGCACATTGGGTTAAGTAACACTGGGTTTATTTAAAAAAAAAATAAAAAATATACATCATCGATTCCCTGAAGCAGGCTTGTGAGGGAGAAAACCCTCCTAATAAATCAAAAAACCAAAAAAAAAAGAGAAAAAAAAAACATAATTAGAGCTCAACTTGCCGGACCCGAAAACCAACGAACCTCCAAACAACAAAATTATAATAATTATAATCATATTCAGCTGCAACTAAACCCTCCTCAAAAACATAACTTAACTGGCATAGAATAATTCATCCAAAATATACACATCAAAACAATGGATCTTTAGCAACTTACGAAATTCCTGCAGACCCCCAACATTCCTCAAATCCTCTGGCAAACTCTCCCAAACTAACGGAACAACATGGTGAATTGAAAAACTAGACCTAGACTTGACCATAGCTGGTCTTCGCACCAACTGAGAAGATCGTGTCAAATGATCGTGAATAGTAGACGCAAGACTAAACATTCCTGAAAAACATGATGGTAACTCCGAAACTAAATATTTAAACATAAACAGAGCTTTATAGAATACGCATATTCCTGCCAACGGTAAAATTTTATACTCGCGGTAAAGATGCCTCACCGATACAGATAGGTCAATTAGATTACCATACACAACTCTAATTGCCATATTCTGCGTTACACAGAGCGGATGGAGGTGAGTTACGAATGTTTTCGACCAAAACATACTACAGTAAATGAGATATGAGTGAACCATAGAAAAATACAGCATTCTCAGAATTTCACACGGAAAAAGATACCTAAGTTTACGGATAATACCAATATTACGAGACAATTTGCTGCTAACAGATGCAATATGGTCTTTAAAACTAAGGCTTTCATCAATTATAACACCTAGGTATCTAGTACTAGTGGATCTTACAATAGTATGGTGCCCTATTTCTATCCTATTAATCCATGGATAATGTCCAGTAATTCTACCATAAATAAAAAAATTCGACTTATTATGATTCAGTTTCAATTTATTTACGCGCATCCACTTTTCAATCGAAGAAATACCTTGTTTCAATATAGTCATCAAATCATTTTCAGTTCTAGCAGCTACAGTAAAATGGGCATCATCAGCAAAACATGGTAGAATTCCTTTAGTACCGTAAGTATCAAGGTCTAAAGAACAAGACCCATTACTTGAAGCTCTACAAAGGTCATTAATATAAACCAAAAACAAAAAAGGGCCCAAAACGGAACCCTGGGGTACTTCAATCGAAATATGTTCAATTTTAGATGTAACTCCATCCATCACGACACGCTGAGTCCTTCCACTAAGAAAACTAACTATCACATTTAAAAAATCACCACGTATACCACTACTATATAACTTTTGAACTAGTATATCATGATCACCGAGTCAAATGCTTTAGTAATATCCAATAATATCGAAGCTATCTTCAGACCCTTGTTTAAAGCATCATTAATAAAAGTTGTTAAAAACAAAACTGCATGCTCTGTAGAATGATGACTCCTAAACCCAAGCTGACTAGAACTAAAAAATTGTCTTGTCTCGAAAAAACTTACCATCCTACTATGAATCAACTTTTCAAACACTCTAGAAATAAATGGCAGTAAAGAAATCGGTCTATAATCACTAAAGCAATTCTTATCCCCTCCTTTAAATATCGGGATAACATTCGCGCACTTTAGACAATCGGGAAATATTCCAGCTTTTAAACAATTATTTATCAGTCCTAAAAAATGACTAGATATAACAGGTAAAATCGACTTCAAAACCATCAATGAAATAAAATCGCCTCCTGATGCATCATTTTTCATATTTTTTACAACATCAAATAATTCATCAATAGTTACAGATTCAAGGTACGCAGACACATCACAATCTTCAGGTAGGAACTGACTGAAAATCTCCATCTTGATCAAATACTGGCACCGATGATAACACACGCTGCACAATAGTAGCGAAGTGATTACACATCTCATCTACAACATTATTTTTCATTCCTATGTTATCTGGACGGATCAAGACGCTAACAGGGCAAGTCACTGACTTAATCAATTTTCAAGTCTTACTCGGGTTACCCTCAACTTTTTTAAACTTAACCTTAAAATATTCTACCTTAACCTGTCGGAGTACAGTATTTAACCTGCTATTATAAACTCTATATATTACTTTATCATGAGGATCATTGCTCCTTGTTGACAACTTATATAAAAAAACGTCTTCTATTAATTGACTGTAACAAACCCTTTGTAATCCAAGGTTTATTCGGAGACACCCTTCTCTTCTGTATTCCTGACACTTCACAACATTCCAAAAACGTATCCTTAATCTTGCCATACCAAAGTTCAAACTTCAAATTTAAATCTAATTCTTCTTGTAAAAATTTAAAATCTAACTGTTCTATCCTAAGCTTAAATCTTGAAATAGTGTTTGAATCAACTAATAATTTCTTAGGCTTAGGGCGACCATCACTGTTAATATTAATATTCTTCAATATACCCGGAACTAATATTGCTAAACCAAAGTGATCCGAAACATCATTTAACACAACACTCGACGAATCATGGGGAATATTCAAAAATACATTATCAATTAGAGATGAAGATGACTTCGTTACTCTTGTACAAATACTTACAGCAGGATGCATCCCATAACCTAACATTAAATTCAAAAAATTCCGGGCTTTTGAGTTAGATGCTAACAATTTCAAATCAATGTTAAAATCTCCACACACAAAACACGGCATATTCTTACGAGTTAGAAGGTCCATTTGTTGCTCTAATAATTCTAAAAAACAATCTACACTAGCTGAAGGGGGTCGGTAACAAATAGCAGTAAAAATGGGTCACCATTCTTATCAACCTCCGCAACAAGACACTCAAAAATCATCTCTCTATTACCGGACAAATCATCCCTAACCTTCACATTCAAATCAGTTCTAATAAACAGAGCAAGTCCTCCATGCTGATGGTGAGTACGGTTCTTAACATACATATTATAATTTAAAATATCCAATAGTCCAGAATTATTATTCATTAACCATGTTTCATTAAGAGGAAGAATATGAAAATCAGATAGCATACACAGCTCCGACAAATAATCCAACGTACTATTTAACCCCTGACAATTCAGATGAAAAATGCCAAGTTTATCCGGTGCCAGTCTAGTATGTAAATCAACTGGGCACTTATAATTAACCTTCGAAAAAACATCATCTACCCCCATATCAAAATCCCTGTGAAGTACCCCTAATCCTAAATCCGAAACACTCAATGGATTATTCTCAAGCCAATCCAAACGATCATTACGAACAATTACCATTTTTTATAAATATATATATATATATATATATATATATATATATATATATATATATATATATATATATATATATATATATATATATATATATATATATATATATATATATATATATATATTATATATATATATATATATATATATATATATATATATATATATATATATATATATATATATATATATATATATATATATATATATATATATATATATATATAAAGAAAAGGAGGGTAGTTGCAACCAAACCTAACCAACTGAATAACTTACTATAACTCGGAGGGTCCGTGGTCCCGCATCCAACGTAAGTGAAGCTCCGGAACAAACAGGATATAACCTAAAAAAATTAGAAACCTATTAACAAAGTGGTATAAAAAAAAAAAAACGAATACAAAAAAAGTGAAAAAATTCTCAATAACACTAGCCTGTCACAATACAGGCTTACTGGTTTCATTACTGAATTCCAGAAAATAATAATTGAAGAAAACGCAATACTCTACAGGTGTCCACCACTTACCCATTCTAAATTCTAACAAAAACTAAGTAAATGAAAAAAAAATGGAACAACTTTTCTTTTCCATAAACACAAATACAAAACAAAACAAAAAAAGACAAAAAAAAATATCTTAACAAAATCTTAATTCACCATTCATGATATAACCATCTATTGGTCATATAACTCAGGGATAGGCTCGTCCATGTGCGTAGGCAGCATATTGTCAAGGGGGGGGGGGGCAGTTGATAGTGTGATGGAGGGCCTTTTATCAACTGTTTTTCCAACCATCTGCTTTTTCAGCCGTATCTAATGTAAATTTGAAGGTCTAGGGGGGGGGGGGGGGGGGGGGCAGCTGCCCCCCCTCCTTACGCCCATGGGCTCGTCGTAACCAAATTTTGCCGCCACACCACCACGGTCGATCTGTATATATGGTGGAACTGTATTAGAAACCCATGATGAAACTCCAATAGCATTTAATCTGGATTTCTTTACATACAACTTCCTTCGAGCTTCACGAACTGATATTGGTGCATCATCGCTAAGAGATACATTTCTATTGTGTCCAATAACTTTATCTTTTAATTTCTTTCCGTTCTTAAGCACACTGACCTTCGCATCTCGAGAACCAACATCAACTTTAAAATACTGTTGCTCCTTACGGACATTACCAACAACTTGAAACCTCGGGACCATGGACAGACCAAGACCCTCCAAACACAACTGGTCAAAAAACGATTCGGCTTGGGTGGTATTTTCACAGGGAGTATTCCAAACGATAAGATTCGTCTCTGCATGTCGATACTCAGATTCCATAAGCCGACGAGACAGATCTGCACACCCAATTTCATACTTTTTCGTTTAACTTGTCATAATTGACATTTGATTTCTTAAGCTTTTAACATAAGATTCAAGCTGTGCAACACGCGAACTCGTAGCATCAGCTTCTGATTTTAGCTCAGACTGTGTATTTTCCACTGATACCATACGATTTTCTAACACTTTTATGCTATCGTTTATAGAGTCTAGTTTTTTACCATTTTCAGTAAGTATTGTTAGCATCTTAGCAAAATCATCCGCCAGGGTCTTCAGTGAAGAAACATCGTTACTCCCTTCGGATGAAACGGTCGAATTCAACAAACTGTTCTCAACAGACTGAGATCCTATTTGGACAGTTTTAGCAATCTTCCTTTTTCGCCCCATGGCAAGTGCAAATAAAATAGAATATATAATCTCTCTTACCTATTCTGGCACCTATTATTTATCCACGTCGATGCGAACGTGCAGTTCGCTAAGCCACCGTTAATTTGGGCACGGCTAACACCCCTATCTCCTGCACCGATGACTTCCTACAGCGTTTGAATACCGAAGCTACCTTAGGAATCACAGCCAACTTTCAGGAATACTCTGTAGCGTTTGGAAAATTCAACTAATCAAATATTCAAATACTTGCATTTCATTCCACCCCTCAGGGCAAGCGGTAAAGACACCTGAACTACTACTCAATCAGAGCTTGATTCATTGGCTTTGGGCTATTTACTTTTTTTGTCATAATTAAATGACGTAATCTAAGGTGTATAATCCCAAGCCAAATCAATGTTTCGCATTATCTTCACTGTCTAACAAATACACTTTTTCAAACCAATTAAATTCAAAGTTAAATCCAATTTGTGTCCTCACAGTTCAAAGGCTAATTCAGTACTGACCAAAGATTAGGCAAATTATCATTTTGAGTACTTTTTTGGGTCTTTTAGAGCCATCTTTCAGTCGTGCTATTCTCGCACCTTCTAAATTGGAAGAACCTGTGTTTGAACAAACGAAAACGTATCAATTTTGCTGGTTTTAACACTTACCATTGGTTGACCCTTACACGATAATTTTCAATGTAAAAGGGCTCACGGATGACGGATAAAGAAAAGTCATAAAGATGTTCATACAGAAACAGTCCATTGCGGACGTTGAAGTGCAAATAGTAGTATGAGTTTTAAACAGCATAGACGTAAGAATATGCTAAATCAAGTTCCAGAAACCAAGAAAAAGAACATTTGAATCTCCAAAGGCTAGCTTGTATTCGCTTACGCTAATTATACCTTATTGAAAATATAAATCTTATATTCTTTGCTCATTTCCCTGGAAAATATCTCCCAGGCATTGATAATTAAATATTCTTTGCATGGCACTCATGACCTTTATCG
Source organism: Artemia sinica (assembly GCA_027921565.1). Taxonomy (NCBI): domain Eukaryota; kingdom Metazoa; phylum Arthropoda; class Branchiopoda; order Anostraca; family Artemiidae; genus Artemia; species Artemia sinica. Next base: position 92,349,389 of record CM051256.1, on the reverse strand, counting down.
CAAATTAATAAAAGGCTTCTGATAAATACAATTAGTTTCTCAGTTATTTCCATCGGATTCAAAAGTCGTTTAATTTCAAATGACATATGCGTTTTTTAACGGCTTGGTAGAAATATATCAACTCAGCCGCAAAAACGCTATGGCGCATAACCTGCAGCAAAAAACAGATGAAATTTGACGGAGCAAGAGTTTAGAACCTGAAAACGATTTTTGTCGAACCCGCTTAAACAAGTTTGAAACACCGCGCATGAGAACGGTACTAATTTTTATTCAAGAAAAAGAAGTGGAAAAAATCCTTTATTTACGGCTGCTTTAAAGGCTTTTTGTGGCTACAATATTGATCTTATCACATTTTGAGTTCTGTCAGTTATGATTTACGCAGCGTAGATCGCGTTTCTGAACAAAAATGACTATTATCTTATTCCTTGTTGATACTTCTGCTTCTATGAACCAAAGGTGTTATTATGGAGGTAGACCTACATTCTTAGATGTGGCAAAAAGTGCTGTTGAATTATTTGTTAAGGTATTTTTTTTTTATATTTAATGTTTATCTCGGCAGAGCTCCCCCTTTCATTAAATAGTTGTAATTTTCCATATTATGCTTATTTTTAAGGTAAAGTATGGGCACAGACTACTCAATGTGCTTGTGAATGTAATTTCTAGGCTAGATAAAGGGTAAATAAAGTAATTATTTATGAGATTCCATCAGTGGCAGTGGGAAAAGCTGAACAAATAATTGATTTGTGGTTTTCAACATAGGCTAATTTAGTTAGGATGAAAGTAAAAACACTGCCTAGGCTATTACCTTTTCATGCTCTTTTATAATTCAATAATTGCCTGTAGAGGATATTATATTTTGAGCCCTTAATAGTGCCTCAAAAGATAAAACAGGGTCAATATATACCAAATCATATTATTGAGTTAGGACTAAAGTGAATACACCATTCGATGCCCTTTTTTATGCTGATTATGAATATAATAATCATTTCTATTGGAAATGAATTTCAGCCCCCCCCCCCTATATATGCCAATTCAGGGTTAGGTTAGGTATAGCCTATATAGGGGGGGGGGCTGAAATTCATTTTTGATAGAAATGCTTATTATATTTGTAATCAGCATAAAAAAGGCATTGAATGGTGTATTCACTTTATTTGAAACTCAATAATATGATTTGGTATATATTGACCTAAAACAGTCCTCAGTAACCAAAAGCTTAAAAATATAGGCCTATTTGTTAGAAAAATTGGTAAAGTTCTACCAAATCATATTATTGAGTTAGGAATAAAGTGAATACACCATTTGATGCCTTTTTTATGCTGATTATGAATATAATAATCATTTCTATTGGAAATGAATTTCAGCCCCCCCCCCTATATATGCCAATTCAGGGTTAGGTTAGGTTGTAGAAATATATACCCTGAATTGGCATATATAGGGGGGGGGGGCTGAAATTCATTTCTGATAGAAATGATTACTATATTCATAATCAGCATAAAAAAAGGCATTGAGTGGTATATTCACTTTATGTGTAAGTCAATAATATGATTTGGTAGAACTTTACCAAAAAATCTGTCTAATGAGAAAAAATCGCCATTTGTTGTCAATTCAAGAATGGTATTTATTATTTTCCTTACATTTGGGGAAAAAAATTTATCTTGAAAACAAATTTGCTGGATTTTTAAAAAAGAGTTTGAAACCCCTCCAAAATGATATCATAGCAAAAGTGATGTCATTTTTTAGTGGTTTCTGGCTCTTATGAAATTTCTGCAAATTTGTTTTCAAAATAACATTCTACCATTAAGACTAAGGAAAATAATAATTACAATTCCTGAATCAACTAAAAATGGCAATTTTCTCTAACTGATCAGTTTTTTTAACATAATTTTAAACTTTGGTTCTGATCCCTTTTTGCACTTTAAGGGCTCAAAGTATAATTTCTGTTAGAAGCAATAATTGAATTATAAAACAGCACAATTTCTTGTTTTTCCAAATATGATAATCAGTTCACTCACAAATAGGGTAAAAAACCAGTATGCAATTGAGTAAAATTATGTAAAATTAAAACCCTCACATCTTGTTCCCAAATAGGACATGAGAAGAATTGTATATATCAATGAATAATTAAAAATTTGAGCTATGCATCAATATGGCTATTATTAAAATTATTTCAGATCAAAAGCTTTGAATTATTAGTTTATTCACTTACCTAGAAGGACCTCTTCAGAAATACCAACTATCATATTTTGATGAAAGTATCCTTTCAGTGTTCAGTTGTGTTCACATATTAACAGAAAGCTGATTGTTTTCTGATTCTAAAAATGTAACTTTTATTGGTTAATATTTATTCTATAAATCACAAATATTAAATATAATCTTTATGATGACAAATTATTGGTGAAAATTTCACCAAGAAGGCACATAAAAGGCAGGGACCTTGTTTCTATATTCATATTGTTTCATGCTGTAGTAAAATAGTGGCAGTCCAAGAACCCATCTATATTTTTCTGGAATACCAAATAAGAGTGGTATCTCTCAAAAAGAGGTCTTGTACCCTCCCCCTCCTCCATGAATATATAAAAGCTAAAATAAAACAATGAAATTCTTACTTTATAATATACAGGATGTTTTGGTAGAGGTTAAAAATAGCAGCTCTTCCAAAGGAGACAAGCTAGAACAAAAATGGAGACATTTTTAAATTGCTAATTTTATGCCTATTTTCATGGTTTGATTTGCCTTTCTGACAATTCATCTCAAGTCCCATTCTAATGGTCTCAAATTTACTTTGACTATGTAGAAACAACTAGCATAGTAGTTGATAAAAATTTATTTAAAAACCAATGAAAAGAAGAAAAAACAAGGAGATATTATCCATCTCATTCAATGACATTATCATACATGTGTCTTGCTTGGAGGCTGATGCTGTTTGTCATACCCAGCCATTTTGCATACTCTATACAAGGTTGCTGTTGTGCAGTGGTGTCAGCTTTGACCCCCTGGAGAACAACCTTCACAGACCATACTTACCTTGTGGTTACTGTTACCAAATGGGCTTAAATTGTATCTCTCCAACAGACCTCTTTTATGGCATGTCACTAAGCCCTAATACAGTGACACAAATTCACCATCTTCAACATGGAGCACAGCAGACCCAGTATAGACCTTAGCTTTTCTCTAAATTGTAAATTAAAGTAATTAACACCTGCTGCATAATATAAAAAAAATTGAATATTTTTTAGTGTGTTAGTTTCTTTATATAGCCTTGGGCTATATGAGACCATTAGAGGGGGCTGAGAGTAAATTGTCAAAAATGCAAACCAAACTGTAAAAAAGAGCATAAAATTATCAATTTAAAATAGCTGTTCTTTTTGTTCTAGCATGACTCCTTCTAAAGGGCTGCTACTTATAACATTTACTAGTGTTTCCTTATTAGAGGATCTTATTGCATATTCTTCCATTATTATCAACTTTAAAAATCATTTGTGCAAAGTTTTAGAATATCAGCTCTTCAAAAGGAGATATGCTAGAACAAGAAGAATGTTTTTTTGTTCATTTTATGGTTTGGCTTGGGTGTTTGACAACTAATCCCTATCCCCCCCATCCTTTAATAATCTCATATAGCTCTAGATTATTTAAACAAAACTAATAATTAATGAAAACAGATTCAAAAACAGATTGGAATGAGAAAAAACAGGAAAATATGAATCTTTGATACTTACTGTAATTATAAAGTAAGATTATCCTCATTTTTTTTGTTGGTTTTTTATTTAGTCTAGGGCTATATGAGACCACTAGACAGGGCCTGGTGACATATTGTCAAAAACCTAAATAAAACCATAAAAATAAACATAATATTAGCAATTTAAAAATGTCTTTTTTTTTGTTTTAGCATTTGTGTCCTTTTGGAGAGCTGCTATTCAAGACATTTACCACTAGTTTAATATAGCAGCTATAATAAATGACTAGATTGAAAAGTACCATAACACAGAAATACATTATTAGCCTAGGACTATATATGGGACCATCAGGGGGGAGGGGTACATTTGCAGGGGAATTTATTATTACATTAGAAAAAGCATTAAAAAAAAAGTCATCAAGTAGTGCATTTACTTTGTCCCTATGTCAATTATGGAGCTTGTACAAATTTACTGGTATCAGTCTAGTGGTTGAGCAAATCTAAAGGAAACATAGCCTACTAATACAAAATAAAAGCAGTACCATTAGACTTGTTATTTTATGCTCTTTCTTGTATTAGTTTAGTGCTTCCAATCTCCAGAAGAAAACAATATAAAAGTCTGGAAACTACTTTAAAGTATTGTAAAGCACATACTTATCTCATTTCTAAATGTAGACTGCTTCATTTTACTCAATGCTCAAAATTCTAAATGTATTGATGCTCAATAATAGATCCTAATCTCAGACACAAATTTTTAGATTGAGTCTATTCCTGGGAAATTCTCTTGTGCTTTTTCATTAAAAAATTATTCTTTGCATGTATTTTAATTGGAAATTTTTTTGGTATATAATAGGTGCACACCATCAAGCCTATGTGATTCAAATCAGGAAGATAGCTAACATAAAGAAAAAAAAATAGCCAGCCTAGAAATATTTGGTTCTAGGCTTTACCCCCTAGGCCCTACTACCACTACTACTAACAACTCACCACAGCACCAAGCCGCCTGAGGCCAACACAGCTACGCATGCTCCTCCTCAACCCCAATCTATTCAAAACCTCCCTTTTTACACCTACCCATGAAGTTCCCATTTCCTTTAAATCTTTCTTTATGAGATCCTCCCACCCCAAACAAGGACAACCTGCTTTCAGTTTAGCCCTAGACAGTTGGTCAAAAAGAGTAATCTGTCACCCTTCATCTGCATGACGTGCCCTAGCCACCTCAACCTTTCTTTCATTATAGCCCTAGAGAGTGGTATTAAACAACATTTTTTGTATAGCCTATTGTTTCACAGGTACCCAGAACAATCCTTATGCAATTTCTCTGGAAAACATCTAGCAAATCTTCATCTGCTTTTGGAGTGTACATGCTTCAGAGCCATATCCCCTCCCCCATTGGAAATACCCACTCCCAGAAAATAAATCTTCATTAGAAGGAAATTATTCCCAAAAGTTTACTAGTCACTGAAAATTCCCCCAGACAATCCCTCCCCTGCAAAAAATTTCCCTATGTTCACCAATAACAAATAATGGACAAATTACAAATCTTAAAAGGGCACTTAAACTTCTATAATGGGGTTCTCTGATTGTTTTGTAGTTTGGGTGGGAGGGAGGGAGATATGTCAAATGGTACATTTTTGTACCAAAACATCCCAGCTCTCATTTAGCCATCAGATGAATACAGAATTAGTTCTACGGAGAGACAAGAAGGGGTGAGGGCAAAAATTGCTATATAATCCCCAGAGCCATAACCAGGATTTTGTTAGGGGGGAGGGGGTACAAATAAAGCTTAAAAGACGTCAAAAACGTGAAATTGATATCTACTCCCTTATGATTTCTGGGAATATTTCTGGTCTATGCTGTTGTGATGAAAGTAAAGGATAACATTAAACCCAAAAATGAGCAGAATTTATTCCATATAGGAGGGGGACTGCCACTTTCTCATCCACACCTCCACCTCATGGTCACAGAAACTTTGAAGGGTGCTGGCAACTACTGCTGTGGTTAATCTTAGTAATAAAAGTAATTACAAAAACAAATTTGTGGAAGTTCTGAAAAACAAACTTGAAACCCCTCAAAATGGTGACAAATAGAAATGAACAGTTAACTGTTTGAATCACCATTGTTGAAATTTTATATGGAACAATTACAATCTCCCACATAGTACCAACAAGGAGAATCACTTTTTGGCATGGGCAGAACTGTTTGTCTACTTTTTTTAAACTTTTTTTCTACCAATTATTGCAGGCTAGTATAATTTTGAAGAAATGTGGCTCACTTAAAGCCACTGCTATGTCATTAAAATTCCCTATCCTTCAGGAAACCAATATCAGATTAAAGCCAGGCACTGATAAAAGAAATGGAAATTTCTCCTTTTTTTGTATGTTTGTCATGCTATTTCAGTCTATTTTTAGTCTAAAAAAGGCAAATTTCAAAACTGCTACTTTTGTGATTCTACTTATTCTGTTGTTTGGAGAATGATCTAAATCTGCTTAAAGAATAAGAAATTTCTCCTATTTTTGCAGAACTAAAGTTGTTTGAACTATGAACCTAATGGTCTTGAATTTGATGTTAGAAGGTTTCAATCAGATACAAATGTTTTATTATCACAGTCAGTGAACTATAGTTGATGATTATAAATGTGCGTTTAAACTAGATTTGTTTTGGACCCTAATTGGGAAAAAACATATTGTAGCAAATAACCTCACAAATACTTGGAGTATCTGCAATAAGTATTGTGAAAGATGATTGTCTGTGCTAAACATTTTTATGTTGGATTGTTTTATACCCTAATTTTAGTTTTATACCTTAACATTACAAATACCCACTTGTCCTTTACCCTAGTGATTTTTGTTCTATAGCAAATAAAAATGAAATTAAAATTACTTTACAAAGGAGATTATGAAAACCATCTTTCTTCTCACCAAGTATTGCTTGGTCCCTTGGTACCAACAGTAATTAACTGTATAGTTATATATATATAACTTTATAAATTTCCATTATAATGAACTTTATAACTCTCCACTTAACTGTATAGCTTATTTGTGTTTCTTGAATAGCTGAGATGTTATTTTTTTTTTTTTTTTTTTTGTGAGTTGTTTCTCATTTATGGTTTCCATTTTATTTTATTTTTCTGTATTTTTGTGCTCCTCTAAGTGCATTATATGTATGTAAAGAGGGTTGAAATAAATTATTGTTATTATTAGTAAATTCTTTGAATTGTTGTACAATTCTTTACTCTATAAGGTTTGTGTAAGATTACTCCTAAGTCTGACTTTGTTTAAGTTTATTTCAATTCTTCAAAATATTCTGAAAACCCTAATTCAGAAATGCTTCTCAATAAACATTTTACTTCAGTGTGTTTTGTTTTTGCTGTTTTTTTCTTCAGGAATGTACACTTGCTAAAATTCTACATATTGAGAAAATGATAAGATTTTGTTATGATGCAATAACCATTGCATTAGTCCCTATTTATAATTAAATAAAAAAAAACAAGTTTTTTTAACTGAAAGTAAGGAGCAACATTAAAACTTAAACGAACAGAAATTATTCCGTATATGAAAGGGGCTTTCCCCTCCTCAACGCCTCGCTCTTTACGCTAAAGTTTGACTCTGTATCACAACTTTAATTTTTAAAACAATAAAAACTTTAGCGTAAAGAGCGAGGTGTTCAGGAGGGGAAAGCCCCTTTCATATACGGAATAATTTCTGTTCGTTTTAAGTTTTAATGTCGCTCCTTACTTTCAGTTAAAAAAACTTGTTTTTTTTTTTATTTAATTTTTGAACGTTTTTGAATAAATGCAGGTGTTGATCTTGGCTCACAGTACATGAATAATTAAAACAAAATTGTCATATTAATTTACTTTTATTTGGTTAAATGGCTTTCTCGAAACTTGTTTCATTTTATTTACGAACGTTTTTATTAGTAATAAATATACGTAACTTACGAATTAACTTACGTAACGAACTTCTATATTCATATATTTTTAATGCGTATATTTGGGGGTTCGCCCCTAGTCAATACCTTGCTCTTTAAGCGAAAGTTCAAATTTTGTTCCAATTCTTTAAAAATGACGGCTTAATCACAAAGGCCGTTAATTAGAATAAATAGCTCTTATGAAAGTACTTAAAAATCTCTGGCTTAAAGAGTGAGGTATTGACTAGGGGGTGAACCCAATCATATATGTAATATTTTCTGTTCGTTTAAAGTTTTGATGTTGCTGCTGTTGCAGTTGAAAAACTTGTTTTTTTATATTTAATTTCTGATCTTTTTTTAAATAATGCTGGGAAGTCCGGCATCCCCTTCATAGCAATGTCCCTTCCCCCATGAAAACTTCCTTCATGGAAAGATCCTCCTACATAACCCCCGACCCCAGGCACGTACGCAGGAATTTGTTTCGGGGGGGGGGGGGCAAATCCTTCAAACCCATTATTCTGTGAGAAAAATCAGAAAATTATGGGAAAATGAAAAAATCGTGAGATTTCAGGGGGGCCTGGGCCCGGAGGCCCCCCTCCCTGCGTACGTTCCTGCCCGACCCCCCCCCCCCTCACTACCAGGAAAAATCTCCCCTGAAAACCTCTGTACTGTATACTTCCCAATAACCAATACTATATGTTAACATTGGGTAAAGTTCATAACTTTCAGCCCTCCTCCTGGGAACTTCGGGGGATTAAGTCATCCTAAAAGACATACTTATAATATTTTCGAACATGCTGAACAAAATGGCTATCTACAAATTTTGATCAGGTGACTTTGGGAAAACAATGAGCATGGGAGGGGGCCTAGTTGCCCTCCATTTTTTTTGGTCACTTAAAAAGGGCACTAGAACTTTTAATTTACATTCCAATGAGCCCTCCCACGATATTCTAGGACCACTGGGTCGATACGATCACCCCTGGGGAAAAAAAATAAACATAAACACGCACCCATGATCTTTCTTCTGGCAAAAAATGCAAAATTCCACATTTTTGTAGATAGGAGCTTGAAACCTCTACAGTGGGGTTCTCTGACACGCGGAATATGATGGTGTGATTTTCATTAAGGTTCTATAACTTTTAGGGGGTCTTTTCCCCTTTTTTCGAAAATCAGCCAAATTTCCTCAGGCGCGTAACTTTTGATCGGTTGGATTAAACTTGATGAAACTTATATATTTGAAATCAGCATTAACATCCAATTCTTTTGATGCATCTATTTGTATCCAAATACCGTTTTCTAGAGTGTCGGTTACCATTGAGCCGGGTCCCAATAACCAATACTAGGGTAAAGGTACCGATGATTCGACAGTTTTTGTAAAAAAAAACGGTTTTTCTACTCTAGAAGTCTTAATTTAAAGACTTTCGGTTTGAAAAGGGTGTCAGTATGTAGGAAAAACATCTAGGAATCTAACTGTTTGATGAGAAGTTTGAAGTTTTGTCTGGAAAGGGTACAAAACTCGAATTTTCCGAAATTAGAGCATTTTCACCGACAAATTCGACACAACAAAAAAGTTACCTGTTTTTGACGCAAGTCAGAACCCAATTCGACACCCGTATTGGGTGTTGAACCGATGATTCGACAGTTTATTTAAAAAAACAGTTTTTCTACTCTAGAAGTCTTAATTTAAAGACTTTCGGTTTGAAAAGGGTGTCAGTATGTAGGAAAAACATCTAGGAATCTAACTGTTTGATGAGAAGTTTGAAGTTTTGTCTGGAAAGGGTACAAAACTCCAATTTTCCGAAATTAGAGCATTTTCACCGACAAATTCGACACAACAAAAAAGTTACCTGTTTTCGACGCTAGTCGGAACCCAATTCGACACCCGTCTAAATACTTGGGGAATACTTGTGGGCGGAACCTGGTGTATTGGACACGTATATTCTTGTTTCTTTGTTTTTCTTCAACTTCATTTAATGTATAAAAGTGTAAAACACTGCAAAAAGTAGAAGTAATAAAACTAACAAAATCGTTTCAAGTATGTAGTATTTGGTATAACAAAATTGGTACAACAAATTTTAATATACATTATTAAATACAAATAGTATTTAGTATAACAAATTTAGTATAACAAAATTGTTTCACTAGCATTCCGGAAGGGATAGGGTCTAGGAAAACGGGAGTGGATTTCAAAAAATTTAAGAAGTTTATTTGATTTAGTGGATTTTATTTTCATATGCAGATTCTTAGTTTTATCCAAAACATAGGCCTACGCGTCATTTTGTATAAGATTTTGTATTCGATAAAATTTGTATTTTTTATTTGGATGAAGGATAAATAAGGGTATAATCAAAAAAAAATCTGGGGGGGGGGGGCAAAATCAGGTCTGGGGGGGGGGCAAAACGAGGTCGGGGGGGGAGCAACTGCCCCCCCCCTGCCCCATAGCAATTTACGCCCCTGCATGGTATGGGGCCAAGCGGCAGTTCCTCAGATGATGGAAAAATCCAGTGTCTGTAAGTAAAATTTCAAAGTTTAAAAAAAACCTTTTGTTTAAATGTTCTTTCATCTGAAATATTATTAGAAATAATAATCATCAAAATCTCTCGTTGCGCAGAAAGCACCCATAAATTCGACAGCTATGGTGCCTATGGTTTCGTCAGTGGATCCTGGAATTTCGACACCTATTATTTCTCATCTGTTTTACATGTTCAGTGAAGTTTCGACAAAGTCACCTATATTTCGACAGGGCCTGTTGCTGTCTGTCCAAAATTTCGACAAGGTTACTACGAGATATTTGCCAAAGAAATAAATCCCTTGATAGAAGCCGATATTTACGCTTGAATGCGGATGAAGGAACATTTTTAGTCCGCCTGGTATTCCACTACATCCAACAAGAATTTTCGACACTTGGAACCTAGTTTCGACAATGCAATTTCCGTCGCCATTTTCATTTAATTTTATCAAGAAAAAGCTAATGTGGCTACATTTCGAAGAAGATCAGATGTATCTCGACACATTGGCGCTTATCCCAACCTTTTCTTGCAATAATTAACCAAGTAATGACAGTTTGAACATTACATACCTGAAAAATTCTCGGGAGCTCCTTTCGTGTCGAAAACAGGAAACTGACCGAATTGAATGTTCTTTTCTTATCTGGGTGTACCGGATATAGTGTCCACGTTTCGCACCGTCGAAATATAACGACGACTCCAAGAGATGGCGCTCTAAGTCACGGCTAAGAAGAGCTATCTTGTTTTGAAGGAAAGTTTCGACAGTGGTTCCGAAATTGCACTGTCGAATCATCGGTGCCTTTACCCTATATGTTAACATTGGGTAAAGTTCATAACTTTCAGCCCTCCTCCTGGGGACTTCGAGGGATTAAGTCATCCTAAAAGATATAGTTATAATATTTTCGACCATGCTGAACAAAATGGCTATCTCAAAATTTTGATCGGTGTGACTTTGGGAAAAAAATGAGCTTGGGAGGGGGCCTAGTTGCCCACCATTTTTTTTGGTCACTTAAAAAGGGCACTAGAACTTTTAATTTCCGTTCCAATGAGCCCTCCCACGATATTCTAGGACCACTGGGTCGATACGATCACCCCTGGGAAAAAGAAAAAAAAACAAATAAACACGCATCCGTGATCTTTCTTCTGGCAAAAAATGGAAAATTCCACATTTTTGTAGATAGGAGCTTGAAACCTCTACAGTAGGGTTCTCTGATATGCTGAATATGATAGTGTAGGTTCTTAATGAAACCTCTACAGTAGGGTTCTCTGATACGCTGAATATGATAGTGTGAATACGCTGGATATGCTAGTCATTAAGGTTCTATAACTTTTAGGGGGTCTTTCCCCCTTTTTTCGAAAATCAGCCAAATTTTCTCAGGCGCGTAACTTTTGATAGGTAAGATTAAACTTGATGAAACTTATATATTTGAAATCAGAATTAAAATCTGATTCTTTTGATGTATCTATTGGTATCAAAATTCCGTTTTTTAGAGTTTCGGTTACCATTGAGCCGGGTCGCTCCTTACTTACAGTTCGTTACCACGAACTGTTTGAAAACAAAAGAGTCGAAAATTATTAATACTGCTAGATTTCCATAAAAAAAAATCACCAAAAAGGGGTTCTACTGCTATTTCTAATGGGCGATTTTCTGGTGCTGAAAAACTCTAGAACATGTTTTAAAGCAATATTGGAACACCTCTTCCACAACTGTCTTTTGTTTACCATGCAGGTGGTAAATGTTTCTGTTTATAATATTTACTATTTGTAATTTCACTGTTTAAACACATCAGAACTAATGCTGTATGTGCTGTAAGAGTAATACTTTGTTTTTTCCTTGTTTTTTTCCCTTGTGCTACTGATTTTTGTTAATTTCGAAAAATATTCAGGGTCTAACCTCCCGGGGTTTATTGTAAGTTTTGATATTGTATTATATTGAAAAACCTATGGCTGATTATTGCTGGAAGTAAAAAAATATGGTCAGAGGATTAAAAAATGTGTACTTGGCCCTGGGCCTACACTCTCTGAAGTAGTTTTGTAAATTGTCTGAGAAGACTCTTATTTTGTTCCAGCTTTTGAATTATTTATTTAATTTTTATTTATTTATTTTTTTGAACCATGTTTCTACTTTGGAGTAGAGGTAACTTTTTTGAAGCAGGCAATCTTAATATTGAAGTCAGGCATTAATCTGATCTCTATAGGGGGCGAGGGGCACTTACATTCTACTCATTAGGGAACCTACCGAACAGGTTGTTGGATCTCAACCAAACGTAGTGACAAGTAAAAGTGTCCTAGTTATCTCTTCAGAGACTGAGATTGATTCTACCTCTTTGGGGAAGGAGAGACTACGGTAAATTGTTTTTTATAAGCACAGTTAACTGTAAAAGACGTAAAAGTTTTGCAAATTTTGTTTAAAAGGGCTTGGATCATAGTCCCATCTTTTCAGGTTAAAAGGCTGTTGTTAAAAGGCTGTTGGAATTCATTAAGAATAACCTTGCCAATATCTATTTTTGTGCCCTTGGTCTTTGTATTTGATTAGAATGGACATCTGTGATAAAACAGCTATGTATTCATGACCTGCTAAGTTATAGGGGCCGGTTGAAACTTATTTAAGATTGGTAGAGACTAGTAACTAGGACTTTTTTCATGACTTGGATCCAAGTCCAACCCAATAAAAAGTCGCCTGTATTACTCTGCAACCCCGACCTGTGGGTCAAGGTCCTTCAAAACTCATATCGATTTGAAAATGGAGGTCTAACTACAAGCACTCTTAAATAGTAGGCTATTTATTTCCTTTCAGTTTATTTATAATTGATAAAATATATTATGGACTTAATTGACTTCTGCTATTCCTTTTATTGTTCAATAAGTGTTTTATTTGTTTTTAGAGCCGTCAGAAATCGCAAGAGAGTAGAGGTGACCGTTACATGCTGTTAACATTTGAAGAACCCCCATATAATATAAAGGTAATGCACAAATAAAACATCACTTTTAGTTGTCTACTGAACAGTTTATTTTAGTCATCCCATGAAAACCCATAGATGAAATTAGGGTACTTGTTAAGTATCAGAACACTGTCAAGAATTATGATCTGTGGATCTGTAAAAACTAGTTTCATAGCCACAAAGACAAGTGACGGGTGACGGAATGCATTGGATTCATTTAATTTGGGCTATATTTTGCACATTAGGGGGGGGGGTAAAGTGTGTAGACGTTGTGAAGTTAGAAAACAATTCTTGCTTCATAATATGCAGACTAATTGTAGCTAGCACATTTTGCAAGCAGACCCGCTACACACACCCCACCTCTAATGTGCAAATATATAGCCCAAGTTATTGTAAATTATATCAAATCAATATAAGGTCCAATGCATTCTGTAACTCAGATCTTACATTCAGCTAAAATTCTTGAACGTGTTCTGAATCATTAACAAGTACCAAAATTAACTACGCGCTGTTAAACAATGGTAATATTGGGTAACATGTAATGTTTATCAGGGCCATTTGCTTTTCACATTATTCTCATTGTCTGTTTAAGACTCATAAATAATTTTGAAGGATGGTAAAATTTAATCATCTACTCATCCCAATAGCGCCCTCCTCGTCAGACTATGTATGCTAATGCTGCAGATATACTTTAAAAAATACTATCAGTTTGATCCTGTAGAAAAGGTTGAAACAGAAATCCTGTAGAAACAGAAATTCAGTTGTTGTGCATGTGGGTTGTTATATGTGCAAGCGGATGGCTAATTATTGACACGTAAGATAGCAAAATCTAATGATGGGAACCTTTGATGTTTTTATCTTTTATGTCAGTTTAGTAAAATTGGTTAAATTCTTATTCCAACTTTTATTTTTACTAAAATGTAACAGTGCTATTCTTAGTTATATTTGTATGATATATAATCATTTCTAGAGTGGAATAGTTGTGTGGTATGAACCAAGCGATCTTGCTTGTCGAAATTTGATGTTTGTTGGCATTAGGTTCTGTTGCTTACCTTTTGAAGGACTGAAACAGTTTAAATTATGGTTTTTACTACCATTTTATGTATAGGCTAGTTAGATGGATCAAGTAACCTTGATGTTGCCAGTATTAGGTTCATCTATGTAAATACAATGCACCCAAATTTTTGGGACTTTTTTTTTTTTTTTTTTTTTTTTTTTTTTTTGTAATAAAAAAACAACGCTATTGTAACAGTAAATGATAGGAGAATGTGTTGTTCCTTGAAACTACTTTTACCTTTAGTCTATGCCCATTACAGCACTATCTGTGAGTAACGCGTCACAACTTCTATTTTACTTAAACCGGGACTACTAGGGGCTTAGGATAATCTTTTCGTTGGACAAAAAATTGAGTCCTCCGTTTCTGAAGAAATAGTTAAGAAAACCATCATCCAAAAGTAAGTTTGGGCTGATCCAGCTGATCCAGGAACGTTTTGATGTTGCGTCCATGTCGGTTTTCTATAAGTACTTGTATAACCCTCCATCAGAGGAGCCATTGAAGCTCGTTCCCGATAAAGCAAAGCCCTTGTGATCAACTCGCCGAAGTACAGCTTGTCAGAACTACCTTGAGGTACTCCCCGGGGAGGTACTCCTCTTTGGAGGGTACTCCCCGCCAAGAATATCCGAAAACGAGTTTCGCCCGGCGATCGACTGCCACTTGGAATAGATTGCCGGCAGATGTTATCCCGGAAAATCCTTCCCTTGACATGTTCAGGAGAAGCTATAATAAGTACCTCAGTGTTAGAAAATGAGGTAACTACCAGGACTAGCGGCAAATCATCATCTGTGATGAAGCCGTGAAGCCTGTAATAATAATAAAAAAAAACACTGTTATTATTTGGTTATTTCTATTGTTTGTGTAAGAGATTTTGTTAAGCTAGCAAACAAGTTTTATAATGCATACTGTTAGCTACATTTATATGCCTTCCAATTCAGTTCAAATGTAATCTCAACTGAAGTGTGAAAATGAACAACCAAAATATTGAAGACCTGTACCTTAAGGTGTTAGTGCTGTTTCATTCTTCTGAGAATTCATCTTGTAGTTAGGTCATTTAATTTTCTCACAGTTTTCGAAATTATTTCGAAACTTTTTTGTATATAATATGTACACTCAGTTCTAAACTTGAAACATGATTTCATTGATAGGTACAGCCTAGTAAAGTACGAACCACGGTCCATAGTAGCAAAAGAAAACAAGTTTGATAAAGTGTCAAGTGAGAAACAATTGTTATTTGTAGTTGATTAAAAGATTTCAACTATTATTTCGATTGTTCTCAATAATAAAAGTTTTCCGCAAAAATAAATTTATGAGAAACTGTGATAAATAGCCTTAAAACCCTCTAAAATGGCGTCGCATCGAAATAAAAAGTACATTATTTGAACCAGTATTGACGAAAATTTTATACAAGGAACTTTCAGCCCTCACCTTTATCACCAAGGAAAATCACTTTCCATGGATAGCACCGATGTGTTGTTTTTTTTTCTTTTTTTTTCTTTTTTTTTTCATCGCCGCTACCGGGAAACTGGAGCATCATAGAGAGCTATTTTTAGGGTTCATTTGAAAGGAAAATAAAATACCTACGTGCTTTTTTGAATAACTTTTTTTCTTTTTTTTCTTTTTTTTCATCGCCCCTACCGGGAAACTGGAGCATCATAGAGAGCTATTTTTAGGGTTCATTTGAAAGGAAAATAAAATACCTACGTGCTTTTTTTTTTTTTCTTTTTTTTCATCGCCGCTACCGGGAAACTGGAGCATCATAGAGAGCTATTTTTAGGGTTCATTTGAAAGGAAAATAAAATACCTACGTGCTTTCTTTTTTTTCTTTTTTTTTCTTTTTTTTCATCGCCGCTACCGGGAAACTGGAGCATCATAGAGAGTTATTTTTAGGGTTCATTTGAAAGGAAAATAAAATACCTACGTGCTTTTTTGAATAACAAAACATAATATTCAAATATTATGTAATTTTTGACAAAAAACTGCAAAACTATATGATGACATCAGTTGCAATGACGTTGGTACTATTAAAAAAGGCCGACAGGTCAAGTCAGTGATGGAAGGTACCAAGAAAACGCTTAGAGATCTGCAAGGCTGTATCACATACAATTTAGAGGGTATGCTGGGTAACAACGTAGAGGGTAGATGTTAAACGTTAGAGGGTATGATGACAACGTAGTTCATGTTTGTAATGAAACAGAGCTCCATACCATTTCAAAAAAGATAGGAATTTTTTACAGTTGGGGAAACAGTTACTACAGAGCAACTTGATCTTTGATCCTCTTTCTCCAAAGGAGAGTTTTATAGCCGCTGTACTATACTAACTGCTGATTAAAGATGTGTTATCCTGTTTAACGCTAAAATATGTTTGGATTCGACCCAGGTGGGTTGTTTTAACACTTAAATATTACATCATACCTGACATAACATCATCTTGTTTACGAAGATGTAGTTTTCGTAAAAAATATATTTTATTTAGTTAATTATGAAAGGCACTAAATATAGAAATTTTCTTTCAAATAAGTTCTTAAATAGGTCTCTATGATGTCCCAGTACCCCGCTCGCAGTGGAGAAAAAGAAAAAATGAGGAAACATCAGTGCTAGGCTGTCCATGCAAAAAAATGATTTTCCTTGTTATTCAAGCCAGGGGGCTGTAAGTATCCTATATATGGTCTTCCGTTATGGTAATTCCAGTTATGTACTTTTTTTCTGATCTGGTGTCATTTATAAGGGGTTTCAGGCTATTTTCTTATATTCCCAGAAATTTGTTTACGCAAAAAAATTTACTATTAAGACTAATCAAGATTATAGTTATCATTCCTGAATCAGCTACAAATTGCTAATTTTTTCCCACTACCCAGTTTTTTTTAACCTGGTTTTTAATTTTTGGTCACCATGGGCGCTGCTACCGTTGCATCCATAATTTGTCTTTTGGTTGTTTTAGAATTTTAAATCCTTAGGGTAGTGCCTCATTTTCACCAGAATGATCGTGTTAGACCCTGAGAATATATAAGCAATCCAATTCTAAACTTGAACCGTAGTTGCAGCGATTGCTGTAATCTAGTAGAGAACGAACCACGGTTCATAGCAACCCAAAATTTTAAAAATGCGTTAGAAAAAGCGTCTAGTGAGAAAAGTTGCCATTTGTGACTGATTCAGGAATGGCAACTATTATTTTGGTCAGTCTTAATAGTAAAAGTTTTGTTGCGAAACCAAGATTATTTTTATTACGAAAAATAGCCTGCAACCCCCTGAAAATGGCGAAAAAAGTGAAAAGTACACCAACGGAATTTCGATTGCCGAAACCCCCCAGGAAACTTACAGCCCCAACCTTGATCAACAAGAAAAATAAGTTTTTTTTTTATTTTTCATTGATAGAAAAACACAGTGTTTAAAATAAAATGTAGTTTTTTTTGACAAAAAATTGGAACCCATTGATTTATAATAATTTATTACTTATTTGTTCCATATTTTTATACAAGGAAAAGATGCACGCTAGAGGAGTACATTAGAGACACTCTTGACAAGAACAATTTATTCTAGGATAGACATCAAGTGTTGGTATGGTGCTCCGTGATAAAAAGGAATGAAACACTTTCGGAATCTCTCGGTAACAGCGTTGATTGGCGAGCAAGTTGGGACTGCTAAAAAGATTGAGCCGAGTAGACGGGGTCTGGTGGGGTTATGAAAACTAGGAAAAATATTCTCTGTAAGGGCATTGGAAATGGCAAAATGCAAGCAAATACTCTGTCTCTCCTTTCTTTTAAGGTGGTAAGGCGTGTGACGTTAAGGATGAAGGAATAGGGATTTTACTCTTTTTGTAAATGGTTCTGAGCGAATGCTTCTTGAGCTCTTCAGTTTTGTTGACAAGCTTACAAGGAAGATGCGGATGCCAGACCGGACGTGGGTAACAGTTCGTGGTAATGAACTATGATTAAGGAACGTATCGGCTCAATTGTAATCGAAACTCTAAGAAACAGTATCTCGATAACAATAGACACATCAAAGAATCAAATTTTGATGATTATTCAAAATGTATAAAATTTATCAAGTTTAATGTTACCCATCAAAAGTTACGAGCCTGAGAAAATTTGCCCAATTTTTGAAAAAGGGGTAAACACCCCCAAAGCATCAATTGATCTTAATGAAAATCATACCATCAGCTTCAGCATAACAGAGAACCCTACTACAGAGGTTTCAATCTCCTATATAGAAATATGGGATATTTTGTATTTTTAACCAGAAGAAAGATCACGGAGGCGTGTTTATTTGTTTGTTTTTTGTGTGTTTTTTTCGTACATTTTCCCCAGGGGTAATCGTATGGAACCAGTGATCCTATAAGATCGGAAGAGGACTCATTTGATCTGAAATTAAGAGTTCTAGGCTAGTTCCCTTTTTAAGTGATCAAAAATAATGGAAGGCAGCCAGCCCGCCTCCCGCGCCATTTTTTCCCCTAAGTCTCCCAATCAAAATTTTGAGATACCCATTTTGTTCAGCATAGCCAAAAGATCTAATAATTATGTCTTTGAGGATGACTTGACCCCCCACAATCCCCGGGGGAAGGGTTGTAAGCCATAAACTTTGCCCATTGTTTGCATATAGTATTGTTATTGTAAATATATAGAAATTTTCGGGGAGGGGGGAGGGTTACATGGGAGGATCTTTACACGGAGGCAGTTTTTGCTGGAGAAGGGAACTTTCCTTAGAGGGGGAGCCGGATTTCCCGGCATTATTTAAAAAACGATCAGAAATTAAATAAAAATAACAAGTTTTTTCAACTGAAAGTAAGGAGCAACATTAAAACTGAAAACGAACAAAAAATATTACGTATATGAGGGGGGGGGGCGGTTGCTCTCTCCTCAGTACGTAGCTCTTTGTGCTAAAGTTTTTTTTAGAACTTTTAAAAAAGCTTTAGCAAAAATTTAGTTTGAGTACTACATTTTTTTGGGAGCCATTCTTATTTCATTGGAACAAGTCAAAGTTTAGCGTAAAGAGCGAAGTATTGAGGAGGAGACAACTCCCTCATATACATTATAATTTCTGTTCGTTTTTAGTTTTAATGTTGCTCCTTACTTTCAATTGAAAAGAAACTTGATTGTTTTATTTAGTTCCAAAGAAAGTTTGAAAAGGACAAGTAAACCCAGAGGGAAGGCATCAGTGGAAATTAAATTTATTCAGAAATTTAAGCCAGGGCAGCGACACATTTGTTTGCAACTTGTTTCACTAACATTTCTCATAGTAAAGGGTTTATAAAAATGGTAGTGGGCTTAAGGAAGTTTAAACAATATAGTAAATATTGTTAAATGCTTTGACAATATAGTAAAGATTGCCATTTTAAAAAAAGTGGAATGCTCATGTGGAGATGGACTCAATAGACCCTTGATTAGTTTGATCGTCCGGAATTATCTGCTAATCTACAAGAGAATGTTTAAAATAAACTATTATGTATATAGTATCCTTTTCTTCTTCTTTTACTAGCAAATATTGACGTCTTTATCAATATTATCTAAGTGTATTTTTTATTTTGTTGCTCTCTTCCCCTCATTTTTACCGGTTGGTACTAAACTTTTCTTTTAAGATTAATATGTTTTCCTAGATTTCTAAATGGGGATTTGCCTCTTTCGAACAGTCAATAGAGAATGTTTTAAAACTTATTTGGAAGGCCTTGGGTGCTGATACCACGGAATTGAAGTCCCAACCAGGATACTTCTTCCTTTTTACAAAGAATTTCAATATGGGCTAACGGTTTACCCCTCCCACTGGCTTTTACCCCCCTCCAGAAAATACCCCTCCGTGGAAAATACCCCCCCCTGGAAAATAAGGCTTTCCGAATTGGAGAATTTTATTTGAGTATTTTTTCCGTAAGGGGAAGGAATTTTGGTACTTGTGTGTTGTACGCCACTCACTCAAGTTTACGCTGTGTAAAACCCGAGAACAAACCGGTTTTTTCGTTAGTTTCTTTCAGCTTAGCGTGAGACAAGACAAACACGAGTGACAGAATAGATAGGAAATATATAATTTAGGCTTAATATTTGCACATAGGGGGGGGGGTAAATTATTTAGAGAGTTTGAAGTCAGAAAATAATTCTTACTTCATAATATGCAGAATAATTGTACCCAACACATTTTGCATGCAGACCCGCTATACTTTACCCTCCCCCCTAATTTGCAAATGTATAACCCAAATTTGTTTATAAAGTAACGAAGGAACCGGTTTGTTCTCAAGTTTTACGCATCGCAAGCTTGAGTGAGTGGCGTATAAAAGACAAGTAGGCTACTCGAATTTTTCATGGAGAGAGAGCCGGATTTCCTGGTATTATTTAAAAACGATCGGAAATTAAGTTTAGAAAAACCAGTTTTTTCAACTGAAAGTAAGGAGCAACATCAAATCTTAAAACGAACAGAAATATACGAAAGGGGTTGCCTCCTCCTCAAGATTTTGCTCTTTACGCTAAAGTTTTTTTTTTTTTAATTTTGAAACAAAGCTTGTTATTCTAATTAAACGGCTATTGTGTTTCAGGAATCGTTCTTAAAGAATTAGGACAAAAAGTCAAAACCTTAGCGTAAAGAGCAAGGTCTTGTGTAAGGGGAAACTCCTTTGATGTACATAATTAAATAAAAAAAAAACAAGTTTTTTTAACTGAAAGTAAGGAACGACGTTAAAACTTAAAACGAACAGAAATTATTCCGTATATGAAAGGGGCTGTCCCCTCCTCAACGCCTCGCTCTTTCGCTTCTCGCTCGCTCGCGTTACCACGAACTGTTTGATAATTTTTGTTCGTTTTAAGTTTTGACGTTGCTCCTTACTTTCAGTTGAAAAAACTTGTTTTGTTTTTCTTTTAATTTGATTTCTGATCGTTTTTAAATAGTACCGGGAAATCCAGTACTTGTGTATTGTACGCCACTCACTCAAGTTTACGATGTGTAAAACTCGAGAACAAACCGGTTTCTTCTTTAGTTTCTTCTTTACTTTATAAAAAAAACTTGTGCTAAATATTTTCAAATTAGAGGGGGGGGGGTAAAGTATAGGCGGGCTGCATTTAAAATGTGTTAGGAACAATTATTTTGCATATTATGAAGTAAGAATTGTTTTCTGACTTCGAATTGTCCAAATACTTTACCCCCCCCCCTGACTTGCAAATATATAGCCTAAATTATATATTTTTCATCTATTCTGTCAATTGTCTTTGTATTGTCTTGTGCTAAGCTGAAAGAAACTAGTGAAGAAACTGGTTTGTTCTAGTTTTACACAGCATAAACTTGAGTGAGTGGCGTATAATACACAAGTACCAAAATTCTTCCCCCTACTGAACATAAAAAAATATAACTCGAATAAAATTCTCAAAATTTGGAAAGCCTTATTTTCCACGGGGGGATATTTTCCGGGGGGTATTTTCCTCGGGGGGGGGGGGGGGGTAAACGCCGGCCACCATAGGCTAACATGTGAAAACATTTTTCGCATGTGCATATAGTCCACATGGTTCTAAACTGACGTCTTGGAAAACATCTATATTCTTGTGAACTTAGGGCAGGGGGTGACAATTTTTTTTTTTGGGGGGGGGGGGGTAGTGACTTTGTAGAGCAGCAAAACTCGATATAAATACCATAAGATTTTGTTAAGGGATGGTCAGACAATGAATAGCAGGCACATACACCGAAGGCCTCTGAGAAAAGGAACCCGAAAGCCCCATGACTCTTTGATCTTTTCGTAGTACTCCGCAAATTTATTAAATATGTAGGAAAGGGTCCTATTGTCGAATGGTTCCAGCTAGCTAAAGTCAGCTACCCAGCTGGCTCTAGCTTTCTGGAATCGGGACATTATCTTCAGCTTTTCTAAAATTTCAAGTGCATAGAATATTTCAAAGGCTCTCATGCTCTCAAAAACGCACTGGGCCAAAGCTGGGTCAGAAGTTTTGGCTTATGACATAACTTTACAACATGCCAAGTGGAAAGTTTTTTTCGTATAGCCTCTTCTTTAAACAGTGGTGGGTCCTTCTAATATAGAAACATCTGTGCGAACAAGGTATTGCTTAGGCGCCACTACCACAATGTATTTTTAACCTCTTTGCTAGTTTTGTAGTTAAATGGATTAATTTTTATTTTGCTTATTTCACCGTTTATATTTCATTTTAGTAACCGACATCTTGTTTTTTTTAGGCGGGATGGAAAGAAAACTTAGCTACTTTCATGACCGAACTGAAAAATTTGCAAGCTGTTGGTTTGACAACATTGGGTGTTGCCTTGAAGAGTGCCTTTGATCTTCTCAACATAAATAGAATGCAGACTGGCATAGACATGTATGGTCAAGGAAGATATCCGTATTATTTGGAGCCTGCAGTAATAGTCTGTATCACAGACGGTGGTAAACTATCATCAAATGCTGGTGTACAAGAGGATGTAAGTACCTCAATTGCTTACAAACCCCGATTTCTAAATTTTTGTCTATGCTCTTTCTAGCTCAGAAAGAGCTTGGGGCGAGAGGTAGCTGGGGATCTTCCTTCATGGTGAAAAGACTTAACTTGGCTTAATGCTCTTTACTGCAGTTAGTCTTCTC
Source organism: Artemia sinica (assembly GCA_027921565.1). NCBI lineage: Eukaryota > Metazoa > Arthropoda > Branchiopoda > Anostraca > Artemiidae > Artemia > Artemia sinica. Next base: position 92,326,750 of record CM051256.1, on the reverse strand, counting down.
CATGTGTCCCTATCCAGGACTAGGAATGAGGTCTTATTTGGGTGGATTTTTTAACTTAGAAGAAGTCGGCCTTTTAGACCAGCCCACCTGGTGCTTGGCATGCATAGAGGACAATGCCAGTCATTTTTCAAGGTATTGAAATCTTTGATTACCCTTCGCCAGCTATAAAGTTGTCAATATCTCGGTGTTGCGTATCCCTCCTACCATTCAAAGCCCTCAGCGTGACGCAAGCACCTAGATTGAAAGGCATCGACATTTTTTAGCAATGTTTGTTTGGGTAATCAGTCACGGCTCAGAAGGGTACTACATGATGCTCAACACTGTGGTGTTGTAAGTTTGTGTATTGGTATGGCGACTAATTTGCCTTGTTAGAAAAACTCCTCTTAGGAGTAGTCCAAATGCTAAGTTTGTCTTGGCTGATCTTGCGGAGATCTTTGCATCAAGTGTGTAATTTGAGGATTCAATTAATTTGAGATAATTTAAATTTCTTGCACCTCGATAATGTAGCCTAAGGGTTGATCTGAACAGTTAAGGTAGAAGCCGGGGCTGTTTTATCTATGGCCCTGGTTTTTCTCTTATTCAAATTGATTTGCGGTGCTAGGCGTATTCCCCTGCCCAGAAAACTTCCTCCTGAAAATCCCCTCTCGTGGAAAACCCTCTGCCCTGGAAACCCTCGTAGAAAATTTCCCCCATATACAAAATTGAGCAGCCAAAGGAAGGTATGACAAATTAATAAAAATGGAGAAAAAACGGAATTTTGGAATATTTTACCCATAGAACATATTGTAGGCAGAACAAGCCTATATTGTGTAGAGTACCGGAAGCAACGCTATGGCGTTGCCTATAGTAAAGGCCATACTGCTCCAATGTTTTATTATATTTTTTTTTTCAGAGGCACTTCATATGGAAGGGGTCGTCGCATAAACTTCGGAGGGAGCTCATTCGATTGTAAATCGAGAGTTCTACTGCCCTTTTCAAGAGTCAAAAGTGATCGGAGGGCAACTATCCCCCCCCCCCTCCTACTCCCTTCTTTTCCCAAATGCATTCGATAAAAATTTTGACATATCCATTTTATTAAAAATAGCTATTTTGCCCTTTTTCCCCAAATGCATCCAATAAAAATTTTAAGATAGCTATTTTGTTAAAAATATTTCGAAGATCATATAACAAAAACTTCGGCGTCGACACAACCCCCCAAGGTCCGGGGGCAGGCGTTGTAAGTTATGCCCTGGGGGCATATATGGTTCCTATGAAACGAATGCTCGTATAAACTTCAGAGAGGGCTCATTTGATTGGAAATTGAAACTTCTAGTTCACTTTTTAAGAGTCAAAAGATATTGGAGGGTAACCATCTCCCCCCCCCCACCGCCTTTTTTCCCAAAGGTATCTGATACACATTTTGAGATATCCATTTCGTTAAAAATAGTTCAAAGGTCATATAACAAAAGCTCTAGTGTCGACACAACCCCCGAGGTCCCGGGGGCAGGTGTTGTAAGTTATGCCCTGAGGGCATATATGGTTCTTGTGGAAGGGATGCTCGTATAAACTTCAAAGAAGGCTCATTTGATTGGAAATTGAAAGAGCTAGTTCACTTTTTAAGAGTAAAAAAAGATCGGAGGGCAACTAGCCCCCCCCCCCTCCACACCTCTTTTCCCTCCAACCCATCCGATAAGGAGATACGAACAAAATGAAAAGCTTGAAACGAACAAAACCACTACGAACAAGAGTTTGGGTATTGCCTCCTTCTCTCACTGTAAAAGTCTAAAACCTACTGCGTCATTGGCGTTTTACTTAAAACTATATGTGTCTTGAACAGTCTTGGAAAGTATAAACAAAATCAAACTGAATATTTGATATATAATGGTATTAATTGTTGAAAGATCCATCAGTTCAAGATTTTATTTCACTGTAATTTTATTTTCATTTTCAATACTGCAAGAACTGAAAAAGAAATATTTGTAATATAATTCGTTTTCAGTGAAGCGCCAATGACTCACTAGGCTCTAGGTTTTTACAGTTAAGGAAGGGGGCAGTATCCAAACTCTTGTTTGTAGTGAAACTATTCGTCTTGAACAGTTCTAGAAAGAACTAAGAAATTAAACTGAATATTTGATGTATATTAATTGATGTATATATAATAATATTAATTGCTGAAAGCTCATCAGTTCAAAATTTTACTGTAATATTAATGTTTATTTTCAATACTAAGTGCAAAAGAAAATATTTGTAATACAATTCGTTTTCAAAAAAGCGTGAATGACGCAGTAGGTTTTAGACTTTTGCAGTGAGAGAAGGAGGCGATACCCAAACTCTTGTTGGTAGTGATTTTTGTTCGTTTCAAGCTTGATTTGCATATTCAATTTAAGTTTCGCTCGTTTTAAGATTTATTTATTCACTTACATTAGTATCTATTGTATGTTTGTTTGCATTTATTGTTTATTTAATTTGTTTTCGTTTTGGGTTTCATTTATTCTTTAGTAGTAATTTCTGGTCTTTTTTAGTTTGAATTTAACAGGTATTTGTGTCTACTGATCTTAAGTTTAAAATGACCTTTACTTTTCTTTGTAAAACATCTTTTTTGGAAAGTTTTTTTTTTTTTTAATTAATCTTACAAAAAAAGAACATATGGTATAGAATATCCTACAGTATATCCTATATATCCTACAGAATATCCCACAGAGGGGTTCAATAGAATTTCAAAAATCACCAAATTTTGAAAGATGGGCTTGTTTTTCAGCCTGTCCCCTCTCTCTGTCCTTCCCTTTGTCTCTCTGCATTCAATTGAAGAATTTCGATCACTTCCAAACATTAGTGCCGTTTCCAAATATTTTTTTTCTACTATGCATTTTGAAAATAATACTACTTAGAAACTGGGCTATCAACGCCAGTATTTTGCTTCATCAACTTGAAGTAAGCATTTTGTCATAAATAGGTAACCTTTTAAAGTACGTTCTACATTAGTAGTCTCGATAAATTTCTTTCTAGTTGAATGTACCAATGACAGCAACTGTACCTGGCAGCGAGCTTACGAGAGAGCCATTTCGTTGGGATCAACGTCTTTTCAGTCTTGTATTAAGGCTTGCTGGGACTCCTCCCTCCCGTGATGACGGCAATGGACTTGTACCAAGCGATAACTCACCTATTGATTCCATGTGTGAAGTAACCGGTGGTTAGTAACTTTTTTTTGCAGCAATGAATTGGAGTATAAAAAAAGCTTGCTTACAGCGATTGTCTGAAAAGGTTTTTCTCTAAATCAGGCTTAATTATGTTCTTTATATGTGGGCTGTATGTGTAAAACTGATAACTTTTTTCCTTTTTTTTGCATGTTTCATGAAACTGGCTTCTCCCCGCAGGCTTTTAAAACTTGTTTGTTTAAGGTACTTAAAATCCCGTTCACGCGTGTACTTAGTTAGAAATCAATTTCTCGTCATAATCGCTTTGTTCTAATCAGGGTTGCTTATAAAAGGGGAGGCAAATTATGAATGTACTGAAATGACGATGGTTAGATATAGATGTCCCCCTAAGCGGGAATGTGGATTGGACTCAACTGACATATCACAATCATATTTTTTGGTCTTTCGGATGTATCCTATATTACATATGCTAAAGATCTTTTGTTTTCTTTTAATTGATTGGTTAAAATTTACTCTAAAGAAATCGGTGCTATTAATATGACGCTTTTAATAAGAAATACATCTAAGACTCAAAGCTGATAAATGTGATTAATTACGTTCTAAATCTCACGTCTCCCTTCTTTGTTGTGATTCGTCTTGTTTATGAAACTAAGAGAGGAAAGGAAATAATAAATGAAAAATAAAATCAGCAAAGGTGATAAAACGAGGATTTTATCAACCAGCGGCAAAAAAAAATGTGCCACTGGCTGATAAAATCCTCGTTTTCTCACTTGTTGATTTTATTTTTCATTTATTTTTTCCTTTCCTCTCTTAGTTTCATATGTCATGTATAGCCAGTGTGGTCTTAGAGTGTATTTTCTTCTTCTTTAAATGGTACTTATATTATCTTTATTCTTTGGGTTAGTATTTTTAAATCGTGATCTTCCCTTTTTTTACATCCGGTCACTCTGAGATATTAAGCTGAAAATACGGTACGTTAAAAATATATCGAACCTTGGAAGATGTAGTAGAAAAGCGCTGGCTGAACTTCAGCTTCTCTTCAGCTACTTCAGCTTCTCTGATCACGCACTAATATTTGCGGCCGGTGTTTATATTTGGGCGGCCCCTGCGATATCAGAGATATTAAGATCATACCTTAGATATTGCAAGCGATTGTTCTACCTGCCTGGCAGATACAGTAATGGTGAAGTTGCGCATTCTTTTTAGGGGGGGGGGGGATCCTGATATTACGAGTTGCAAAACCTGGGGCTCATAGAAAATATTTTTGCTACTTGGGGTGCTAATCACCCACTTATCCATATAGCAACCATAGTGCATTAGTTTTTCTGTGTTTATTTGTTTTTGTTGTATATTCTTTTCTGTTTCTTTCGTCCCTTTCTCTTCTCCTGTGATTTTGATTCTTTCTTTTTGTTGGTACTGCATTTCTTCATTTGTAGAGGGGGTGAGAAATTCAAAATTATTGTTATTGTACCAGTTACCGTTTCCTGGACACCTTAAAAATTCATGAATTAAGAGAAAGCTACAAAATTTTTGTTCGTATAAGGTGTTTGGGTTATCAATAACAAAAAAAAAGAAATTTCACCTTAACCTTAGGGTTTTCTTTAATCACGAAAACCTCTTTGCACCAAATAGCACCTCTTCATATATTGTCTGAAAATGCTTTTGTGCACTTATTGATGGAGATGTCTTACAAATAAGCGTCGTTTACTCCGTGTCATACTGATACTGAAGATCTCGTGAGGCCTTTGGTTAAATAGTTATTTGTTTTGTTTATATTTTGTTACTATTGTGTCATTGTATGTCGATATCATTTGTTTTTATACCTTGATTCCCTCTTGGTTCGTAATTTTTATTCATAGTGTTATCGGTGGTTAAAATAAAAAGATGTTTTTGTGTGCCCATTTGATAAACACAAAACCAAGGATAATTGAAATATTCTAAACAAATCGGATGGATAATTTATATCAATCTCATATAGTCAGAATAAAAGATATAAGCTGTATTCACGTTATATATCTTTCTCTGTCTTATAGTAAGTGTCCAGAATTATCAAGAATAACTGTCTCTTTTGTCTCAGAAATCTGTATAAGCCTTTCTATAAATTTGTTTGAACGAAATGATCTAGTGTAAAAAAAAGAAAAAAAGAAGGGCTATATTTGTTTATAGTAAAAAGCAAATTTCTATTCCAGTCCTGATGTAGATTTTGTTTTTTATATTATAATCTCTACCTTTCGTAGGAAGATCATATGCTGTTACGTCGCAGAAAGTATTGTCACAATGTATTGACTCTCTGGTGAGCAAGATACAAAGTGGAGTCGTCATACACTTCGAAAAAATAGGCCCAGATCCTGTATTGCCTGCTGAAACAAGTTAGTATAAAGTCAAACATAGCTAGAAGGGGGACATTTAGTCTTGCATGGGTGCACAGCGCCCAATCTTGAGAAGATTTTCAGTGAATTCTTTTGCGAGGGAATTTTTCTGAGGATCTAGTGTCAATAGGTCACTGATAAGTTTCAAGCATGGTCCAAGTTCAAAATTTTGGATAAATGCCAAGGTTTGTAGATGAATTGGATGTCCACTAGGAGAATTGAAAGAAAGATTAATCCGTATTTTTTTTTTATATGGATTTATAACGATTTTTAAGGGATTGTAAAATTAAGATTTAAAAATAAATTAGGATGAAGATTAAGGATTAGAACTAAAATTTATTTAGGATTGGATATAAAATTTTACGATATGAATTTTCTTAAGGTTTTGAAGTTTAAGGATTTATTTTGTATCGGTTATCCCTCTCCCCCCATCCCTGTGTGAAATTAGGCTTTGAAGACATATATATATAATTGCATGACTTGTATGAGCACATTAAAATTCTAGTAAAATTCTGCCTTATTGCTTATCCGAAATATCAAATTCCGCTTTCCGTCTTTCTTGAGGAAATACAACAAACATTTTGTAAAATTTATGTATGCAAAAATTTACGAGGAAGTGGTCGAAAGTTTGGACATGAAATCACCTTAAGCTGGAATATAGAACTAGGCTTTTTCCGCAGTCTGCATGTCAAATGAAGCCTATTTGTTATTGATGTTATCAGTATTAATCTTCATAATAAGGTGTTATCACGTATTGTTATCATTTTAATGATATTTTATTAACATGTATTATCGTTCTGTTTTTATTGGGTCACATTTTTAAGTTTTATAAACTCTAATCTCAATATCAGTGTGAGAAACCAATATTAAAAAACAAGAAAATAAATACCCTTCATGAGTGCAAGGGATCAAACAGTTTGTATTAACAAACTGTAAGTAACGAGCGACACGGCTCAATTCTAACCGAAACTATAAAAAACAGTTTTTTTAGAGTTTTGATGACAATAGATACATCACAAGTTTGGCTAAGTTTGGCTTTTTGTCCCAATTGTTTAGGAACGACTCCTGAAACACAAGGGTCATTTAATTAGAATGCGAAGCTTTTTGTAAAGGTTCTGAAAAACTTTAGCGTAAAGAGCGAATTGAGAATTGAGTGAGTTGAGAAATGAAGTGTATTGAAAGTATAGGTTTGATGAGATGGCTGGTTAATATTATGAGCGATGAATGTTTTGCAAAGGTTACAAATTTAGAACGATTTCTCAGGTTGGCAATATAGTAGGCCTACAGAAGTAGATTTTTTTGATTTTTTGTTTCTCTTTGTTTATGTTATGTAATGCTTATGTAATGTTAATTATTTAAAAATAAATTTTCTTTTTTGTTTTGTATTGCCGTGGCTTCCATAATATCTATTATGTAAGTTTACTTACATAATAGATATTATTATAAACGTTATTGATGAAATATTATAGATCAGTTGTATAGTTAAAGATCATTTGGAATTAGTTAGAATCTCAAAATCTTACAACCATTGCTAGTTCCCAACTAAGCGCTGGTAATTAAATCTCAAGCATTTGTCAACTCTGTCAATCGGATTAAATAATTTTCAGGTCGGAAAATATAGGTTAGAGATAATGCAGCCAACAGGAGTATAAGGCAAGCTTTGAAATAAATTATTACTACTATTACTACTAACAACTCACTGCACAAGTGTCTTGCGTTAAGGTTCACCCCTCCTCCCTTCATCCGTCGAGCCATTCCCAAGAAATGAGCTATATCGATTATCTGGGTACGCATAGTCTTTTTTTACTTGTACCTGCCCCCTATCTCGTAATAAAATTTTGGGATCCACATAAAATTAAATCGAAAATTTTGTTAGTTTCTATTTTCTTTATCAAGCTTTTTTTTCTGCTGCTGACGTCCAATATTTTATCCATTTATTATGCGCCTGTTGAAAATTAATCATCAATTATTGTTATGACAATAATTGATCATCAATTGATCATCAATCATCAATTGTTATGACACAAGCTAGTGGTATCCAAGGTCAATTTCAGCGCCTCTTCTAGTCGACGCCTGGATTGAGCAGGCTTTCTGGTTGAAAGCCCATGAATTCACTTCGACTGCGATAGTTCTGACAGCTTATCATGTGGCAGAAATTTTGGCTGAGCTAATGGAATTTTGGTGAAATTTGTGGAATTTGTTATTTACAGATTAATATGGATGCTCCCCACTAGCTCTAGAGTTTTTAATAGGACTAATTTACTTTTGTATTATCTATTTTGGGAAAAAAAAAGAATTAAAAACAAGCAGAGGTTAAAGTAAAATTTTGCAGTGGTATGTGATCCAAAGAAGGTAACATCAATTTTTCCCCGCAATCGGTTTAGGATTAATACAAACTAAAAGGGCTACGAAAATTTCAATGCACAGATGAAAAAAACTTTTTATTTGTTTTTACTAGAAAAAAGACGAAACACTAAAAAGAGAACCGAATTGCACCATTACTAAACATGTGCGGAAGACTTGCAGCACTTCGTATTTAAGGTCACCACTTGCAGCACTTTTTATTTCTATGAAAACTATTGAAAAGTCCTGGAAATTTTTCAAAGGTTTTTCATGAATGCGTTGCATTAGGCTAGCTAGTCTTATCGTTTAAGGGTTGATTTAAATGTTCATAGAACTAGATCTAGTCACAAGAAAATAAAAAGCTTTGATAAGCTTACAATAAACAGATACGTCTCCGAAATTCGTGGGAGGCTGTTACTCATTCTAGCTCCTGCTCTTTTCGTTGAAGTTTCACATGTGCTTAAATCACAGTAATATTTCTTGTCGACTCTCCCCCTCCCCCTCCAATAATTTGAAAATATCTATACTTTCTTCTTTATTACATAGGGTTTTTAGCCAGACTGAAAGTGATTAATTTTTAGACCTGATTTTTAGAAAATTGTGACGAAGTTTGTGCTTAGACTGTAAAGTCCCTGGGCCCAAACGACCATTTGGAAGGCAAAAAGTAAATGAAGCTTTTAGCTAAAGTGAGGAAGATTGTTGCCAATCCACTCTCATTCCACCTACCTTGAAACTAAATCCTCAGTTGTGTTTTTTTTTTTTTCAGAAAAAAATGACGTTTTGATTTTTTTTTTTGTGTATTTGCGAAATACTGCAGGAAATATCCAATAATAAAATATGATCTTAAGTAATTAATCTTTGCCTGATTTCTGGTATAATCACTGCTGATTTTTGTTACATTTCATATTGAAACATGAACTCGAGTAATTAATTTAAGCCTTATTCTTATTGATTGGATGTGAATGACTCTGAAAGAACTCCCAGAAATTATATACGCAAAAAAAAAATCGCCTGGTATAGATTATGCAGTAAATTAGACTTAAAAAATGAGCGTTCAATAATTCTATGTTTGACTGACCTTGATTGAGTTTTAAAGGGTGTGTGTTGAATAAGGTCAGAAGCTTTACCGATTGTTTTTTATGATTTTAAGTTTGCTTATTCCTTTCATCAGATAAACTTCCTCCAACAAAAATTTTAAATACATTCTACATCACTATATAGACTAAAATAACAGGGGAGGAAGAGGGTGTTGTTTCTGATTAGCTACAATCCTGACAGGTGATGGCAACGACTTAGTCTGACTAAAATGTTAAGAAAGAAGAGAAACCATAAGAAAAAGATGGAAAGTTGGAAATGGAGCCAGTCAAGGGTTCTGAAATTGCAAAAGCTTATGAGGTGACATTCAGAGCCGATTATGGTTTTTGTCAAAGCATTGATTTACCAGAAATGTCTAAGTTTATAATTTTTACACCCATATTGTCCTTGTCGGCCAACCGTCTAGGGCCAAACAAAAAGTGGATCGTCCACGAATAGATTGGGAGGATGTTGCAAGGAAAGATTTAAGGATAATCGAAACTTCTTGGGTGGGTGTCAAGAGGGAGGCTTTGAATAGATTGGGATGGAGGAGGAGTGTGCGTAGATTTTGGCCTCAGGTGGCTTGGTGCTGCAGTGAGTTGCTATTAGTAGTGGTAGTTTGTTTTCAAGAATTATTTACAATCAAAATCCAGTCTGCACGAAGTAGGCCTAGTTTAGCTGGATAAACATTTTTGGATGTTAGGTTGGCGTGTTATCCTTAAGCTGGTAGGTCTATTAGTGATAGAATTCTGCTTTCTTCCCTCTCACGTGCATTTTCAAGTACCTGAAAAGACAGGTATGTAGCAGTTTAGGTTTAAACAGAGTCACCAAAAGTTAGATGGTGTTAGTGATGTTTTTTTTTTTATCAACATGTGTTTATTTATTTCTACATGTTTTTGCTTTAGGGACAATGGAAAATGGTGATGCTCCTTACGACTTAGAAAAAGACCCTGCCTCAATCCCATTGCCCGTCCTGCCAGGTCTGAATAGCCATGGATCTCGTCCTACAACACCTAGCCTAAACTGGCCACCTGGCCCACAGGTGGTTCCCACCTGGCACTCGAGTAGAAAACTAATTTATGTTCCCCGGTCTGCACAAAAAGGATTCGCTATAGGATTTTGGCCAATTCCTGAGGCTTTTTGGCCGGATCTCAATGCACCTAACTTGGTAAGCTCTTGTCTACTCTTGAGATTTTTAGGGTGGTCAACGAAATGTGTAGATTCGACCGTATTCAAAAATTGTGAAAGATTCATGTCTTGCTTCGCCTTTTTCCAGTAAAGGGCTGTCAAAACCAACGTTATCAATGCTTGCTTTGTTTAGGCTAACCCTGCCCTGTTGGCTATCTATACCTTGATGAGTCATTCATTGTGATTTTACTTCATACTAATACTACTACTAACAACTCACTGAAGCACCAATCCGAGGCCGACGCAGCTTCGTGTATTAGTGATAAACATAGAATAAATTCTTTCTCCTTGTCAATTATGTTGGAAATACAGCAGAGGCTATTGCTTCAGGAAAAGACCTTGCTTGTAAGGCTGCAGTTTTAAGATTAATACGTTTTATATTTTGGGGTGAGGTATTACAGCGTTAGCTTGAATACGCAGGACATTTCTGAAGTAACAGTATTATTAGAGTCTTATGACTAATACTACTACTAACACTCATTGCAGCACCAAGCCACCTGATGCCGACACAACTACGCACATTTCCAATTCGAATCCATTCAAAGCGTTCCACTGTAGCCCCTCCCTAGATGTTTGAATGCCTTCAAATTTTCCTTACGGACTCTACTGGCTCCATTCTGAGACGACCTGCTTTTCGTTTGGAACAAGAATGATGGCCCCAAATGACGTTCTTTGGCAATCTGTTATCCTTAGTCCGCAAAATGTGTCTCGGCCATCTTAACCTTTCTCTTGTTGTAGCCCTAAAAAATTGGATGGAACCAAATTTTTAGCTTGTTGTTTAATATACAGTCAGTCCAACGGTTTATCCAGAACTATTCGTAGACAAGTACTCATAAAAGAAATCTATCAAATCCTCCTCCATCTTTCGAAGTGCCCGTGTTTCAGAATCATGATTGACCACTGCCATCTCTGTACCTTCTAATATCCCAATCTTGGTTCGCAGACTCATCTGTCTAGGTTTTCCAAACTTCTTTTCAATTGTGAAAAAACACCCCGGGCCCAGGCTTATTCTGCTTTTCAGTTCTTCACTGCATCCACCAAAAAGACTTTTTCCATAAAGAAAGATTTTAGAAGAAAAGTAAAGAGCTACATTAAACCAAAGAATCGTCAACAATTTGGTTCGCGATTTTACACAAATTGTATAGGCCAATTTATAGTTTGCATTAATTCACGGGGCCAAGGACATTATAAAAGGCCACGCCATCCTCTCATTTATTTGTCAATAAAAAAAACTATGTAATACTATAATAATTAGAGTTACTTATATAATAATTAACATTCGTTAATAGTTCCACTGAATTTATGCATGCCTTCATGTTTAACAAATAATATCATTCGAAATCCGCTTGAAATTAAAATCACATGTGTTAACCCTCCTTACTCGTCAGCTCACGTTAAACAGGTATGGCCTTTCTATTTTGTAAGCTTCTTGTTCAATTCTCATTTAAAATAGTCTGATTATTATTATTATTTTTAATAAAGTCATAATTTTTATCCATGGTTGTTTTTGTATTGACTACCCCAACTTACTAGCTAAATTTGTATAAGTTACACTTGGTCTGTGTTCCATTGTATGCAGAGGTAGTTTTAGGGGGGGGGGAGGGGGCACTTGCTCCGGGCGTAGAAATTTTAGGGGTGTAAAATTTCAAATGAATAATCTAACGGTTATAATAATTTTTTCTTAATATTAGTTTTATTAAGATAAAATAGAGGGCTCAGTTGGCAGTAAGTTTGATTCAATTTTGTAAACAAAATTGAGTAGACCAAGTTTAATTAGTTTAGTGTTTTTTTGTGATATTTTGTATTCAAATTTTGTTGATAAATGACAATTTTGTAAAAATTCTCATTTACAATTTTGCTAAAATTTGCCCTGAAAATCAACGGAAGATAGGGGATGGGGGAGAGACTAATCAAAATTTTGTCACTGGCATAATAGAAGCTAGAACCACCACTGATTGTATGTCGCTTGAATGCTCACATTTTCAAAAGTTTATTCTTCATTTCTCAAGGCAAGAGTTAAGCATTAAATAATGAAGAGTTAGCATTTGATCGTTGAAATTCCTGGAATATAGTTTAAAAGGACCTCCTTGTGATTTTTGAAATGAAAAGAAGATGTGTATTAAGTCTACCGAACTAATTGTTAAGTATAAGGGGGTCATTTTATCCATAGTTTGTACAAACTATCCCAAGTACACAGCTGACGCTGTAAAAGTTACAGTCATCTGAGTTAATTTGTATATTCCTTGAATGATCATATTAAAAAAAAGTTATTCTTAGTTAGTTCGTCAGATATACCTAAAATATTAAAAAACAAACTATTGATTATCTTGTGGTAGCACAAGGTAAGATTAGCACTGCAGGTACGTAACATATTTTACTTTTTAAACTCCCAAGTACTGAACAAACATAAGCAATATGAGCATCGTTGCATCAAGCCGCAGTAGGTAAAAAGCTAAACCAAATAATCAACAGTGAATCAAAAATATACAGTAGATAATCATATCAACTAGTCTAAATGTGACAAGAGACGGTAAAACAATTAAACGACACTCGTTCACTGATCTTGAATTCAGATCCCTCTTAACAAATGGTTCATTTACTCCGATATGCATAACTATCAGAAACAAGGAAATTATTCAATCACGGATTTTTTTTTTTACTTCATTACATAAAACAAAATGCTTAAAAGAATGGATAATAAACAGTTAAATTATTAGTAATATACGCAATATATTATCAGAGAAAAATTGACAACAAGATTGAGAAAAACCAGCGTCACATAAATTGGACTCTTACGAAAAGAGACTAAATCATCATTCAATTTAAAATAGCAACAATTACAATGTTAGCGCAATTACAGCTGACTTAATTAAATAAGCAACCGACGATAAAATTATAAACTCCCACATCCTAGATTTGAGGCAGGAAAGGTTTTCCCCATTTGTAATTAGGTTTTTATTTATTTGTAACCCGTCTACAACAAAAGGAAACACAGACGGAGTATAAACGAAGGAAAAAAGAAAGGACGAGGCACTAGGGCGAACAAAATTAAATGGACGGCGATTCACTGCCGTAGCAAACGGTACCAAGTTGGGAAGAAACTTTCTCGTTGTACCGTTTAATTTGTTCAATTATAGCTGCCGTCAGGTCCGTAATTTAAATTTTTCTAAAAAGGTACGAATTTGTTGTCCACGGCGGCAGCCGCAACACGAAGTTCGCATACTTAAAAAACGCGGATCCGAGCTTATTTTTCTTTGGCTCGGGAAAAATTCTCCAAAATGGGCTTAGATACAGGAAATGGGGAAGGAATACTGTGTTATGAAGTCGAGCCAGAATTAAATGGTTGAAACGGATTTTAGATTGAACTACTCTACTGTAAGCAAAAGCCAGGCGTTTACGCAGATGATCAATAAGAAGGTAGCGAGTAGTTTTGAGATCCTTTCCAATTGCTAAACCAAGGTAATTTTCGGGACAGTGGCTACAGATAGTTCTCCCAGCCTCACAGACGAGACCTCTTCTTGGTGCCAGTTGAACAGAAGAATCTCCGACTCCTGCGGGTTAAATTCAAGGCCAATATTGTGGATACGCCCTTTCAAAAACCCTATTAAGTTAAATACCCCCCTCAACATGCCCTGAAACTACTATTACTACTACTAACAACTAACTGCAGCACCAAGCTGCCTGAGACCACCACAGCTACGCACGCTCCTCCTCCATCCCATTCTATTTTGTGCTTTCTAATTGCCCTCCGTGTCTTCTAATTGCAAACGAAATGTTGAGTTTATAGTTGTTCACTTGGTTGTTCTCATTTCACCATATATACAACGTATTTTTGTGATGTAAGGAAATTTACATTAAGACTTTGAATGAACTTCGTCATTGAAGTCTTTCTGAAAATAATGTGAATAATCCGGTAGTTCATTATTTTGTGAATGACCCGAAAAGTTATCTATTTTGTTGTGTATAAATATGCTAGTTTCAATTATATTATTTTAGCAATTCTACTGATGACGGTCGCTGTATATGTGAAGGAAATATCTGGACTTTTGTACCTGTTTTTTTTTTTTTTTTTTTTTTTTTTTTTTTTTTTTTTTTTTTTTTTTTTTTTTTTTTTTTTTTTTTTTTTTCACTGTCTAAATAAATGGATTTATTCTTATTTGAAAATTTATTTGTTCGTCATAGAACGGCAGTGTGGTCTAAGAAAAGTTACTAAGAGAAGTTAACTGCAGCACCAAGCTGCCTGAGACCACCACAGCTACGCACGCTCCTCCACCATCCCAATCTATTTCGTGCCTTCTAATTGCCTTCCGTGCCTTCTAATTGCAAACGAAATGTTGAGTTTATGGTTGTTCACTTGGTTGATCTCATTTCCCCATATATACGACGTATTTTCTTGATGTAAGGAAATTTGCATTAAGACTTTGAAGGAACTGTGTCATTGAACTCTTTCTGTAAATAATCTTGTGAATAATCCGGAAGTTCATTATTTTGTGAATGACCCGAAAAGTTGTCTATTTTTTGTTTATAAATATGCTAGTTTCAAATTATATTATTTTAGTAATTCTATTGATGACGGTCGCTGTATATGTGATCGAAATATCTGGACTTTTGTACCTGTATTTTTTCGCTGTCTAAATAAATAGATTTATCCCCATTTGAAAGTTTATTTGTTCACCATAGAACGGCAGTGTGGTCTAAGAAAAGAATACCTAATTTAAGGTGTTACGTCGGAAAAAAACTTTTACCTTTTCATTTATTTTGTATGCTATGCCTAATACATCGAAAACGATTCGTTCTACTTTTGGTACTGCTGTGACTCCCGGCCCAAATCCTTGATATGTTACTAGCCAAACCTATTTTCTTGTATTTTTATTTATTCATTTATTTTATTTTCTCGATCTGTAATGTAGACCTTTAGCAATGATTCTTATGACAAATTAAATATTTCATAGTTTTATTAGATTTTTTAATCTTTAAAAGAAAAGTATATGACGCTCTAATTGCCACAAAGCTTCTTTGATCAAGTTCTTTGCCACTCTAATTTCCTTGGTAAATATCAGTATTCGGTTTAATTGCTGTAAATTGGTGAATAGTTTGGTATTTTAAAAGTTTGCATGCTGTTCATGATAATATATATAATTCCAATATCCTTGGGCACGGCTCTTGAGTTCTCATTGCACATTATAAGACGCACAATCAAATTTTTATGCAGGGAATATATTTCTTAGGTTTAGTGTCAGAGATAATAAGTCATTGATTTCCTAGCCTTTAATTTTTTAGCAATAAATTTTCAATATTATTTTAATAAATTTATATTATCATTTTATTATTAAGTTATTTTACAATTTTATAATTAAATTATTTTAATATTATTGTAATAAATTCGTATAATTTTTTAATAATTTTATTACTTTTTAATAATATTTTAATAATTTGTGTCTTGTTTCTTTTAGCCCCCGAGAACTGCGCATCCATTGGTAAAATTCAGCTGTGTGAACTCAGATCCACTTGTAATTGAGAATTTGCCATTTGACAAATACGAGGTGGAGCCTAGTCCTTTGACCCAGTTTATCCTTGCTAGACGCCAACCTACATTCTGCTGGCAAGTATTTGTGCCGCATAGTTCTAAAGGTTTGGAATTGGGT
Organism: Artemia sinica; assembly: GCA_027921565.1. NCBI lineage: Eukaryota > Metazoa > Arthropoda > Branchiopoda > Anostraca > Artemiidae > Artemia > Artemia sinica. The sequence goes on along the minus strand of CM051256.1, from coordinate 92,310,997 downwards.
TACCCATTTGGATACCTTAAAGCCAGCACAAATCTACAGACTGTGAACATGTTTGTTATGCCTTACAACTATCCAGTGTTGTTACCGCTTTTGGATGATTTGTTTAAGGTTCACAGGGGTAAACCTCCCGTTGAATGGCGACAAGCGTTTGCAGCTTATTTGAGAACTATGCCTCCTTATTATGCAGCGGTAATTAATTTTATTCATTTTTTATGAGTTCATTTTTTAGATCTGCTTTATTCTCAAAATTTTGAACGAAACAATTCTGAAAGAAAAGCCGTATAAAAAGTTATTTGAAACTGACTGGACGTATTTTTAAATATCAAATGCTCGTATTTTTGCCCTTTTATGGGGTACTGTAATGAAGATAAAGGAAATAGGCATCAACATTTAAAATTTAAGATATCGCATTCGCAACTTGGCAGCAGTCCAAAAGCAGCTATGAGTGTCAACTTGTTTCTGCCGTGTTGTGTAAAAATTCTCTTTGTTGAGGTCACATGTTAAGAAGTCAAAGTTCTTAAGCGGTTATCCCATGTCAAATTCGGAGGGATAGTTGAGGCTTGACTATGAGTATTCTACAATGCTTACTGATCAACATTTTTAAAAGTTCTGTTCTAAACTTCTTAACAGTCATATCCTCTTTAATGTCTTTCCTCTGCTCTATATGGTTATATTTCTATCTTCTTTGTTTTTTTATTCTTTTTTATTTATGAGTATTTTTATTTGGCATTTGAGTCTATAATCGAAGCTGTTTAAAAATCGTACCAAATCGTCATATTATGAGAAACTTTTTTGTATATCTTTGAATGTTGCAAGTCTACAGTATATAACCTAGTTAACCGACAGAAGGTTCTGTTAGTGCCAATATTTTTATTTTTTATCTTACTCTTTTTCTTCTTCGTCAGTCCACCAATCATAAGTGACTCAAAAATTGACGAAAAAAAATTCAAGGCAAGCAAAAGAACACTGAAGTTTACGACTTTTCTTCCAGTTGAAAGTTGTGGCACCTTTAATTGTATTTTCTCTTCTATTCTTTTTTTTTTTTTTTTTTTTTTTTTTTTTTTTTTTTTTTTTTTTTTTTTTTTTTTTTTTTTTTTTTTTTTTTTTAATAGTGATTTGACATTAATTGGAACTAGAATCAAATCGTGCTAAATTTAAGGCATGACTTAAAATGTATATTTCTTTATAAACACCTTTAGTTTTAGTTTTCTTACCATAAAACTAATTCACGTATTACACCTAATGTCGATAGATAGATAGATATTTAATAATATTTCAAAAAAATAACATATATATATATATATATATATATATATATACCCTTGTTTGGTTCTTGTTTCTTTTTTTGAATTTAAATAATATTTAGATATTTGTTGAAAATTGAAGCAAATCATGCTAAATTTAAGCCGTGACTTAGTATCTATCTTTCTGTATGAATAGACGGGTAGCTAGAAAGGATCATAAAGTGGAAGAAAGTGGATATACGATTACCTCTTTAAAAAATAGTTGTGAAAGCAGCAAAGTCTGGTTCTAAGTTTCTTGTTTTTAGTTCTTATAAAACTATAAAGCTTGTTTATATATATAATGCCTAGAGCCTGGTGGCTTCGCCGCCGGGCCCCGGCGCTCGGCACGTGATAGGCTTCTATATAGGGATTATCATTGCCGCTTGTCTTCTAACCGCAGACAATTTCAGCCTTTTCTTGATGTCATGACGTCACCTCCTCTTGATGTCATAACGTCACCACAGGTTTGTTACAACCACCCTGGGAAAAATATGAATTTTCCCTTAAAGTCCTGACTTATTTAGATCATTCTTGTGACCTGAAATGTCAATGATGTTAATATATATTGTAATTATTAATCGTATAATTAATAAAAAAAAGAAACGTAACTAACAATGAGACGTTTTGTTGGCAGTTGTCAGGGCTTCCTTCCATACTTCATTATATGTTCGTCGTTTATTTTTTTGTGGGGGGGGGGGGGGGGGGTAGCAAAACTTCAAAGCTACGTTGCCTTTTAACACGAGAAAATGCCATATATAACACTCCATGATTAAAAACAGGGGAACTAACGTCGACACCAGCAAATTCAAAAGTTTGGCCTTGCGACTTATGTATAGTCATGGCAAATGCGGCTCAAAGTGGAAATTGATGTCGTTGAACAGTATATCCAAGTTGACCTTTACTAGAGTCCACTGTAACTCGGGACATGTGAACTTATTTTCCTGATTTTCTTCTAGTGAATATATTCTCTTCATTTTCATTTTTGATATGTTTTGATACTCACTGTTGCATATCTTTTAACTGCATTTGTCTTTCTTCTTCATTTTGGATTTTGACTACTTGAGACAATTTAGCAATGCCCTTGCTTTAGCTGCCCGCATTGGTCGTCCATGTTGTTCATTTTCATCCATTGTAAATTTAATATTTTCGGGCCGTTCTCTCGGTCCTATCACGTTTGATAGTTCGGGTGATTCCAAAGAATCATCATTTGTATTAATTGCAAACTTTTGCTTTTTGGGCCTTCATATTGACATTATACAACTGGTTTTGTTCAGTGGTTACTTTCCAGGTTGCTAGTGACTTTTATCTAACAAAAAAATCAAACTAATTTTAAAATTTTCAGGTATTTTTCATGTTTGAACTAAAACATTCAAATTATTGCTCAGGGGCACGGGATTTTTTGTTGTTGTTTTAGAATAACAACATTTGCAGACGTGTATTTTTTTAACTTCGAAACTTTTCAAGGACTATTAAATGAAAATAATATGACCTGGGACTCTTTGGTTTTCTTTTTTAAGATTTTTGAATTGTTGTAATCCTTTGTCTTTCTTTTGGTTTTCTTTTTTAAGATTTTTGAATTGTTGTAATCCTTTGTCAAAATATACACAAATATTTTAGCAATCACCAGTTTTTTGCTCTAAGTAATTTAATGTAAACTTTTCTATGTATGAAAATCTTTAATTTTTCCAGATAAGTGTGACAAGTTTGATAACGTCATTGCAATACTGATGTATATAAAAGTAACGTCACTCGAATAACGTCACTTCGCATAACTTGAATAACTTCTAAAAATAAGGCTCTTAGCGAATTTTCTCAAACTTCTGACCTGTCTAGATCGCTTTTTTAAGCCAGAATATCCCAGGATGCCAATTTTCCCGAAAATAAAAAAATGAAAAAAAAAATATCATCCATTTTTTATTCCTCGAGTTAAAATCTAAGCATTCATAAATGTACACAGGGATATGCATTACAAAATAAAAGATTTTGTATTATTTATTGAGTCAAATAGCCTTCAATCTAATTTAAATAAGGGAAATACGATGTTTTGATTACACGTCAAACTGGAAACATGCATATTGTGTTCCTATTTTACGCTGCTCTCTTCTTTTGTTCTGAATTTAAAGCCTCATTCTTCAGGCCTATTTTGGTTAGTTATTTTGGGTTCTACTGTATACATATTAAAATGAGTCAAACGATTTAACTGTTAGTTTATTTGTTTTTTCACCATTCCGAAAAGCTCTACAAAGAATGGGTGCAAGAAAAACATTGCAAATAAACAGAATAAAACATATTAAGTTGGGTCAAACGATTTAGCTCTTAGTTTATTTGTATTTTAGCCACTCAGAAAATCTCTACAGAGAATGAGTGCAAATAAACATATAAACAATGGGTGCAAATAAACAGAGAATAAAACATATTAAGGCGTGTCGAACGATTCAGCTGTTAGTTTATCTGTATTTTAGCCACTCGGAAAAGCTCTACAGAGAATGGGTGCAAAAAAACATATAAACAATGGGTGCAAATAAACATAGAGAATGAGTGCAAATAAACAGAGAATAAAACATATTAAGGCGTGTCGAACGGTTCAGCTGTTAGTTTATTTGTATTTTAGCCACTCAGAAAAGCTCTACAGAGAATGGGTGTAAATAAACATATAAACAATGGGTGCAAAAAAACATAGAGAATGGGTGCAAATAAACAGAGAATAAAACATATTAAGGCGTGTCGAACGATTTAGCTGTTAGTTTATTTGTATTTCAGCCACTCAGAAAAGCTCTACAGAGAATGGGTGTAAATAAACATAGAGAATGGGTGCAAATAAACTGAGAATAAAGCATATTAAGGCGTGTCGAACGATTTAGCTGTTAGTTTATTTGTATTTTAGCCACTCAGAAAAGCTCTACAGAGAATGGGTCCAAATAAACATATAAACAATGGGTGCAAATAAACAGAGAATAAAACATTGAGGTGTGTCGAGCGATTTAGCTGTTAGTTTATTTGTATTTTAGCCACTCAGAAAAGCTCTACAGAGAATGGGTGTAAATAAACATATAAATAATGGGTGCAAATAAACAGAGAATATAACATATTGAGGTGTGTCGAACGATTTAGCTGTTAGTTTATTTGTATTTTAGCCACTCAGAAAAGCTCTACAGAGAATGGGTGCAAATAAACATATAAACAATGGGTGCAAATAAACAGAGAATAAAACATTGAGGTGTGTCGAGCGATTTAGCTGTTAGTTTATTTGTATTTTAGCCACTCAGAAAAGCTCTACAGAGAATGGGTCCAAATAAACATATAAACAATGGGTGCAAATAAACAGAGAATAAAACATTGAGGTGTGTCGAGCGATTTAGCTGTTAGTTTATTTGTATTTTAGCCACTCAGAAAAGCTCTACAGAGAATGGGTCCAAATAAACATATAAACAATGGGTGCAAATAAACAGAGAATAAAACATTGAGGTGTGTCGAGCGATTTAGCTGTTAGTTTATTTGTATTTTAGCCACTCAGAAAAGCTCTACAGAGAATGGGTGCAAATAAACATATAAATAATGGGTGCAAATAAACAGAGAATATAACATATTGAGGTGTGTCGAACGATTTAGCTGTTAGTTTATTTGTATTTTAGCCACTCAGAAAAGCTCTACAGAGAATGGGTCCAAATAAACATATAAACAATGGATGCAAATAAACAGAGAATAAAACATTGAGGTGTGTCGAGTGATTTAGCTGTTAGTTTATTTGTATTTTAGCCACTCAGAAAAGCTCTACAGAGAATGGGTGCAAATAAACATATAAATAATGGGTGCAAATAAACAGAGAATATAACATATTGAGGTGTGTCGAACGATTTAGCTGTTAGTTTATTTGTATTTTAGCCACTCAGAAAAGCTCTACAGAGAATGGGTCCAAATAAACATATAAACAATGGGTGCAAATAAACAGAGAATAAAACATTGAGGTGTGTCGAGCGATTTAGCTGTTAGTTTATTTGTATTTTAGCCACTCAGAAAAGCTCTACAGAGAATGGGTCCAAATAAACATATAAACAATGGGTGCAAATAAACAGAGAATAAAACATTGAGGTGTGTCGAGCGATTTAGCTGTTAGTTTATTTGTATTTTAGCCACTCAGAAAAGCTCTACAGAGAATGGGTGCAAATAAACATATAAATAATGGGTGCAAATAAACAGAGAATATAACATATTGAGGTGTGTCGAACGATTTAGCTGTTAGTTTATTTGTATTTTAGCCACTCAGAAAAGCTCTACAGAGAATGGGTCCAAATAAACATATAAACAATGGGTGCAAATAAACATAGAGAATGGGTGCAAATAAACTGAGAATAAAACATATTAAGGTTTGTCGAACGATTTAGCTGTTAGTTTATTTGTATTTTAGCCACTCAGAAAAGCTCTACAGAGAATGGGTGCTCCTCAAAACCTAACGCAAAACCTCATACCAGAGAGTTTGGACACGAGTTTGAGCTACAGTGTACTAAACTACCTGAAACGGCTGAAGAATCTAGCCAAAGCAGAATTTGAAAAGCTGTGCTCTGAAATAAATTCGAAGAAGCTGCCAGTCCCTGATTCGATTCGAGTCGCTCAAAAGTCTGCGTTGACTAAGAAGCTTTTTTCCAATGAACTTATTAATGGTATTCTTCTTTTTACTTTTTTTTTTATTTCATATGGCTTTCTTTCTTTTTTCGTCTATGACACACAGGTTTGGGTTTACATTTTTTTTTTTTTTTTTTTTTTTTTTTTTTTTTTTTTTTTTTTTTTTTTTTTTTTTTTTTTTTTTTTGTAAGACTGCAGAAAAAGTATTTGTATTGTTTCTCTTTTTTATGAAGTATTTCATAAAACAGTATAATACCTTGATATAGAATCAGCCTGTTACGCAAGAAGTTCCTCAATGGAAAAAAATCACATTAGATTTGTTTAAACCGATTTTTATTTTTTTAAGTGTGATTTACTGTATAATTGGATTTATTTCACAACTTCAGCTCAAATACTGGTTTATTCTGAGTCTTCTGTTGAAAGATTTCTAGAAACGTTTTCTGGGAAAATTTGATTTTTTACACTGTTTATTAATTACTTATCCGGGAGTTCCATTGTGTTGCTGCTAGTTGTTGACTTTTCCGCAACATACCAGTAGTACGGGAATAGAAATCCTAGCAATAAATATTTTTGCCTTGTAGGCACTCACTCAACTTTTCAAAAACTGAATACCCCCCTCTGAATTTTCTACGTGGAATGACAGGGAAACATTTGACAGCATTATTTCGCGTAATTTCATACTGAGAAATTTTTTTCTCATAAAAACGCAAGGTTTTCTCTAGTTTTGAGACGTATGGTGACGACGTAGGGGAAATAAAAATCAGATAAATTAATAGGATATCAATTGCGGTAATAAAAAGCGGCTGGACCTGAATTGGCTGGCTCCTACGATTCGTAGCTGCAGCATTTCCAGTATATTTGAAGAAAATTGACCGTTATCATTTTATTGTTCCATATGTCTTCCAAACAGGGACGTTTTGTGGGTTTAAGAAGGAATAATGAACCTGAAAAAATTAACTAACGTCAATAAAGTTTTAATCGCTACTGAATCCACAATAAGCAACGGCACTGTTTCTGTTTTTCAGAAAAACAACTGGAAAAAAAAAACAGAAACAGGTCCGTCGCTAAACAGGTGAACCGTTTCTACTTTCTGTTGTTTTTTTTTTTTTTTTTTTTTTTTTTTTTTTTTTTTTGAAAAACAGAAAACAGCTGTTTTGTAAAAAAAACAGCTTTTTTCGTTTATCTTCCTTTTTTTTAAGATGTTGCATCCTGTCATCTATAATGGGTGATTTATACGCTGTAATTCCCTAGCTTGCATAAAAAAAAAACACCTTGGAACCATTCAAAATCAACTAATCAATCTTTCTTTTAATCAACTATATGCGCATACCATATGACCCCGACTGCACAGGCGATTCTAAAATCTATTAGAGGACCTAGGCATAGCACGATTTTGTTCTTCCCTCCTCAAGATGTTGAAGGTTCAAGGTTCTTTATTGAAATAGCAATAAAATACAGAATATTACACATTTTTCCCGTTGGCGGGAAGCAGAGCTCGTATACCAACGAGAAAAAAAACAAAAACAAAAAACAATACATCATATTACTGAAATAAACACAACTATTCTTGACTCTATTTATTATTAAAGAAATAATATTGACATGCAACTCCAACTTACCGCCAAACACAAGTTCATTCCAGGCAATATTAACTTAATAATACCAGTTATCAGGCTTACAGTGAGCAGGGAGTGCAAAAAGATCATATCCAAACCATCACAAAAAAAAAATAATAATAATAAATAAATACAAGACACCATTCTAGACCAAAATAAGTTTTAATTTTTAAAGCATTGAATGAGCAACGTTCGGAGCCAAGATCTAATGGCAGTAAGTGACAACGCTCGGGGTCAAGATCTAAACCGTCACACACAAGTTCATCATTCCAGACAATATTAACTTAATAATACCAATGCTTACAGGGAGTGCAAAACGATCATATCCAAACCATCACAAAAAAAAAAAAAAAAAAAAAAAAAAAAAAAAAAAAAAAAAAATAAATACAAGACACCATTCTAGACTAAAATAAGTTTTTAATTTTCGAAGCATTGAATGAGCAACGTTCGGAGCCAAGATCTAATGGCAGTAAGTGACAACGTTACATCTATAGATGCAGCAAACTTAGAGCAAATCAAAGGAACCATATACCGAACTGTAAATCTTGACTTTTCACATTTTGGCAAAGGGATTAACAGACGAGGCCCAGATCGAGTAGAAATGGGTATTTTGGGACATAACGAACGCAGGCTCATATGATTAAAATATTTAGAAAGATCTCCACGGTCGAATTTAACTTTAAACAAAAATCTAGAAGACTTGACACTAAGACTCATGGGGAGCATAACCACAATATTAAATAACGATTCTGTAATTGATTTATTTGGCAAAAGGGAAGTAGAACAACAGACTCTGAACAACAGAGTATGAAATAAAAAGGAGCAAACTTTTCTTTCAAATACGAAAGCACAACAGCTTTGAATAAAACGGAAAACAAGTTGAAGTTCAAATTTTGAGCTTGTCACTTAGAAACACTCTTGTTTCGAGTGTTCCATCAGTTGTTCTTGCACATTGGATTGCTTGCACTACCCATGCGAATTTCTTTGGTTTTTGAGGTGGGGACTCTATACCTCCGGTTAGGGGCTTTTGACCATGGCGATTTAAATGCTGTACTTTTATTTCGATCCAATTCCATTTTCGAGAGGTTTCGAACTATTTTTCGAAAAATAAGGGAAACTTTGGAGCTAAAATTAACATTGAAGTTTAATGGAGGTAATAATTAACATCGCTGAATCAGCATCAAATAATTTTTGCATAGAATGGTTTTTCTGAAAACATATTTTTTTTATTTTGGTTACTATAGGCCGAGATTTGCTCTTTACTAGGTTGCAGCTACTGATGCATCCATGGTGTCTAAAAGTCGTTGAATAACACTGATAAATCACTAGAGCCACCTTTTCTACTGACTTGTCCTGTAAAGCCCTTTTCACTTCTTTGCAAACTGCCCAACCTTACTTATTTTCTTCTAATATGTAAGGTAACAGCACTGCAAGCTTCTGGTTCTCTTTTGGACCAGCTCTAAAGTTAATATTGATCTATAGATTCTCAATCTCTGAAGGATGTTTTTTAGTTAGACTAGAGCTTCTTCTTAGCTGAAAAAGCATTAGTTACAAGAGCTAGCTAAATAAAACAAATAAAAACTATGTCTCTAGTGCTGCCTCCAGAGTCAGATGTGGTCTCAGCTCACTCATCACATGCACCTTCTTCATTCAACTTCAGACGGAGTATTAGCAATATTGTCATCTATGACATTGGGTAGATCATCTTCGTCTGCATCAATCTCTTGCTCTCCACTTGAACCTTCTTCCAGTTCATCCTCATTGTCATCAGATTCACATTCAACAAACTGCTCTATATCAGTTTCTCCCCAGAACTTGAGAGCATTGGTTACACAAAGGTGAAAGAGGTGACCAAAGCATGACCTTCCAATCCCCCCCCTCCAAGGTAGCAAGCTTTTACAATAGCGTAAACGCAAGCACTTGGTCAGAAGCACCTGTTTCTGTTTTCTGTTCTGTTTTTTGAAAAACAGAAACAGGTCAGACAAAAACAGAAACAGTGCCGATGCTTAATCGACAACTTGTCAACAAAACTTCTAAAACATGAAACAATTCGTTAAAAAATCATAATAATTTTGAAATTCGAATTCATTTTTGGTGGCATTGTTATGGTTAGATAATAAACATTAGATTAACTTTCAATAACGAAAAGAAAGAAATGCGAAAAATTTCTGTATATTTTTGTTTTACCTAAAAAGGCACATACTACTAGGCTTTTGGATTACCCGGCCAAGCAATTTTGCAGGAGATGCCAGGAGTGGTATTTGGTCCTGTCTCCCCAGAAATGTCGAATTTTTTTAGGATTCCTATAAGTTTTCCTTCTCTTTATTTCTTCTGTAATTTTCAAACGATTCAACTGTCTATAGTTTCTTCAAGATCCCCTCTCCCCCACCTCCTGAATCAAACTCCTATAGATGTACGAGAATATGATCTACTTATAATATGTAGGTAGTCTGTTTTCCTGAACAGTTGATTTTGCTTGTTCACCAACGGTTAAACGCTTTAATTGTCACCCCTTGGTAATGTTTAAAAGGGAGTGTTCCTAAAAGAATTTTGTCTTCCCGGTGAAAAATAGATATATGTTTATTAAAGACGTGTATGGTAAGTATATGGTAAGTTTACCTTACCAAACGCTAAAGGCGGTCTCATCCTCATGATGCGGGCAAAGCCTACTCCAGGGATTCTCAGTATATAGGTTTAACCTAGCTCTAAACGAATCTCAGACCTAGGGTTGATTGAGCTTGCAACTATCCAGCCTAAATTGATTACAATGCAAAGCATAGGAACTCCCTCGGATAACCAATCAGTCAGCTCAGATTGCCCAGCAATGCTTTGAAAATTGTTCATCCTTATTTAGCCTTTGTCGCGTTTACAGTTTTTCTTTTTTTTTCAGATGCCTTTTCATGATCTTTTTTTATTCTTTGAGCAACAAAGGTTTTAGTTTGACAGATGAATTTGACGCTCGTGTATTCGTGCATATAATTAATATTGTGCCTGTATCTTTTAAACCTTTGGCACCATAAGTGGTTTGTCAACATGGTAACCTGGTTCAATTCCAAGTGCTGCAGGTTGTATAACAGGTTTGCTACCTGTCCCTGTAAAAGAGACCCAGCAACTGAAAAACTCATTCTACGCCCTAAGTACTATCAGTGTGTCTTGAGGATCTTTATCATTTTGGTCATTATCCATATTTTCATAACTCTATTGTATTTCTTCTTCTTTTTTTTTCAGAGAAGTTTCTCTATCTTCATGAGCAGATTGCAGACTTTTCCAACTTTGTAGTGCCACTAAGATCAGGAAGAGAGTCTCGTGTACCACAGATATACAGAAATCCATTTGACATATCAAGAGAAAACATCTTAGATAACCTTGCTAGAATGCGAAGAAACTTTTTAAAGTCTTCCCTGTCGCTGATGCAACTTGTTGATGAGGGTAAACCGACTTCTTTTATTTATTTCTTATGTTTATTATTGCTATTTATTATTTTATGTTTATATGCTTATGTTTATTTCATTTATTTATTATAGGCCGTGGCTTCCCGCTTAGAAAAAAAAGAAAAAAAAACCCAATGCTAAAATGACATTACTGATCCATGCTAAAATAATAATGAAAACAACTTATCTTCATCATTGCTTTGTTAAACCTTTTAGCTTTATCATTTTATTCTATATATTACTCCTATGACTTCGCTATTGTGGTACGTGTTTTTATCATTTTCCGCACCTTCACTTTGGAAAACTTATTTTCCTGGTCCCCCTTTCATTGGCTAAGGTGCTTTATTCTGCTCACCTCGGAATCTGGGATGCCAAATGGACACTTTTAGTGGCTTTTGGACACTTTTTCACTCTGAGGGACACCGGGACACTATTGGGTCAAAAAAGGCAGCTTTTTAAAAAAAGGACACTTTTTGGACATTTTTCCAAATCAAAAACCAAATGTCTTTATTTTCTTCATTTTTTTTTTACAAATACGACTGCTTTTAATTTGTACTTTACTTTTAAGCTTTGGTAACGTCTTAGGGATTTTTCTTAGATGTTTTTGTGCTCTGTGCGAACACTATTTATCAATCGAGTAAGAATAGGAACTAAAGTCTTAACCAATGTGGAGTGCTAGAGCTATCGAATCCATCTTTTTCTTCTATCTTACGGTTGACATTTGTCATCAAGTCGGTCAAATTCAAGGACCCACCTACTGCTGGTGGCAAAGTCAAAAAGGCAGCTGAGAAGGCTGGAAAGAAGAAGTGAATGGCCATTCCCTGCTGGCGCGTTTCGTGTAAATCCCTGTGGTGTGTAGCCGTGTGCACATGGCTATTATTGTGCTGCTTTCATAGAAAGAAAGGAGTTTTGCAGAAAAGCAGTGTTGCGGCTCAATTTTATTTATAGACTCATAGCGAATGTTTCTGTTTTATATTCTATAATTTTAGCTGTTATTTTTTGTCAAACGCTGGTCGCCAGTTTCTATTGAGTATAACTCAAGCAAATTTATTTCAATCGGCCTTGTCTTCTCACTTTTGTCATTTTTGCTCAGGGCTACTTCTAAATTTTCAGAAAACGGCAAGATAGAGGAGTTGTTAAACGATTTTAACCACTTGACCAACCAGTTGGCTGAGTGGTTAAGACGATCGTCGTCTTTTGTTTAACTTTAAAACCAAGTAGATCAAAATAGACATTTAGTTTTTGCAGCCGTTCGGGATCTTGTCGCACCCAAAGATTCTTAATAGCCACCGAAGATCAAAGAGTCGTATCTTTTTTGCATAACTTATGAAAATGCCGAATTAAAATGAATCTCTATGGTTGGTTCTTTTCTTTTCGACTAACATAGGTAGCGGTTTCGCTCTTTCGATATTCTCATGACGATTTTTTTTTTGCCGTCTCTTCTAATTGAACTAGCACTAAACTTAATTTATAGGTAGAGTTAATGTCAAAGCTGGAAATACCTGCAGGACTCATGCAGGTAACAGACAGCTAGGTAGCAGAACTAAGAAGGACGAATTTTACAGGTTTTTTGGCACTTTTTACAGGTTTTGAAAACTTATAGTGGCAAGCCTGTATTTGGCTAAGTTTCTAGAGGGGCACTAAAAGTGTCCTTTTTTGGCTGATTTGGACACTTTTGTCTCTAAGGGTTTTGGCAACGCTGCTCGGATTAATTATTGCCTAATCCCCCCTATTCCTAAAATTAAATTACATTAGAAGTTGAACTTGAAGCAAAGGAAAAATAAGTTTTAATGAAAAAAAATCCTTACAAAGAATAAACTATATATATGTTACTTGGGTAACTTGAAGCGTTGTAGAAATGTTTACTCGAGTTGGCTGAGTATTAGAAGAGTATCGCGTTGCTTTTATAGACTCTTAAACGCTTTACACATTGATCATTCACCACTTTTAAAATTGTAAATCCAAAGGATAATTGTTCTTCGGATAAAATTGTAATGATGCGGTCCTTTAAAGAATGTCTCAGCTTTATCTTCTGTTTTTCGCCGTTAAATCAAGGTTTTTGCTTTAAAATGCACCATGCATAGAAGCTTGTGATTACTCTTTATCCCAAAACATAGAACCATAAAACCCGAGCATAAACACGACACCAAATCTTAATGCTATTTCAAAAAATTCAGCATATGTCATCTAAGACTGCGTCGCTTTACCTCAAAACAAAACACCTATTGTTTGATTCCAATAAATGTGAGGCTAAAAATAGTTTAATCTGGCTTTTTTCAGAGCTATTGTTACATGAACACTTTGCTAATAACCGCAGTCGTCATTACATTGCTCTACAGTGGGTGCTTAGCCACTTACATAAAGACGAATTTTTTCAGCGTAAAATGATTCTAAAACCAATATAAGATAGATAAATTAGCACTTTTATGTAATCTTTTGCCCCTAAAGATGAACATGCTCTACCATTTCTGCTTATAGTTGATCCTTAATAGAGAAGAAATTCTTGGACAAATAAACTTAACGCCTGGAGTGTAAAGGTCAATTTACAAATTTTCCTGTTTTAATTTCCTTGGTTGCTGGTACATGTCTCCCAAATTAGTTTTCAAAATAAAATTTGTCAAAATATAAAACTACTACTTCAACGAAAGTTACAGCGTAATCCATAATCCACTAAGATAATCCACAGCGTAATCCACTAAGATAATCCATGCTACTTCGGCACAAACTGCTCAAGGGCTTACTCTTTACCTCTTCTTGCAATTTTCGATTTCCTTTAGACTCTTTCTTATGGCTTCTTTATACCCTATTTGGTGACGATACGAACTTAACGCTCCATTTCCGAACCTAGGTGAAAATCTGTTCCCTCAGTCCCTTTAGCTCAATTTACTTGTCCCGATTAGTTTTAAGTGGATTTGAGCGCTTACATGCCAAATTCGGAGAAGTAGAGTGTACCTCCGAAAAACTATTATATTCCGCTAGTCTAATGTACTTGCCCAAAAATTTCCTATGCTATCGGTGATAAAGGCCCCTTAGAGGCAACCTAGAAAAGGACGGACTCTAGTTCATAGTAATCGAAAGTTTGAAAACGTGTCTTTCACGTGTCGTGTCGAAAAAACTGTCAGATGAGGAAGAATCACCATTTAAAGTTAATAGAAGGATATTAACTGTTACTCCAATTAATCTAATTACATGATAAAATGATACTAAAAAAAGCTAATTACAGATAAAAGCTAATTACAGATAAAAGGTAATAAAAGCTAATTACAGAAGCAGTCTGTAAAAATTTCGAGAAATAGCCTGAAAAAATCTCAAAAATAGTGTTGGATCTTAATGAAATCTACAACGTCGGAATCGCCCTAGCCGAACAGCCCATTTAGGAGAATAAGTCTTTTTTTCTTCTTTTTTTTTATCAATCAACGCTACTGGGGCACCAAAACATCATAGAGAGGTGTTTCAGGGCTCACTTGCAAGAAAATTCTTATATCTAGTATCCTTTTTTTTAAGTATTAAGAATTTAATGGGGAAAAAAGCAAATCAATTTTTGATAAAAACTGCATCTTCACATACAAATTGATGTAACACACATATATTTTTTGTGTCATATTTGAGTGGCTCAGCTGCCTCATTCTCGGTGTTTCGTTATTTACTGTTCCAATATAGGAAAAAGCCTTCAGCTTTTTCCTGTGTGAAATATGTATCTTCTACGTATATATCTCCTAAAATTCTTCTTTCATTGTGGGCTACGTACAAGAAAAGTCGTCTTTTTTGTCCCCAGGCCAAAAAAATTATACAGAACCTTTCAAAATATTGTGCTGTGTCCATCAATCTGGCCTAAGGTTGCTACTTTCCAAAAATATTGGTTAGACCCTTACTACTTTTTGGCGATAAACTGAAACCGGCGAACCAGGGGAAAAAAGCTGTGAAAGTTTTGAGCTAATATCAGTTATTAACTTTTGCTGTTGTGAAGTGGCCCAAAATTTACATTTATTTTGTAAGCAGTAACAATATATTCCTCCTTCATTCTCTCCAAATCTAACTCCTTCGAACTTTTTCTCAGATTATTAAGAAATTGCAGTTTTTTTCTGACTTGACAGTTGTTTTTAACGTGTTTTTTTTTCTTTTTTTGGTTAGCCGGGGTTTCTCCTTTACTAGGTTGCAGTTGCCGCTGCAACCCTGCTCATGCTGTTGACTTCTTTCTGTGTAAGGGTAAGTAAGTATGGTGGCACTAGACCCTTAAGGTCCAAACCGGCGGTGCTGATCTCCGTTTCATGGCCCTTCAGCCAGGAAGTGCAATGGGGGGGGGACTTACTCTTCGTGGGCTCCAAAGCGTGCGGAAATATTTAGTTATGTGTTATTGACCATATTTATGAAATTGGGACAAAGCCGGATAATGTTTTTAAATGTTTAGGCTCGCTTTTTTCTAGGTTGTTATGATTTCAGCAGTGTTTGAAAGGTAGGTGACGACACTGAGCAAATATCAAACAAGGGAGAAAAACGGAAAAATATATTAATCCAAGAACATGAAAGGGGGAAAATGTCTCAACTTCCTAAGGATCCAGATTTTCACAAAAATGCTCGTGTTTTACTATCTCAACATAGTCCACAGAGGTTATGAGATCCAACATTAAGCTCTTTTAACCAAGAATAGTAAATTGGCGATTGAGACAGTATTGTTCTTATAATTTAGCTACGAATGATTAACATTCGTTCATTTTTTGTTCTTCTTCATTGTATCCCCTGTTGTAATCAATAAATTACTTTCTGCCCCTACTGCCATCGTAAATAAAATAAGCCGCAATTAAAGCAAGAGCTTGAATAACGTCCTTGATTAACGATTGCTTTGGATGCTGTCTATTTCAGCACGAAGCCACCAAGTATCGGCTCCAATTTGTAAGAATGTCTTGTATATATACATATATATATATATATATATATATATATATATATATATATATATATATATATATATATATATATATATATATATATATATATATATTATATATATATATATATATATATATATATATATATATATATATATATATATATATATATATATATATATATATATATGTCTGTTTTTTTCATTATTGTTAGAAAATATTGTTATTGCATTTCATATGTCAGAAAATATTTTAATTAATCATTCAAAAGTGAATATCAGAAATAATATAGTTTCAGTTCTGTCAATAAAGAATTGAATTACAAGCTCAACGAATTTATATTGAATTATTCTGAGTTACATATGTAAAATTTGAAGAGTATCAGATTTACATAAAAAAAAAAAAAAAAAAAAATCACCCCCATAAAATAAAACCACAATCTATAGTACTCATCATTTCAAGTTGAAATATCGCCCTAAAAAATAATGTTTTATAGGTAAAGCATTCTCAAGGCAGTAACGACTCTCCAAAACAGGTAACACTAGTTAAGGTATTTATGCCAAAACCTAGTATCTGCCCAAGCGTTTTAATTTGAGTTTAGAATGAATCCATCCTAATCTCGACATGGTGAGATCATTAGTGCGGTCAGTCTTTTTCCATCTGCTGTTCTTTCTGAGAAACGACCTAGTATCACCTAGGTTAAAAAAAAAAAGAGAAGGATTAACAGGTTTTTCCATGACCAAAACATAGTATCTACGCCCATTCAAAAATGGAGTGGCGAAAACCAGAAAAAAAACGGACTTTAAAAGCCTATTTATGAAATTACCTATTGCTTTTCCCATGTCCTCCAGTCCAAAAAATTAGAAAATATTGTTATTTTGTGATTTTTTCAGGAACTTTAAATTGAAGATAAATGGTTATGGCAGAGGACAGGCGATTTATGTAATGTTTAACATGTCCTTACATATTAGCAATTTTTTCTAGATCTGACTCATAGTATGCCGGTTAGTCAAATGGGAAATTATCAAGAGTACTTGAAGAGGGCACCATCTCCTTTGCGAGAAATTGACTCAACTCCCATGCGGCAGCATATGTTTGGAAATCCTTTTAAAATTGACAAGGTAACTTTTTATGCAGAATTTTTTAAATGTAGAGATCTGAAATGTTTTATTTATATGAAGGTAGTCTGTTCAGTTACTGTAATCTATCTTAAAGCTGTTGGACAGACATCTTCGAATTACATATACAGAAAAGTTCATATTTTCAAGTTAAACTTATTATTTCAGACTATTAGCGACATTTTGACTTCTTAAATTGGAATTTTTGACCAGAAAATCAGGAGTCACGAGAAAAAACCTTTGTTCTTAAATCCATTTCTGACAACTTTCAGCTTTCCTTCGAGCTGATTGGATTGCAAGAAACGGAGCCATTCTTTTTTATTCCCTTTTATTCCAGTTTTATTTTTATTTCAGATTATTAAATACTAGGCAAAAAGCTTTTTAGATTATTGGGAAAAAATGTAGTGTATTTTGATATTTGAAAACTAGAAAAAAAATTCTTCTTCCTAAAATTCCTAGCCAAGTCCCTCGCAGAGCCATGAGTGAGCCCCGTCTCCGTAAAAAAAACTTCTTCTGGATGCTTCAACTCGCTCCCCTTACCATGAGAGAAACAGAGTATACTTACCAAAATATTCGTACATAAATCATATAGTTTTCAGACTAGTTGTTGGCTGATAGAATCTAGCCGATAGTCACCTATATCAGGGCTAACGCCCTAGCGTTGCCTGTAGTAATGAGCCATAAGCCATTATTATTTGTTTTTTCCCAGAGCTATTTTGTATGGTAGGGGTAGTCTTAGAAACTTTGAAAGGGGCTGAATCGATTGAAAATGAAATTGCTTGTGCCCTTTTTACGAGTAAAAAGTGATGGCAGAGCAACCAACCCCCTCTCTCTCCCTTTTTAGCTGACCTCCCTCCAAGGACATCTGATCAAATTTTTAGATAGCTATTTTGTTCAAAATAGTCTTACGGTCAAATAACTATACCTTGAGGGACGCCATGACCACTAACAGCCCCTGGGGCAAGAGCTATAAGTTGTGCATAGATCTATTATTAGGAAAGGGGGGGGGGGGGTGATTGATCCTTGGTGGATCCAAAAACTCTAAGCATATCAAGATGAGACTTGAGGGAATGTTGAGGAGAATGTTGAACAAATTAAAAGATGCTATGTGCATGCTAGTTGTCGAAAGATGTATCAGCAATATACCAGGATCGGTTGAGGGTATGAAGCGACAACTTTCAGAGCATGTTGAAAATTTATCAGGGGGTAATCAGCCCCTCTCCACTCTAACCCTTTTTAGATACATCCTCCCTCAATATTGATCAATATTTTAAGATAGCCATCTTGTTCAGAATAATCAGAAGATCCAACAACTATGCCTTTTGGGATGGTATGGCTCCCCCCCCTCCCCCTTTTTCAAACTTTTTTTCAACATTTTTCAACTTGCCTCTTGGTTCCGTAGAGGGTTTATTATTAGGAACGGGGTGAAGTATTTATCCTGGGTGTGACAGAAAAGACTAAGGATGTTGAAACTAAGGATATTCGGAAGGTGAAACTTCTGAAAATGCTGAGGGGGCTGTTGAGATCAATCTAAAAACATTATATGCATCCAGATTACCAAATGGACGTATCTGCAGTATCTATGGAACAGCGGTAGGGGTATTGACTTGAAGCTTTTAGGCCTAATTCTACTTTGAATTCAACTGCTACCACTGGTAACTCTGGCTACTTGCGACTACTACTACGGCTAATTGCGACTACTTGTGACTGCCTAAGACTGTGACTACTTGGATACATGCCACTGTGACTACTTGTGACTGTTACTGCTTGCGACTGTGACTACTTATGACTGTAATTGCGACTACTTGTAAATGTGACTGTGACTACTTGTGTCTGTAACTGCGATTGCGACTGCTATGATTGTGACTGCCACTACTTGCAACTGTGATTACGTGTGACTGCTTCTGCGACTACTTTCGACTGTGACTACGACTATGAACACTACTACAACCTACTACTACTAGTCTACTACGTCCAGTGCCATGAATGAGTATCAAACTAGGAGATCCATGAGCGATGAAGACAACAGTACCCAGTCTCGGAAATAGTAAAGAATCGTCGGCTCGTGCTGCTGGGCCATTGTCTGCGTTGTGAAGACTACTGATGCATCTCGAAGTTCGCTATTAAACCACAGTTGCTTGAAAATTTGAAACGTCGACCTTGAGACCAGAAAAAAATTGGTGGTCAGTGATGAGAAATGACGTAGAGCCGCTTGGAGGCTTCCACCCCTTTGGTCAGCTTTGGGACAGTGATTGACTGTACCATGTCGAAGCCCTTGTCTCATGGAAAACTTCTATTGGAGAAATTATGGATGCCGGGTGAGGCGGAACAGCTTCTGGTTCCCGCCAAAAGTAAAGTAAGTACTACTACAACCACTCCAAATGCAAATGTGATTGTCGCTGTTACTACTACTTTTATTGCAAGTAATATTGCTACTATTTAACTAAATCAAAAGAATATAAGTATATCCAAGCTGTCGAAAAGATTTATCCGCATTATCTCTGGAATGGCTAAGGTTATTAAGTTTAAAATTTCATGAAATGTTTAGGTGGATGTTGAACTATATCGAAAGACTTCGTGTGTACCCATATGGTCAAAAGGCCGTATCTGCATTGTCTCAGGAACTACTAAGGGTAACAAGTTGAAACTTTCAACTAGAGACGAAATCACAATTTTGAATTCTGTATTTACAAATATTACCAAAATTTTTAATCACCATGTATGGAAATTTGAATTATCACAAATATTTTGTATCGGTGAATTTTACTGTTAATATATGTTGTATTGTCGCTCTTCAAGCACCAGAAGGGCCAGGGTGTTATTTTTGCTTTGCTGAAAACAAAACAAATACCTCGAATCAACTTTTTAGACTAGCCATTTAGTTTTCTATTGCTTTGAAAACAGAAATCAGCTCATGGAAGTCATCTATACTCCTAAAGAAGAAAAACCTTATACTGCAAGCTTAAATGTCATATTTTAGCCGTTACTTTTCATAGTGCTACGAAGATCGTATTTATGTGTGTTTGCTTTAACTAATAAAATGTTGGTTTAGATTTTTTTAAAGGCAGGCGGTAAATAAATACTTCGATTTCTAGCTTTCAAGAAAACACTTTTCAAGAGTAAGCCTAAAGAATATGGTGCTAGAGAACTGCGGCCCTCCTCACTTATGGCGTGGAATGATTGTCGTGTTACAAGATCAGTACCGTTTTGCCATTCTTTTATGCCACTGTTTTCTTTTTTCGAGGAAAATTGGTTTGCGGTTCTTGCTTGGTCCTTGCAACACGCAAGAGCCACGATTCTTTTAAGAAGTTCTGGATTCATGTCAGATCGATGAGTCTAGAATCGTATTTTGGAATGCTGTAGATAACTCTTACGTAAGAAACAACTGACGATTTTATTGATCCATAAGTCTACAGTCTAGTGTATGATTTAAAGTCGAATTTTGTGGTTTATATTGAGAAGACTGTCTGATCTTGTTCAGGAGTCCTCGTATCTTTGGCCGAAGTAGGTAATCAAACAAAGCAGAAATTTCAAGTTGATGTTACACCAAAATCTAAGAGTTCATAAGTTGTTCGACGGTTTCATTGCCCCATCATTAAAATGTTTTCCTGTAGTTGTTACTGAAATAATTTATATATCCAAAAAAAGAAGCACTTTGATATGTATCCGAAAGTGCTATTCTCTTATAGTTTATATTCGAAATTCGGGATCTCATATTGTTTCTAAATCCAAAACTGTTACAGATAAATTGTGTTTCAAATTACTATAAGCTTTAATAGTTCCCTAAAAAAAAACCCTAATTGATAAAGAAATTTGAACGTATACTTCGCTCCTTTCTTAGTAGTGTTTATTAGAAAGTTATCCTATGGCAAGAAATTGAGCTTTTGAACCAAGGTCTTTTTTTCCTTTACGCTAAATTACAATCTATAATAAACTAATCAAAGTATATGATATCTGTTTCGTTTTAGAAAAAAATCATTCATTTGATATACCAGCTGGAGAAATTTTAGGGGCTAGGAACTGTATTGTTAACGTGAATAAGGAAAACAAGGACATTATTGTTAACGAAGGACTGTATTGTTAACGGAAAACAAGGACTGTATTGTTAACATGAATAACGTGACAAGGAAAAGAAATAGCATAATGACCCTATGTAAAAATGAGTCAAATTTTGATTTGGTGCAAAACTAGCTAGTTTTTGGTTTGATTCACAAACTATTTAAGCTCTGACTGAGGCAAATTGTGCTACTGGCTTATATATCCCATCTCCCCTCCCATTCCAACTTTTAAGCTGAAGGGTATGCATGTTGCAGTTTGTTTGAACCAGAATCCTGCAAAAATATAAATTCTGTATGATCACATACCAACTTAAACACTTGGCCTCTCCAAAATATCGGACCTTCCCCTTTCATTGCCAATTTTTAGTATAAAGATGGGATTGTGTCCCCCTTCCATCCCTGCCTGTTGGTGGGAGACTTCTACGCTCCGCATTTCTGACTTTTGGCACAAATGTAGACATGTTGCAACGTTTGAAGGGTACGCAGCGATTTTCAATCTACATTATTGGAAGCCTAGATTAGGTCCGTGGCTCTACCAACTTCCTCTCTCCCCCTCCTCATACCTCTAACTTTTAGCAGAAGAATATGCGGGACACTGCTTAAGTAGACTCGTGCAATGGTTTTCAATCTGTACGTTTAGAACCGTAAATTAGGTCCATGACTCCTCCAACGGCCCTGCCTCCTTTACTGCCAGCTATTTAGTAGAAAGCTATACATTTTGATCCTTGTTTGAATTGAAATCAGGATTTTCTATCTGCTTGATTTAAGAGATATGTAGAGAAATTGTCCCCTGTAATCCCGCCCTTCCCAATGTTCATTTTTTAGTTTTTGCCCAGTGCCCGTTTTAGCGCACACTTTTCTGTAACTCACCTTATTCTCCTCCTACCCTTGCACCTTACCAACTGTTTAGCAGAAATGTGGGCCCGTTGATTCAACCTGTGTGATTAGAGAAACAAGGGGAATGATTTAATGCCGTTACTCCTTCCATGCCAACGTTTTATGAGAAAGCTAATCATCTTGCCCTTTGTTCGAACCAGATTTATGTAATGTTAGTGTTAAAGCTTGTAGTTGCCCCCCCCCCTCACTCGCCCTGCCAACTACTTAACAGATAGGTGGATATTTTGCACTGGATCAACAAAGTAGTGTTAGTCTCTATTATAGAATTATAAATTTAGCAGGTGACCTCAAGTAGATACCCTCTGCCCTTTTATTTCGGCATTTTCTATTTTTTAAGCAAAGCGATATTTCTGCTAATTTGAATTGGAAACACATAAGGCTTTTTTTTATCTGTATGACTAAAAAGGTAAAATAAGTTGTTAACCCCTTCAACAGACCTTGTCCCTCAAATTTCCAATCTTTTATTTCAAAGAAAGAAATTTTGCTAATTGTTTGGAGTGGAGTCTGGTAAGGATTTTCAGTTTAAGTAATTTGTGTAGCAAATAGAATCAGTGGCTCCCATAATAAGCACATACCTCTCGACCTGCCAGGCTTCTAGCTCAAAGGTAGGAGCGCACCTCCTTTGAACCTTGCAACAGTTTCAAATCTGTATAAGTATAGAAGATTTTCAATCCTAACGATGTTAGAACCAATATTTGCTGGTGTGTACCCTACCTGCCAACTTTTTAGTAGAGATGTGGCATCGTTTTTAAAGCCCTAACCAGAATTTGATTTTCTATCCCTGGTATTGGAGGTGTAAAGTAGATTATTGGTCCCTCCGGCACCATCTCTGACGCCAACTTGTCGTAGAGATATAGACAAAAGTTCGTGTATTTGCTGAACTTTGAAGCCTATGAAGGTAATCTGTTGGAGTCAATGAGACATGAAAACGGTTCCTATGATTCTCATTAGTTCTTTTTTAGAATCTGTACAAAAACTCTCAGATTACCTTTAAACTCGTGGGGCAAGTGCCTCGGGCGAAAGTGATAGAAGGAATAGAAACTCAGAGTCATAATCAACTTATCAGTCCCACCTATCTTCTATGGAAGATATCTTTTGTTCAAAAGATTTGCATGAAATTCGACTGGGATATAGCTGTCGCCAATAAGATTGTCTTAAAACATCTAAATTACCAACCCTTACAACCCAGGTGCGAAATTGCTTAAAAAATGTACAAGTACTACGCTAAGCTTTTAAAATTATTTGATAGTGTCAGACGGGATTTGCCGTGTTGACAATTTCCCTTTTATATGTTTGATTTTTCCACCAATCACATTTTAGGGTTTAGTGTCGTCGATATTCATTTTGTGTTTTCGAGTGAAAGTCTGCTGATAAATCATGATCATTATTCGTGATGATCGGCTTGCAGCTTTTGTGACCTATTATCTGTATTTTGTACGGATTCCGGGCTAAGAAATATTTGTTTTCATCTAAATCCCGTTTTGTCTTTAAGACAAGGGAGAGGAGTTAAATACTTGTTAAATGCCCGTTTTATGAATCTTGTTGTGCCTCAATAGCTTATACGAGGTGTGTTTTTAAAGTTTGATAGGGTAAGGTTAGTTTCAAGCAGAAAAGCTTTATTTTAAGACTGTATTTAACAAAGTGCCTTTTTTGGACATAATCATTTTAGCAGTGTCGGGGTTATGACGAAGAATTGAATTAATATTAAAGAAACAAATCAACATATCAAAAAATTTTGTCGGTAAACCTGAACAAAAGATGTTGTAACACTTTATTTTGTTTGCTCAGCCTATATTCAGTTCATATCTGCTTTTATTTCACATTGCTCTGTACTTTAATTTCAAGAACTGCTGTTTTTATTTTTAAATTTAATGAAAAAATACTACCGGGGTTAAATAATGCACTTAATTAAGAAAGCTGTTCATTTTTTATGCTCAATCAAGCGATTATATCACATCGTTTGTCCAAGAAACGTGTTGCATTTGTAGTTGAATTTACTGACCTTTCGTCACTTCTAATTTGTATGTTGGCTTTTTGCCAATTTTTATTGAGTCAGCAGTTTAACTTGTCTTTCTTGAATCTCTTGTCTCAATTTGAAAAATTCGCAATTGGTTTTTGTGAAAAGATCACAACGTCTCGTTTGACCAACTCGTGGGTTAAAGAGCTTAATGGAATTGAATCTAAAGAAGCAGTTTCGGTATGAATTTGCTGGAAATTCTTCCATGTCAAAGCTGTAATTCGGAAATGTCAAAACTTTTAATTGCTGTTTTTATCAGAAATGCAATGCAAGCATTGTTGTCCAGCCATCCAGTGCTTTTGGACGAGCCCTAGCCCAACGTTATAATATCAATAATACGGGTGACGTTACTTTGAACAACAACAACGCTACTTTTCAAATAAAGTTAGGCCTAATCACTGAATCTTTGTAACTGCAAATATAATCTTCGAATCAAGTTAGGTCGATCAATAGGTCGTTTTATAGCCAGTTCAGTCCACAAACGTTTTATTGCAGAAAAGATGAGTTGGAACCTTATTATTCAATTTTAAATTTTTCTTTCAAACTGAACAAAAAGAGGACTGGATTCGATAGTTTTTATTCTAGAATGAATCCTTTGTTTTATTTCACAGTGAATATTTCAAATACTTAGAACCTTTTCATGTGTATGTTTATATAGAGAATGATGATAGACGAAGCTGACATTGACAATCTTGGGAGCACAAGTACGGGTTCACAAGGTAGAGGCATTAAGCGACCACAGATTCCGACAGATTCGCTGTCTTCTAGACCTGGAAGACAGGTGCGAAAACCTGGCCCTTTATCCAAGGATTTTGTCTACAAAAGAAGAGCCATTGAAAAAATGCATGAAGAAGGAGATCTGAGCTTACCTTACATTGATTTTCCTCAATACTTTGAAAAAGGTAACATAAAGTTTTAATGCAACATGGATTTGTCTGTGTTTTATTGCATTTTTCTTTATTTCCTATTGCATTATGTCATAGTTTTTTTATTTTTATTTTTTATTACGTTTTTATATTGATACGTCTCCTGTTGGCCTCATCAGTGACTTCTTTTTAATGCTGTAATATAAAATGCATTATGTCATAGTGTTTATTTTTTATTACGTTTTTTAGACTGATACAACGTCTCCTTTTGGCCTCATCACTGACTGCTTTTTAATGCTGTAATATAAAATGAATATTTATTTACATTTTTAATCGTTGAGCTTAGGCAATTAATAGCCTGTAATAGCGTTTGAATGTATGTTGGGTGAAAAAAAAACGAAAATCGTCGTGTGGTTAATAAACGTTATAATCTAAACATAGTAGTATGTAAGGTAATAAAAAAAACAAATATGTGTCTCCACAATTCATGGTTAAATGTTGTAATAAAAACTCGATAGTGTTCAAGGTATTGCATTAAATTAGAATTTAAAAATATGCAGTAGATGAACTAGAATTTCATGTAAAAGCTCAATTTTCGATTAAATTGTTCACTCAAATTCTTGCAAAATTCCGGTCCCTTTTTTTTCTTATTTTGCTTTAAGTTAATTTTAGGCTTAAATTACACTGTTAGAATCCATGCTATCAATTAGTCGGATTTGGGATAATCGCTGGAAAGTTTTCCGAAGGTACTTTATAACACTTGCTTGAATCACTGGATAGAACATTCGGCTCTATTCACTCTAAAATTATTTCCAGATGTATTCAAGGGAGTTACTATTAATCATGGAATTTTTAGCAAGTATAGAACGACCTACCAGAATTGTTTGGCTTGTCTGTACAATTAGAAAGCTCTGGTGATTGATAGATAAGGAGGGGAGGAGCGTTTGGACTGAATTTACCAAAATGCTCATTACCCCCAATTAATAAATCAAATAAATGTCATCTCAACGGATGATGTTGAGATGACCTCATTATTTTTGAAAATCCTTTTTTTGCAAGTTGAAGCTGATTCAGGAATGAGTATTATTATTTCGATTAATGTTAATGATAGAAGATCGTTGCGAAAACAAAGAATTCCGAAAAATAACCTGATACTTCACAAAAGGATGTCGAAAATCGTACCATTTGAATCATCGTTGCATAAAATGCGATATAGGAGGATCACAGTTTCACTTCTTGAGTAACAAGGAAAATAACTTTCACGCGGGACGCGGTGATCTTTCCTCTTTTTTTTCGTTTGTCCAAAGAATCAACAAAACTGCTATTATATGCGTCAACGCTTTAATTTGGGGGTAAAGTATATCGGAAAAGGCTTCAAAATGTGTTAACTACAATTTTTTTGAATTAAGAATTTTTTTCTTACCATGTTTCCTGTTCAATAGTCAATTGTGCATTAATACCAAATTATATTTTAACAAAAAAGAATGATGAAAATAAATAGTATCTTCCATGGCAAACAATTTGGTCGGGTTCAGCAAGTCAATCTGTGAGAATGGTATTAGCATTTGGCTATCAAGACTTGATCCATGTACTAAACAATTAGTTATTTCATAAATCTTGCATGTCGGTATCTTTTGTAATTAACTAAGATAAAAATTCAATTTTTATGTCGTATAGGTGTTTCGTTATAATTTGGTCATCAAATAAGTGTCATTATATTAAAATTCGTTGAGATGTTTAAGTGCTTTTAGTAACAGAAATATCATCGTAAAATATTCAAACGTTTAATTTTGTGTATGTTTGTTTTTCCTCCATCTGAAACACAGTTTATAGAATTATCCAGTAAGTTTATCGCAGATCATTTCTGGTCTTCGTTCTCGGTTAGCTCCTCCCACTTATTTCTGCATTAGCGGGAATGCGGGTTAGTCTGTTTCCGATTGTTTCCAACAAAGTGCATTATTCGTAATAGCGGGTTTCCACTTGTTTCCGATTAGATCACAGTCTGACT
The DNA here is from genome assembly GCA_027921565.1 of Artemia sinica. NCBI lineage: Eukaryota > Metazoa > Arthropoda > Branchiopoda > Anostraca > Artemiidae > Artemia > Artemia sinica. The sequence goes on along the minus strand of CM051256.1, from coordinate 92,284,197 downwards.
TGTCTACCCATGAAAAGATCTGACTTCGCTTATGTTTATATCTGCAAAAACGTTCTCCGGAGCACTCGCACCCCGGTCCGGGTTTTTATAATAGGTGAGATAGAGAATGATCATACTGGATAATTCTATAAACTGTGGTCTGAAAGTACCATTTTTATTGAATTGTATGGAGAATTTAAGCAACACTCTTCAGCCATGTCATTAAAATTCCCCAGTGCAATGGAAACCGTTCCACAATAGAAAATCTTCTATTTATAAAGGTATCCAGGGACATGTTGTTCTAGGGAACATAATCAAACAGTTCGTGGTAACGAACTGTAAGTAAGGAGCGACCCGGCTCAATAGTAACCGAAACTCGAAAAAACGGGATTTTGAAACCAATAGATACATTAAAAGAATCATATTTTAATGCTGATTTCAAATATATAAGTTTCATCAAGTTTAGTCTTACCCGTCAAAAGTTACGCTCCTGAGAAAATTTGGCTGATTTTAGAATAAAGGGGGAAAGACCCCCTAAAATTTATAGAACCTTAATGAAAATCACACCATCATATTCAGTGTATCAGAGAACCCTACTGTAGAGGTTTCAAGCACCTATCTACAAAAATGTGGAATTTTGCATTTTTTGCCAGAAGAGAGATCACGGATGCGTGTTTATTTGTTTTTTTTTGTTTTGTTTTTTTCAGGGGTGATCGTATCGACCCAGTGGTCCTAGAATATCGTGAGAGGGCTCATCGGAACGCGAAATTAAAAGTTCTAGTGTCCTATTTAAGTGACCAAAAAAAATGGAGGGCAACTAGGCCCCCTCCCACGCTCATTTTTTCCCAAAGTCACCCGATCAAAATTTTGAGATAGCCATTTTGTTCAGCATGGTCAAAAATATGATAACTATGTCTTTTAGGATGACTTAATCCCCCGAAGTCCCCGGGGGGAGGGCTGAAAGTTATGAACTTCACACAATGTTAACATATAGTACTGGTTATTGGGAAGTATACAGACGTTTTCAGGGGAGATTTTTTCTGGTAGGTGGGAGGGGGATCGGGGGTTATATGGGAGGATCTTTCCATGAAGGAATTTTTCACGGGGGAAGGGACGTTGCTATGAAGGGGGTGCCGGATTTCCCAGCATTATTAAAGAAAAAGATCAGAAATTAAATAAAAAAAAAAAAAACAAGTTTTTCAACTGAAAGTAAGGAGCAACATCAAAACTTAAAGCGAACAGAAAATATTACGTATATGATTGGGTTCGCCCCCTAGTCAATACCTCGCTCTTTAAGCCAAAGATTTTTTAGTACTTTCATAAGAGCTATTTATTCTAATTAACGGCCTTTGTGATTAAGGAGTCATTTTTAAAGAATTGGAACAAAATTCGAACTTTAGCTTAAAGAGCAAGGTATTGGCTAGGGGGCGAACCCCCTAATGTACGTATTAAAAATCTATGAATATAGAAGTTCGTTACGTAATTTAATTCGTAGGTTACGTATATTTATTACTAATAAAACGTTCGTAAATAAAATTAAACAAGTTTCGAGAAAGCCATTTAACCAAATAAAAGTAAAATTAATATGCAAATTTTGTTTTAATTATTCATGTACGATGAGCCAAAATCAAAGCCTGCATTAATTCAAAAACGTTCAAAAAATGAATAAAAAAAAAACAAATTTTTTTTAACTGAAAGTAAGGAACGACGTTAAAACTTAAAACGAACAGAAATTATTCCGTACATGAAAGGGGCTGTCCCCTCCTCAACGCCTCGCTCTTTACGCTAAAGTTTGACTCTGTCTTACAACTTTATTTTTTAAAACAATAAAAAACTTTAGCGTAAAGAGCGAGGCGTTGAGGAGAGGACAGGCGTTGAGGAGGAAGTATAAACAACATCAAATTGAATATTTGATGAATAATGATATTAATTGTTGAAAGATCCATCAGTTCAAGAATTTATTTCATTGTGATTGTATTTTTATTTTCAATACTGTAAGAACTGGAAAAGAAAATATTTGTAATATAACCCGTTTTCAGTTAAGCGCCAATGACGCAGTAGGCTTTTGGTTTTTATTTAAAGTTAAGAAAGGAGGCAGTATCCAAACACTTGTCTGTAGGGAAACTATATTCGTCTTTAACAACTTTAAAAAGAGCTAATAAATTAAACTGAATATTTTATGTATAATGATATTAGTTGCTGAAAGCTCATCAGTTCAAAATTTTATTATAATTTTAATGTTTATTTTCAATACTAAGTACGAAAGAAAACATTTGTCATAAAATTGGTTTTCAGTAAAGCGCAAATGACGCAGTAGGTTTTAGACTTTTACAGTGGGAGAAGGAGGTCATACCCAAACTCTTGTTTGTGGTGATTTCTGTTCGTTTCAAGCTTGATTTGCATATTCAATTTAAGTTTCACTCGTTTTAAGATTTATTTATTAATTTACACTAATATCTATTGTATGTTTGCACTTTCCAATACTGTTCAAGACGCATATAATTTTCAGTAAAGCGCCAATGACGCAGTAGGTTTTAGACTTTTACAGTGAGAGAAGGAGGTCATACCCAAACTCTTGTTTATGGTGATTTTTGTTCGTTTCAAGCTTAATTTGCATATTCAATTTAAGTTTCACACGTTTTAAATTTTATTTATTTATAACAGGGCATAACTTACAACGCCTACCCCTGGTCCCTGGGGGGCTGTGTCGACACCGGAGTTTTTTGTTAGTAGAGCTTTGAACTATTTTTAACAAAATGTCTAACTCAAAATTTTTATCTGATGCATTTAGGGCGTGGAGGAGGGGGGGGGGCTAGTTGCCCTCCGATCTCTTCTGACTCTTAAAAAGTGACAAAGAACTTTCAATTTCAAACCAAATGAGTCCTCTCCAAAGTTTATACGAGCATCCCTTCCATGAGAACTATATATGCCCCTAGAGCATTACTCATAACGCCTGCCTCCGGGCCCTGGCGGGTTCCGTTGACGCAGGAATTTTTCATATCTGACCTTTGAACTATTTTTAATGAAATGGCTATTATAAAAATTTTATCAGATGGGCTTGGGGAAGAAAGGGTGTGTTAGGGCATGGAGGAGGCGGGGGGGGGGGGCTAGTTGCACTCCGATCTCTTGACTCTAAAAAGTGAACAAGAAATTTCAAATCAAATGAGCCCTCTCCAAAGTTCATACGAGCATCCCTTCCATAAGAACTATATATATGCCCCTAGAGCATTACTCATAACGCCTGCCTCCGGGCCCTGGCGGGTTCTGTCGACACAGGAATTTTTCTTATCTGACCTTTGAACTATTTTTAATGAAATGGCTATTATAAAAATATTATCAGATGGGCTTGGGGAAAAAAGGTGCGTATGTGGGGCGGGGCTAGTTGCCCTCGGATATCTTTTGACTCTTAAAAATTGAACTAGAGCTTTCAATTTCCAATCAAATGAGCCACCTCTGAAGTTTATACAAGCATCCCTTTCATAAGAACCATGAACGCCCCCAGGACAACACTTACAACGCCTATCCCCCGGGCTCTGGGTGATGTTTTTGTTATCTAATTTTTGAACAATTTCCGAAACACTGGCTATCTCAAAATTTGTAGGGGACGGGTTTGGGAAAAAGAGCATGGGGGGCTAGTTTAACTCTCTTGACTCTTAAAAAGTGAGCTAGAACTTTCAATTTCCAATCAAATGAGCCCTCTATGAAGTTTATACAAGCATCCCTTTCATAAGAACCATACATGCCCTTAGGGCATAACTTAGAACGCCTTCCCCTGTGCCCTGGAGGGTTCTATTGACACCGGATTTTTTCTTATCCGACCTTTGAACAATTTTTAACAAGATGTCTATCTCAAAATTTTCATCAGATGGGTTAGGGGGTAGCTGCCCTCGGATCTCTTTTGACTGTTAAAAAGTGAGCTCGAACTTTCAATATCCAATCAAATGATCCCTCTTTGAAGTTTATACGAGCATCCCTTTCATACGGACAATATATGCCTCAGGGTATAACTTACGACGCCTGCCCCCGGGCCCTGGGGGGTTGTGACAACACCTGAGTTTTGTTATCTGACTTTTAAGAAATTTTTAACTTGGCCTATCTCAAAATGTTTATTGGATGCATTTGGGGAAAAATGGGCTTGGGGGAGCTATTTGCCCTCCAGTCTCTTTTGACTCGAAAAAACTTAACTAGAACTTTCAATTTCCAATCAAATGAGCCATCTCTGAATTTTTTCCGAGCATCCCTTCAATAAGAACCATATATTCCCCAAGGACATAACTTACAACACCTGCCCTCGGGCCCTGGGGGGCTGTGTTGACCCCTGAGTTTTCGTCTTTGAACTATTTTAAAAAAAAGCTATCTCAAAGTTCTTATCGGATGGGTTTGAGGAAAAAAGGTCATGGGGGTGCGCTAGGTGCCCTCCAATCTCTTTTGACTCTTAAAAAGTGAACTAGAACTTTCAGTTTCCAATCCAATGGTCCCTCTTTGAAGTTAATATGAGCATCCCTTCCATAAGACCCATATATGCCCCCAGGGTATAACTTACAACGCCTGCGCCCGGGCCCTGGTGGGTTTTGTCAACACCGGAATTTTTGTTATATGATCTTTGAACTATGTTTAACAAAACAGCTATCTTAAAATTTTTATTGGATGCATTTGGGAAAAAAGGGTTTGGTGGGGGGGGGGGGGAAGCTGGCTACCCTCCAATATCTTTTGACGCTTAAAAAGTGAACTAGAACTTTCAATTTCCAATCAAATGAGTCCTCTCTGAAGTTTATACGAACATTCCTTCCATAGGAACCATATATGCCCCCAGGGCATAACTTATAACCCTTGCCCCTGAAGACTGTGGGGGGAGTGTCCTGCCCAAACATATAATTTCCAGAACATTCAACTGCGTTGAGCAAAATGGCTATACCAAAATTTTGATTGGATGTGTTTGGGGAAATGGTGAGCGGTGCAAGGGTGTCAGTTACCTTAGAATCACTTTCGACTATTAAAAAGGGAGCTAGCCATTTAAATTTCCATTCGAATGAACCATCGAATGAACCCTTTCTAAAGTTTCTACGACAACGTTGTCTATACAAAACATTATATACCCCCCGGGCATAACTTACAACCCTTGCCCTGAGGGCTGTGGGGGAGATGTCATCTTCAAGGACCTAATTTCCAGAACTTAAAACTACGTTTAATAAAATGGCTATGTCAGAATTTTGATTGGATATGTTTGGGGAAAAGGTGGGCGTTGGGGTGGGGGGGGGGGGGGGGGGGGGGGGGGGGGGGGCTAGTTGCACTCAAATCACTTTCGACTATTAAAAAGGGCACTAGCCCTTTGAATTTCCAATCGAATGAGCCTTTTTTGAAGTTTCTACGACAACGCCTTCTATAAAAACCTTGTATGTCCCCAGGCCATAACTTAAAAATCTTGCCTTGAGGGTTGTGGGGGAGTGTCCTCCTCAAAAACATATTTTCTATCTGGAAATCAACTACACTGAACAAACTGGCTATCTCAAAATTTTGATTGGATGTGTTTGGGGGAATGATGGGTGGGGGGCTAGTTGCCCTCCAATCACTTTCGACTATTAAAAAGGGCACTAGCCCTTTGAATTTCTAATCGAATGAGCCTTTTTTGAAGTTTCTACGACAACGCCTTCTATAAAAACCTTATATGCCCCCAGGGCATAACTTAAAATCCTTGCCCTGAGGGTTGTGGGGGATTGTCCTCCTCAAAAACATGCTTTCTATCTGGAAGTCAACTACGCTGAACAAAATGGCTATCTCAAAATGTGTATTGGATGGGTTTGGGGAATGATGGGCGTGGGGGGCTAGTTGCCCTCCAATCACTTTCGACTACCAAAAAGGGTACTATCCCCTTGAATTTCCAATCGAATGAGCCTTTTTTTGAAGTTTCTACGACAACGCCTTCTATAAAAACCTTATATGCCCCCAGGGCATAACTTAAAACCCTTGCCTTGAGGTTTTGGGGGAGTATCCTCCTCAAAAGCATATTTTCTATCTGGAAATCAACTACGCTGAACAAAATGGCTATCTCAAAATTTTGATTGGATGTGTTTTGGGGAAATGATGGGCGTGGGGGGGCTAATTGCTTTCCAATCACTTTTGACTATTAAAAAGGGCACTAGCCCTTTGAATTTCCAATCGAATGAGCCTATTTTGAAGTTTCTACGATAACGACTTCTATAAAAACCTTATATGCCCCCAGGGTATAACTTAAAACCCATGCCCTGGGGGTTGTGGGGGAGTGTCCTCCTCAAAAATATATTTTCTATCTGGACATCACTACGTTGAACAAAATGGCTATCTCAAAATCTTGATTGGATGTGTTTGGGGAATGATGGGCGTGGGGGGGGGGCTAGTTGCCCTCCAATCATTTTCGACTATTAAAAAGGGCACTAGAACTCTCGATTTCCAATCGATTGAGCTCCCTTTGAAGTTTCTACGACGACCCCTCACATATGATGTCCCTCTGGGAAAAAAAAAATAATAAATAAATAATAAAACATTGGAGCCGTATGGCCTTTACTATAGGCAACCCTACCTGCCTCTGATATTGATGCATTATAGCTTGGACGCTTACTCCAGACATGAAAATTCACGTTTTAACTTGGATTTTTCCAAAAGTCAAGATTTAGCTTTTGACATTGATTCGTTTATAGCTTGCTATATATTGTTCTTTGATGTTTTCTGTAAAGCTAGAATGCTGAAATTGCACAGTATATAGCGGAATAATTGAATAAGAATGTGGTATGTTTTGGCTGATTTTTCTTCAATTTGAAAAAAAAAAATTATTCGTATGCTCGTTGGTTGCCAAAAATGAAAGCGGTATTGCTTCTGACAAAACTCAGGTTGAAGCTATCTCAGTATGATATTTATATTTGGCTTTTTGGAAATGATGATTCATAGAAAGTGTTTCAATTAGCACAGATCGAAAAGGAGACTTCTCAGACTTCGCCAGTCGATACAATAGACCTGATATACGCTGTAACAAAATCATAAAACATATGCACATTGTTGTGATTCTTAATAGTAAGCCTATTATCCACCTAAAACAAGAAATAAGTCGACACTTATGATCGATTTATATGTATCTGCGTTTTAATAAGTATATTTTTTTGCCCTAGGACTCCCGAGTCCAGCTCCGTTCACTCCACCTGCTTCGCCTGCTTTAATTCATTTAGACGATGATGAAAATGAGCTTAGTATATTTGAAGAAGATATTACCGATCCAGAAATAGAAAATTTTCGCAATGGTTTCAATGCTGCGATAACTAATGGCTACGAAGGTAGGTTTTATTCTCTTTTTTCGTTTTTATAATATATTTTTTTCCAAAATTTCAAGGTTGTTGTGAGTTTCTAGTGTCGTAGAGAAGTTCTTTTTTAAATGCTTACGGAGGAAAAAGTTCCAAAATTAAGCAACAAAAAAAATGAAAAAAAAATGCAAATAATTTACCTGATGCGAAAACTTTTAGTGTATTTTCATCTTAAATAAAAAAAAACACTATTACAATGCTATATTTTAGTTCCTAAGCCAAAAATTATGTTTATATTTAGGATGCAAAATATTTATTATATTATTTTTGTAGTTGTATTTATTGTAGTATAGTAACTCACACTTTTCCTTGTTCTCTTCAATTGAAATTAAATGTGTATTCAAAATTTGTTTTGTCATAATGAAATTTCAGAACAAAATATTTTCAGGTTTATCAAAACTTCCCTACATATTGAAGGTTTAAAAAAAATGTATATAATGGGGAGGTTGTCTCATGTCGATATCCTTTTTTCTCCCGCTTCCAAATATGACTCAAAGCGATTAAAGAGGTATTTAATCTCGGCTGTTGACTTTCTACATACTGGGTTGTCTGTAAGATTGGTCTGGTCCTTTTTATGTGTTTTAAACTTATTTAAAAACTACCTCCAGCACTTACATTCATTTGCCAAAATAATCCTTAGTTGCAATAGCCATTTTTTTAACTAAGATTAGAGATTAATTAATGCTTTTGATGTCAGTTTTCATAATTTTCTATGTGACTAATACCAATTCAGTTACAATTTTCACCAATTTTAAAACTAACACAAGAAAGTACAAAAACAATGAATCATCTGTTATAGATTTGAAATTAATCCGAGACAAAAGTTTGTGTGTCAAAAGCCTTTACCAACTTAATTTCAACCTACCGGACCCACTTGAACTTACCACCAATACCATATTTTGTTCCTGAGATATCGCATCTTTCCCATTTTGACAGCCCAGATGCTTTTAAAATCTTTTTGTTTATTTCAGTAGTTGTAGTAGTAGTAGTAGACACGCGTTAGTGGTTGTAGTCGTTTAGTAATAGTAGTAATTGTCATAGTAGTAGTAGTAATGATAGCAGTACTCTTAGTAGCAGCAGTTGTAGTTGTAGCATATGTAGTAGTAATTATAGTATTAATCATAGTAGTATTTTTAGCTGTATAGTCGTAGTTGTAGAAGTCATAGTAGTAGTAAGGGTAGCTGTAAAAGTACCAGTCATAGTCATTATAGTCGTATCTGCTGTAAGTATTCGTAGTCTTAGTAGTAGTATTGTGGTAGTTGTAGTGGTACTATGCACATAGTGTATTGTGGTTAATTCAAGTTTCAAATTTCACCTTAATAACCTTAGCCTTTATGGATACACAGGATAGAAAAAAAACGACTATGTTATAATTTTGATCGAATGTCTCAGATGGATGGCAGCTAAAAGGGTAAATCACTTGATTCTTAAAAAAGGCACTAGAATTTTCAATTTCCAGTCGAATGAGCCCCCCCCCCCCCCGTGAATTTTCTAAGACAACTTCTTCCATAGGATCATTCCTGCGAAAAAATAAATTTGTATACATTGAAGTCTTATCGTTCTAAATTTGGCAGCGCTATATCCATCCAAAAAATTACTATGTGAATAATTTTTTAAGATGGTGTAGAAAATTTTTTATATATCTCGCTAATTTTTTTTATATCTCGAAGTAAAGCAGCCAATGGGGGACAAGATAGGGATAAGCTGGGAAAAAGCAGGGGAGGGGGAATTCTTCTTTTCTAAAAAAGAAGCTAGTTGAGAAACGCTTGAGTGCAAGATATCTGCGCTTTGCCTCTCTCCTTATAAAAATGTGCCGCTAAACTTTTTTTTATGACAATATTTATTGCAGCAGGGCACTAATAATTTGGGATCTCGTATGCCATTAGTCAAACATCTACCTATGTTTTTCCCCTCAAAAGTAGTATGTTGTGCTTGCTTGTACAACATTAACCGACGGGTTATCAGGGATAATATTTCTTGAAGAGATCATTCCAAATGGAGGTGCAAAAAAACCGTTGCACGGAAGATATTTTCCCCAGAGACCCTCCCTATCCCAATTCCCCCTCCCCTGCTTTTTCCCAGCTTATCCCTATCTTGTCCCCCATTTGCTGCTTTACTTCGAGATATAAAAAAATTAGCTTGTATATTTTATGAAAAAATCAATATACCCCCTTAATAGCTTCCCTCCTGCTTATTTATCTATACCATTTATCTTATTCATTCATTTTTGGAAATTTCATTCATTTTTATCGATCTTTTAATATTTTTTATAATCTTTAGTAGTTTTATGTGATTTAATTTTTTGTTCTTGTTATACTTGAGTTTTTATTCTCTGTTAATGTGTTCTTTCATTATTTTATATGAATCTCCGTCTTAAATGTTTTCGTGTTTTGATGTCAAATTCTTTTTCTTTTCTGCTCAGTTTATTTTTATTTTTATTCTGGTAATGGAGTTCGGGCCATCTAGGCTTGTAACAATTATTTTCATTCTATTAAATACCTTGCTATAATGGCGTCCAGCAAGAAAATCATTAGATTTTGTTTATGTAATCGAGAAAATTCAAAACTAATAATAATTTACTGTTAAATCAAATTTGCTGTTGTTTGAACAGTAATTAATATTTTAACTGGTTTTTAGCAATTTCAGTTTTTCATATTAAATCAAATCCTATAAAATAAATGAATATGTGAAGGATAGACAGGAAGGAGGAGCTGAATGCACGCCAGAAATTTCTTAATTCATCACAAATTGCTGATTTGCAACCTCATGACTTAAAATTAAAGAATATTTATGCGAATGCGTAATTTGAGAGTCACATATAGAAGCTTGTCGAGTGGTGCTCTGGCACCACTGGTGCTCTGGCACCACTGGTGCTCTGGCACCACTGGTGCTCTGGGCCCGAATGGTGCTCTGGCACCTTGTACTATATATATATACATAAACTATTTTCACCCGCACTTTGAATGTATTAGATTTTCAAGCTTAAATATAACCAAGTTGTACTGCCAAGATCAGTGGCGCCGACTTGGGAATCTTTATCAGTCAATTGGCTTTTGAATCAACTTTTAATGGGTTGGATCAAAGCCAGCCAGCCATAAGATTTATTTGAACAATTTTTCAGACTTTGTGCCGCCACAAGAGATACCGGCCAATGAGGTTAAGCGACAAGAGCCATTACTTCCGTCAAATGGAATACTGGAACATAAAGAAACTTGGTCACCTTTGACAAAGGAAAAGTTGCCATTGGCAAATGGCTTAACAAATCAGTCCAAACCAGATACAATGGATGGAGAAGCAGTCCTTCATAACAAAGACATTCGATCGCGGATTTTCAGGGAAATTAGAAAGCCCGGGAAAAGTAAGTGTAGATTATCCATTTCGGCCTTTCTTACTTTTGCACCACTGAGTAGCAATGACTACCTGAAAAGTTCTTGTAAATCAGACACTTGTTTTTTTACTGATATCTTACAACGTCATTTAGGAAAGTCAATCAGATTTTTGAAAAAATTTTGGGTTAATTGTCTCCCAGAACTGTTAATCTAAAAGCACTATATATATATATCTCAAAAGCACTATACATAACACTCAAAAGCACTATATATATCATCTTCAGAACGTGACATTCACGTCAAACATAATTCATTGTAAAAAATACATTAAAAAAAAAAATTACACTTAGTTAAATAGTCAAAATTAAAAATAAATAGAAAAATAAAATAAAATTAATGAAAATACATAAAAAATATGATGGGTCACATTTTTGAAATTTTTGTTGTACATATTTACGAAACTAGGTATAAAACTTTTCGCTAACCGCTTATTGGCACAGCGTACCGGTTGAAGTTAAAACTATTCTAACTATAATAACTATCTAACTATAATAGTTAACCTAAAGAATATTGGTCGCCCTGCTGCGAATCTGCTCGGTTTTTCCTAAAGGCAAAACTCATAATTTTTGAAAATGTATCGGATCCCAGTTTTGCCTACAGGTCCAGTGGACATCGTCCGTCATGATTCAACCTAAAAATCTCGGTCACTCACTCTGCAATTCCAGTGGGCTTTCCCAGTAGGCAAAGCTCATAAAATATGAAGAATCTGAGTCAACCACTTGCCTGCAAGTCTTGTGGACATGGTCGGCAGTCTTTAAATCATTTTTTGGTCTCTAATTGCCTTCAAATCGCTCACAGAACAGATGTCATGACAGGTCTGTCTTGGCTTTACTCTAATTAGCCTTGGCTGTCATGTCTTTCATCACTTCCACCAAGTTGATAATTCAAATTAATAATGTAACTAGCTTACAAAAATACTTCCCAGACGCAAGACTAAAGAGTCTAAGACTTTTCGTCATGGAACTGTGGGAATGTAATTACTCTTATTTCCCTTGTTTAAACGGCTTTCTTCCCACTGCCTTGTTCCCAGGGATTTTAAAAGTCAAGCACGTTTCGAAGAATAGAGTAAAATGGAAAATGATACTTTCGATTTAAATTAAAAAATTTGAATTCTACCGAGCATTGCGTTTCTTTCCTTGCTAAAATAGTATTTTAGTGATGAAGAAAATGCAGGTTTCACAAATACATTTCTCGATTTTCAGATGCTAAGAATCGGGAAAATAAGACATTAGGGTAAAGATACCATACTAAATGCCCTGCGGATTCTGTCCTTATTCATTACGAGATAGAAAACTATTTGGAAAATATTCAGTAGAACTAAAAGAAATTTTGTAGTCAATGGTAGAAATGCCATTTTCTCGAGAAACAACTCCAGGAAGTTTTACCATATCAAAAACACCAACAGTCCTAACAGTATTTAGTCACAACCCTAACGGGTTGGCTTCACAACTCAACTCTATGGCTCTGGCTACGTCTCTAGCTCCACAGATCAATAACATGTTAATTTTGCTATGATTCTGTTAATATGTAAATCGAAGTTAACCTTTCATTCATTCAAATTGACGGTCTATTATCGTGTTATCAGTTAAATCTGTTATTTGTAAATGTGTGTATTTTAAGAGCTTCAATATTGTCGGTAATTAATTCTTTTTCACGTTTTTCTTCTTCTTTTTTAAGCAAAGTAATTTGATCTGCTCAGGTAATCCTATCTCAACTACAACTCAACTTGTCTTCATAACCGAAATACATCGCGTTTCCTTAGTTTTTCATCGGTTATGGTTGTATATATATACATGTATTGCAGTTACTGCTACAGTAACTGCAAATGCTCCTCCCATAAATCACGTATGTAATTTCATAAAAAGAGACAAAAATATGGGTACCCCTCCCCCCAACCAAAAGTTTTGCTACCTGTCCCTATCAAAAACGACCCAGCTACTGCAATCTTGATTCGATGCCTTGCATGTTTGTAATGGCTCTGGAGGATTTTAATCTTTTTATCCACCCCTAAATGGGGCCAGAAAAAGGGCCGACACGCCATTTATTTTTCCTGACCAATTTGCATGGAAGAGGTGGTCGTAGAAGCTTGGGAATGGATCATTTGATTAGAAATTAAAGTTTATAGTGCCCTTTTCTTAGTGGCGTCAGTTCAAAGATATTTAGGGGGAGGGGTTATTTGTTTTCAATTTTGTCAATGAAAATCAAAAAAGAGGCAATTTTCAAAGGAAATACCCCGAAAAATTTATTTTCAAAATATAGAAGAGGGACAAAACAATCTGAAGAGAGTTCTCCCCCCCCCTTACCTTTCCCAAATTTACACCGTGCCTCTTAAAGAGCCGGAAGTCACTGGAGGTCAACCAGCCTCCCTCCCTTGCTCTTTTATGGAGGCAAGGGGACTTCATATTTGTTTTTAGAGGGAGGGGACTTTGGGTTTAACAAACATATTTCTCCGATGTACCGGAAAGCTTTGAATCTGCTAGCCCTAGCGGGACCTCAAATCCATTCACGGTGAAGTAGTTAGTTAAATTGAAAGACAGTATATATACCCAGTCAAAAATCAAGATCGTGTATCTGTAGTACTTGAGAACAGCTAGGGAATCGAGTTAAAACTCTCGGGGAGTGTTCGTGAGCTTAACATGTTGTGCTAAAGGAAAAGGTTATGATTGGCAAAACAAATATTGATTCTTCTGGAAAAGGACTGATAATTTTTTATTGAAATCATGAAACTTATATTCGTAAGTTATTGGGTCAAGAAAAAAAGAATTTTCGGCACAGACATAAGTCTGAAAAATTTCATGATCAGCTCGGACTCGTTACTGTTTTATTTAGCCCAGTTTCTCGATTTTGAATACTTTTTTATTATTTCAAAACAAAAGACTTAAAGATTAAGGACGCTCAAAAATTTTGTCTCTCTCATCGACTAGAAAAACCTATTTTTAAGTTTCTTGGCCAGTGCGGCCTCTGCAGAAAATAAATTTGATACTTTTTTTTGGTTTTGTCAGTTTTTAAGGCCGAAAGTTATCCCAAAATAACAAATTTTGTTTCTTTATATTGGTTTGAATTTCAGGGGCATGTAAACAGAGACAAGGGGACTTCAATGAAGACAAACTTTCTTGGACATGAATAGTGGGCCAAATACACCTGAACAAAGACAAAATGTTAATAAAATAGGTTTAATTGAATTGTGGAATTTTCCCCCAATTGACGCGCAACTTTCGGGGTAAGCAGACCGGATCAAGCATAAAGAGGGCAAAAATTTTGACTATATCTAATCTCTACGCCCAAGAAAAAGTCAGCTTTTTATGTTGATCTGATCCGAAGTATCAACATACAAACCTTCATTAAATTTGCGGACTAATTTACTTCAATTGAAAACATGTACTTCAAGGGAAAGTGCGGTTTTTACTGTTTTATAACGCTTTTCCCCCTTTTTTAGACAACTAAGTAGAACTTCTTTTAATGATTTATCTTGATATGGATTGATTTAAACAAACAGCTACGGCGAAATATAACATCAAAGATTCTTTCAACCAAATATTGGATCAAGATTCTTGTATATTCTAGGGCATATACAGGCTTGCCGTCAGAATGGTTTCAGCCCTACTGAAGACGAAAATTACGCAGACTTTATTTCTGACCGTCTTAGATTAGCCTATATAATGGGACTCCTTGATATTCTTCAAAAAGTTCTTCTTTGTAAAACCTTTTTTTTTTAATTATCTGCATAAAAAGACGAAAGAAACTGAATTTGGGATTTCAAGGTTGACTCTTCAAGAGCTATTTTCTGGAAATCTTGAAGAGGTACAGAATTCAGACCTTCGGTTCTCCAAGAGATAATCTATGATTCATATGATTCTTTATGTGTTTCTTAGTTAACTAGAACATAATGATTTTTTTCTGTTTTTAGATTATTGGCAATTATTAAACTTCAAAAGATCTATGCTTTCTGTTTTTTTTGGTCACAGTGATCATAATAAAAAACAAGCCCTCTCTAAAAAATATGAAAGGCCCTATCTTTATCTCTCTCTCTCTCTCTCTCTCTCTCTCTCTCCTCTCTCTCTCTCTCTCTCTCCTCTCTCTCTCTCTCTCTCTCTCTCCTCTCTCTCTCTCTCTCTCTCTCTCTCTCTCTCTCTCCTCTCTCTCTCTCTCTCTCTCTCTCTCTCTCTCTCTCTCTCTCTCTCCTCTCTCTCTCTCTCTCTCTCTCTCTCTCTCTCCTCTCTCTCTCTCTCTCTCTCTCTCTCTCTCTCTCTCTCTCTCTCTCTCTCTCTCTCTCTCTCTCTCTCTCTCCTCTCTCTCTCTCTCTCTCTCTCTCTCTCCTCTCTCTCTCTCTCTCTCTCTCTCTCTCTCTCTCTCTCTCTCTCTCTCTCTCTCTCTCTCTCTCTCTCTCTCCTCTCTCTCTCTCTCTCTCTCTCTCTCTCTCTCTCTCTCTCCTCTCTCTCTCTCTCTCTCTCTCTCTCTCTCTCTCTCTCCTCTCTCTCTCTCTCTCTCTCTCTCTCTCCTCTCTCTCTCTCTCTCTCTCTCTCTCTCTCTCTCTCTCTCTCTCTCTCTCTCTCTCTCTCTCCTCTCTCTCTCTCTCTCTCTCCTCTCTCTCTCTCTCTCTCTCTCTCTCTCTCTCTCTCTCTCTCTCTCTCTCTCCTCTCTCTCTCTCTCTTCTCTCTCTCTCTCTTTATCTCTCTCTCTCTCTCTCTCTCTCTCTCTCTCTCTCTCTCTCTCTCTCTCTCTCTCTCTCTTCTTATCTCTCTCTCTCTCTCTTTATCTCTCTCTCTCTCTCTCTCTCTCTCTCTCTCTCTCTCTCTCTCTCTCTCTCTCTCTCTCTCTCTCTCTCTCTCTCTCTCTCTCTCTCTCTCTCTCTCTCTCTCTCTCTCTCTCTCTCTCTCTCTCTCTCTCTTCTCTCTCTCTCTCTCTCTCTCTCTCTCTCTCTCTCTCTCTCTCTCTCTCTCTCTCTCTCTCTCTTATCTCTCTCTCTCTCTTTATCTCTCTCTCTCTCTCTCTCTCTCTCTCTCTCTCTCTCTCTCTCTCTCTCTCCTCTCTCTCTCTCTCTCTCTCTCTCTCTCTCTCTCTTCTCTCTCTCTCTCTCTCTCTCTCTCTCTCTCTCTCTCTCTCTCCTCTCTCTCTCTCTCTCTCTCTCCTTCTTTATTTCTCTCTCTCATCTCGGTTCCTATCTTTTCTTTCTTTCCCACTGCATTTTAGGTGTTGACAAAGAGCGTTGAAAGTGTGGCAGTTGATAGTGTGGTCAAATTTTTTGGAGCGCGTTGTAACATTAGTTAGGATTACGCTTGCTTAATGATGAGTATGGTTGCGCTTTCACCGTGTCAATAAACGTTTTTCTTCTTTTCTTATAGATTTCAAGCCCATATTAAGCCATTTAAAAGCGGTAAAAGGACCCAAAATAGTTCGAGAAGCTATTTTAGATCAAGTTGTTCAAGAGGCTTTGAGGTTTAAGAGACATGACCTCGTTTTGTTCGTTAGACAAACTTTTTGCTCTTAGTTTTATGATTTGTAGAAGTTCACTGATATTTTTATTTTGTGGGGAAATGATATGTATTAACGATTTCTATTTTGTATTTTATTCTCGTTTCTTTTTCTTATTGTCTTTCAAGCTCACTAAATGCTTGAGGTGTAAAAATCTTTGTGGTAACTATTTAGAGTATCACCTGCTTTTATATGCTCTTTTGTTAACATGCTGAATATAACAAGTTTTTCCCCATTTGGGGAAAAGGAGAAAATGCTATTGAATCTGTGCAATTTTCTAAAAAAAATAAATTCTGTCAAACCTGTTTTTTTTGCGTTATAATGGCTTTTATCATTTCATTTTATATTCAAATTTAATTTAATTTTACTATAGGCTTATACACAAGAGTTTTGCAAGAGAGAATTCTAGAAACAATGAATTATATGAAACTTACGTGAATTATTGAAAAATCAGGGAGGTAATTAATAAGGGAGATGTACTGGTCGCTTACATTGTACTCGTATTATCTTTAACAATAAGGATTAGTTGATCTCTATTAAATATTTCTATTCAAATCAACTACATTGTGCATGAATTAAAGTTGTTTAAATATGCATATAGCAATAAGTTCTGAAAGACTAGATTATCTTTAAGCCATGATATTTTTTTTTTATGTAGTTTAAAAAAAAAAGTTTTTATTGCTTCTTTTTTTACCACTTTCGCAGTTGGAATCTTTTTCATGATGAATAAACTGTATTTTTTTATGAATTTGAAGTTTCTTTTAAAATGTCTTCCATGTTTCTTTATTTTTTTTTTTTTTTTTGCTGCCTTGTGTGGGAAGGGGTCATAAAAACTTGGGAGGGGCTAAATTGGTTGAAAACTAAAAGTTTTAGTGTTTTTCTTATGGCCGAAAGTATTTTTGGGGGCAAGCAAACCCCGTCCCGGCCTTTTTTTTTTCCTTGGTACCATGTAACTTCAAGGGTGTCAGGCCGTGTTTCACTTTGTATTTTTCACAAACTTTAAAAGGCTGGTAGTAAAACTTTGGAAATTTCATTTTCAAAACCAATATCTTTAAATAAACCCCGTTATCTGACTTCTTTCCAAATAGCTGGTAAAACCTTAGATGGAAGCTTGACGGAGCCTCCAAAGCTCCCATCGGCTGTAAATGAGGAACTTGGAGATTTTTGTATTTCGAAACACCATAAAAAATATATAATTTTACTTATATATTGTTGAAAAACTTCTTTTTCTTAGATTTTAGGTCGCTATTAGGCCAGGCTACTCCTTACTCACAGTTTGTTGCTACAACCTAGTTGTTTAAATTTGAAGGGATACCATTAATGAAAGTAGTTGATTATTAGACATATTGGGGATGTATTTGTTGATTAATTTAGATTGTTTTGGTCCTGTTTTAAGGCCCATATAGTATCCAGAACAACGCGTGGAAGAAATAGTGTATTCAACAAAACAGCCTTTTAGACATATGAAACATCTTTTAGACTATAGAAACATCTATTAAAAAAAAATAAAAATAAATAAATAAATAAAAATAAAGTAAGAAAAAAAAATCTGAAAAACTCGAAAAACGTCCTTAATATTAAACAATAATAAAACTTTGGCCAAAAAAGCGAGCAGAGATTATTTTTTTTTAATTTACTTTCTAAGAAAAGTAAAGAGCAATCTTATAACTTAAGACTAGCGGAAAAAAAGTCACAATGATTCAAACTTAAAACAGCCAGAAATAAATATAAAAGAATATATGAAACCTGAAATGAACAGAAATTCACATAATTATGTCATCAAAGATAACAGATAGTGATAGAGATGAATAAATAAATCTTAAAACACACAGAAATTAAACTGCATTTGTTAAGTCAAACTTAAAATGAACAGATAATTTCGGAGACCACACTGCCTTTCCGTGACGATAAATAAAAGTTCAAACGGCTATAAAATCCTTTTAATTGACAGCGATGATGATAACAGTGATAGAAATTCACAAAAATAACAGATATTTCGGTCATATATGTAGTGACCGTCATCAGTAGTAAGACTAAACTAAAACAATAGTTTATATACAAAATCAAATGAAACTACATATTGTTTAAGTCTCTAATTATTTTCAAAGCAAAGGCGGAAGCTAGCCTCTTTGACCTTCTTGGATTCGGTTCATTAGCATTCAATGATATAACACTTGGACAGAGGTCAACTACATTGGGTGAATTGAACTTTACTCTGTCAGATTTTAATAAATTATCGTAGATAGAATTTAGCCCAAATTCACCTGTGTTACGATTCAAAGCAATGTTCTTGAATAAGATTTTCTTTATTTCAAGAGTTTCACGAAAATTTTTTGCTTAGACCCCGATCCCTAGAAATCAAAGAGACATTATTGAACAAAATAAAATGGTCTGGAAAATTGAAAATATGTTCTGAAAGGGCTGAAGTAAAATCTTCAGACTTAAAATCTTGCTTTAAAGCCGAAGAAATAGAATCTTTATGCTGTAACAATCTCATTTCCAAATTCTGGTTAGTACGTCCCACATATGAGCTTCCGCGAGTACATAGGATCTGATATACCCCACTTTGTTGTCCCAATGAAGTTAGATCCTTCCCAGAATTTAGAAAACTACCCAAAGTATTATTACTCTATAAAGCTACCTTTAGACCATTACTCTGTAAAATTCTTTTAAGTTTTTCATTTAGCCCGGGTACATATGGTAAGGAACAAAAAAAAACATCCTTCTCTCGAGTTGTTTCCAAGACTTCCTTAGAAATATCTAGAACCCTTTTTCTTCTCTGTGAAAAAGTCTGGTTAATTAACCACTCTGGATACATGTCGCTTATTATTATTTTTCTTAGAAAAGACAACTCCTCAAAAAATTTTGGAGAGCAAATACCACAGTTTATAGAATTAGCAGTATGATCATTCCCTATCTTACCCATTATAAAAACCCGGACTGAGGTGCAAGTGCTCCGAAGAACGTAAAAACATAAGCGGCATTAGATCTTTTCACGGATAGACAAGTCAGATTTCTCTTGAACGCGAAACTTGCCTTCAACGTTGGAACACTAATTTTGAAGAAACTAATTTTAAATTAATTTATTCCAATACATACATGAAAATCGGTAATTAGTAGTGCAATGTTATTATTAGATGTTTTTAGGAATTAAAAATAGGTTTCGAAGTCTCAAGTTGGTTTAAAAGGCATTTTGAGAAAGTTTCTGCCAAAATACGTGTTCCAGGGTAATTGGACTGCTGATGACAGATCAAATGAGAGGAGCTGTTTGTACGTGCCGATATAAATATAAATATATATATATATATATATATATATATATATATATATATATATATATATATATAATATATATATATATATATATATATATATATATATATATATATATATATATATATATATATATATATATATATATATATATATATATATATATATATATATATATATATATATATATATATATATATATATGTATATATATATGTATATATATATATATATATATATATATATATATATATATATATATATATATATATATATATATATATATATATAAAATTAGTTCAGATGTTTATAGGAATTACAAGTAGGTTTCGAAGTCTCGAGTTGGTTTTAAAGGCAATTTGAGAAAGTTTCTGCCAAAATACGTGTTCCAGGGTAATTGGACCGCTAACGGCAGATCAAATGAGAGGAGCTGTTTGTACGTGCCGATATATATATATATATATATATATATATATATATATATATATATATATATATATATATATATATATATATATATATATATATATATATAATATATATATATATATATATATATATATATATATATATATATATATATATATATATATATATATATATATATATATATATATATATATATATATATATATATATATATACAACTTTGTATATATACAAACTGGAAGAATATTCTATAATAGGAGCTTTTCTAGCGTAAAGCCCCGTAAAATTTTGGATCTGCCACTAAAATGTGTGATGTCCTTCAATTTTCTGAAAATTCCCTAAGAATTTTACGAAAAACACTTCTTAACAGACGTTTGGTATTTTCTTGGATAGGACTATTGTGGCAACTTTTACCACAGCAACTAATAATTAGAACCCAAGTCCTAAAATTGGTCTCAATCAGGAATCCTTATCGCTATCTAAATTCACAAAGGGCAAAGATTTTCAAACAGAGGTGTTTATTGTTTAAAGTTCAGGAAAGGTCTGCCCATTTCATACGAAAACATTGATTGAAAACGAAAGTAGTCTTATCTAGAAAATAAATATCGTAGAAAATAAACATCACGACGTGAAAAAAAAATGATAAACATACAGTGGTGGATCCAGAGGGGGGGGGCGAGGGGTGCCCCCTTATAGTAGTCTAAAGTAGCGTAATTTACCTAATTAACGCAAGTTGGCATTAATTAAACTTGCTCCTAACGTAAGTTTATCGGATCAACCTATTTTGCCCCCCCCCCCTAAAAAATCCTGGATCCGCCCCTGAAACCATCACACCTATTCCACCAGTTATTAGAAGAAAAAAAATTCCTTATTTTCACAAAATTCATCAACCCCCCGCCCCCTTTTTTTATAAAATCCTACATAGGCCAATCAGTTGAGTCTACTGTTTGTAAATAATAGATTAAGTCATAATTTGTATATAAATTAAGTCATACCTGTGAGATGGGACACTTGCAAACCACTTGGCTGGCTCACCAAGTTTTTTTCTGCTTTCACAATTATGAATGAAACAATTTCGAACCATTTCTCATTGATTGACGCATACAGACTAACCCGCTAATCCATGAATAAGTGGGAGGAGCTTTTTTTCGCACCGAGAATGAAGACCAGAAATGATCTTCGATAAACTTACTGGATAATTCTATAAACTGTGGCAAATACTAAAGATCCGGTCAGTTAAAGAAATGATCAAGCCAATTTTTACTTGGTGAGTGTGACCGGAACCGGAACTATAAGGCAAAAATCTATTGTTATTTGTCGGTTTTCTGTGAATTTTAAAAGCCAGACTATTTTCATTATTTAAAAGAAGAACATCAAGAAAAGGAAGTTTCCCATCCTCATCTAATTCAACAGTAAATCAGTTTTGGAGCACTTGAGAATGGCAATGACGTGATTAATATCCACCGCCTTTGTATAGAAAATATCGTCAAAGAAACGACTGAATAACAAACCGTGAGGAGAGTAACCTTCACAAATTCAAGATGATAAATAGTAGAAATTCCTCAAAAATCCAGAAAGGTCTTAAAAATCCCTCAGAAAAGCCGTAATGGAAGCACATAATGGTTAATATATTGGAAGCACCGTCAAAATGTTTTGACTTCAATTTTTCTGCCTATTATGAAGCGAATCGTTTTCTTAACAAGTTTCCTTCTCAATAGCCCTAATTGCGTACTAATACCGCCATTTTTAGCCTTAGTATATAGGTTTGTACAAGACTAAAGAAAATACTTAAAAAACAAAATGTTTACTTTATAACATGCAGGAAGTTTTTATTATTGCTATAATTGTTACCGCATTAGTAAGTCATTTTAAAATAATATTTGATATCCGACAGGTGTGAAATTTTTTTAAACTCAGATATAGGTGTAATTGTACTGACAAGTCAAAAACCTATTCACAAAGAAAACGAAGCATCTTCAAATATTGTCAAAAATAGTGGTACTACTAAAAGACTTGTTAGTCGTTAAGTTTATTGAATTTGATTGTATTTAATTAATGCCTGTTGGAACTTCGAAAGAATTGACTCGTAATAGTTTGGTATGTTTCAACCACTTTACTTAAAAAAAAAAAAAAAATAGAAATCCTGACCAAGCTGGCCCCACATGTCCACGATTACGGGAGGAGTAGTTTTGGAAGAATTTTTTGACCAGTGAAGTTTCAAAAGACCTGACCATTGCAAACAGTTTTGAAGCCACAACAATAAGAATTTTTTCCGATTCCAGTTTTATGAATCTATTATTTATTGTGTTTTCCTTTTTTAATCCTTTTCATTATATTACTAAGCTTAAATTTGAAATACCTTGGGTTCAGGAAATGAGTGCTCATTGTTTAAAAATGAAATTAATATTACTACTTGGTACTTCTAAGTGTGCTCTACATAACTGAAGAAAAAAAAATAAAGAGTAAACCGTTTTTTATTGAAATCATTTAACAAAATTTAATTTTTGGACATATAATTTTACTATGGCAGTTTGTTAGTTATCACCTTTTGGTTTACAAAATTTTGAGCCAAAAGGCGTTAAGTAACAAAACTTATAAAAAGCGTAAAAAAATCAGATTTGTAACACTCCCACACAATTCAGGTCAAAACATTAAATATTGCTTAGAAACGCCCAATTTATTTCCTTATAGTTCGTCTTTCTTGTTTTATATACTTTATTACAAAACAGTTTTCTGATTCTCCTGAACATTTTAAAAAATGTCACTTAACGCCTTTCGTATTTCCACAACCGAGGAAGTAGGGCTCATCATGAATAAAGAAGCTGTCAAGTCTTACTTAGATCGGGGAAATATTGATAATATTTGGTAGGTCATATGAGGATAAGAGCAATATAAGCAAAGTAGAGAAACTATGAATTAAAGAGGTGTGAGCTGGAGGTCACGAATAAAATTGCTGTGGATATGTTAATCTGGACATTTCCCAGTTAAATCAATCGTTATAAAGATACAAGAAATTATACAGAAAAGAATAAAAAAATGTTAGTGACAATTCGGAAGTGAAGGAAGATTCGAAGAATTAGAGAAAGCACTGAAAGGATTATTAATAATAAGGCCTAAGATGCTGATAGGGTGATAACTGAGTTTATTAAATTGAAGTGTTGCAAAGTTAGAGATAAAATCCTGAAGGTTATGAATACGATTTTTGAAAAAGAAAAAGTATTTTGCGATTGTAGAAAGCTTTAAACAAATTTCTCTGTAAGAAAGATTTTAAGAATGAGTATAGTGATTGTGAAGACATTAATTTATTTTCTCTAGAAAGCAAATTTCTTAGCATGATGGTGCTTTTTAGACTTAAGGGCTGGGTACACGTAGCTGATCTCGGGAACTGATTTCCAAATCAGCGCCGATTTTAAAAGAAATCGGCGTCGATTTGAGCTTGAAAAATTTTCTAGTTTTCGGCGCTGATTTAAAAAAATCAGCGCCAATTTTCATCGTGATCATCACAAAAAATAGGGATACAAATAAATAGTCAGCCAGAGATTGCTGTGATGAGAGACCCCGCTACTGAGATGAGAACTAAACTGAGAACCTAGCTGAGGTCAATCATGCAACTATTAATAAACTCCAGTTGACTGTTTGCGTCCATGATTATTTTTTTTTTAATCTCGCGCAATAAATTTTTCTTACCGCTATCGTTTGTCCACTGATGCTGAAATCGGTTCCAGAAATCAGCTACGTATACCGAGCCCTTTAGGGGTGCCGTAGATAAAGCTGTAAGAGCAGAACAGTGTGGTTATATGCAGGCGTGAAGATTCCTTTAGCGAAATTTCACTCTTAGATCAGATAATTGAGAGTTGCTCGAGTCATCAGACCTCTGTAGTCCTTAGGTTTACAGATTATGAGCTAGTGGTTGATTCAGCAGAACTTTGGTGAAGGTTCTATTCTTGTATGGCATCTATCCAGAAAGGCCAGCGCATAATTACTTCTAAATAACTAAGTGTTCGCTGAAAATTTCGTTTTGAAATTTTTGGTATTTGATATTTCTCATGAATTTTAAGTTAGAAATCTAAAAAATAAAGTTTTATTTAATATATGCCATAACAGAATATGTTATTCGTGATGATTTTAAAGATACAGATTAAAATATATTATTTCTTAAGTTGCTGATCATTAATATTTGAAGAATTTTTTTTGTATAATTTCAGAAACTGGAATTAATCTCTTCCAAAAAGGAGTGCGATATGGATGGAAAGTAGAAAATGACACGAGACATGTATGAGCTAATACCGGTGTTGTGAATGATTGGACAGCTCTACTGCTGACGAACTATTTCTGTTAGCCAATTCTGTTTTAGCCACTAGCTAACATATTGTCTCTTTGCCACAGTGCTAGTTAATTAAATAGAGTAGATAACTGAGATAAGCCTAAAACATTCGCTTATAGCATGGCAAGCATATCTATGCGGTTAACCATAAGCGTGGCGATAAAATCGTCATCGCAAATCCGTGGCTGCAAATAAAAAACTACTGAAAACATCAACGAATCTGTTGTCGTGGCAACTGGCAACCAAGGCTGGTGCGCATTACAATTCTTTTTCTATTGCCTTCCATAATTTGCCTATAAACGCAAGTTTGCGATTTCACATAATTTATTCATTTATTTTGTTTACTACTTCACTTCTTGCGTGATTGCTGGCTTATGTTTGTTATTTACTTTTTAAATTGTTTGGTTTTTAAGTAGCTGTGGTGGAAGATCACCTAAGGTTTGTGCTCATTAATTAATCTCTTTAATTAGGTAGGTTAGTCTACTTTCAGAAATTAGGCTAGTTCTCCCTAATCAATGGTGTACCATTTCCAAGATGGGGGGGGGGCAGGGGTAAATTTTATAGAGTATTGAAATTGCAGAATAGCAGCTCTACAGAAAGAGATAGCCTATGTTAGAAAAAAAATGAGGAATTTTAGATTGTTAGCCCCTGTGATGGTCTTATTTGGGTAAAGTTCTACCAAATCATATTATTGAGTTAGGAATAAAGTGAATACACCATTCAATGCCTTTTTTTATGCTGATTACAAATATAACAATCATTTCTAGGCTATTGGAAATGAATTTCAGCCCCCCCCCCTATATATGCCAATTCAGGGTTAGGTTAGGTTGTAGAAATATATAGGCCTACCCTGAATTGGCATATATAGGAGGGGGGCTGAAATTCATTTCTGATAGAAATGATTACTATATTTGTAATCAGCATAAAAAAGGCATCAAATGGTATAGGCTATTCACTTTATGCATAAGTCAATAATATGATTTGGTAGAACTTTAGGACATATTGGCAATTAAGCTAAAAAAAACCCATCACATTAAAGTTCTTACTTTATGATATGCAGCATAGACTAATTATGGTGAAATTCTAGTTTATGCTAGGGGTTTCTTATCTCAAAAATTAATTTAGGTTATGTACATAGGCCTAACTGGAACTTTCTGGAATGAATCTAGGGCTGAAAGTTTACTCCAGGAATATGTTGCCATGCTTGTATATCCAACCCTAGCCTATCTGAATTATTTAGCTTTAAAAATTGCATATGTGACAAGTCTGTAGCCTAGGCCTACCTTATTAATTCTGGCCAAAAGTGTTTTACTTCAATTTTGAGTTTTCAATCTGTTTTTTGTTTGTGTTAGTTTTTTTTAATGTAGCTCCTGTTGTTTCAGTAGAATATCAAGCCAAATCAAAGGTTTTTTTTTTTTATCTTAATTTCAAAAAATAGGTTCACAAATCTTTAAAACATTAGCCTATAAATTAGGATTGAGTACAAGCATTAGTCTCAAAGCCCTTATATTGTGCCTCATTTTGGCAGAGGATGAGGGCAGGATCAAGATTAATTGTATGAAATGTGACTTTGACCATATAGCCTAAAGAGAATAAAATTAACAATCTAAAAATGCCTTTTTTTTGTAGTATGTCACCTAAAAATCTGCCATTCTACACCTATACTATCTCTTTTTATTGGCAGTTTTTGAAAATAGCCTACAATTTCCATTATTTCTTGGGAAGAGAGACTACTCTAAAGGAAACATCTATATAAAACAAAATTAGCGCTATTAGGCTACTTATTTTATGTTCTGTTAGTATAATACTCATTATGTTGACAATGCACCCCTCCCCTAATAGTCTCATATAGCAAAAGGATATAGGCTATATCAGACTAAAAGAAAACACTAAACAATAACATTCATATTTTATGTAGGCTATGAACTGTATTTCTAATAATTAGATTGTCATATTAATTTCCATTGTTATTCATAATTTATACCATCTATAATATGTATATATCCAGTATTGCAATAAATTACTTTGACAAAACAACCAAAAATTTCTACTTCCTATAAAGCAGTGACCATATTTGTATCTTGACTGAGATTCAGGTGAACTTCAAGACAGACAATATAGTGAAAAAAATTCTTTACAGATTATGAATTGATATACCAGGACCTGTCAAAGATAAAATGGGAGAGTGTGGTTGACAGTAATAACAAATAAAAAAGTTAGGAGGCATTTAAGACAGTAGTCCTAGCTGCAAAAAACAAAATACCTGGGTATACTGTGGCCCCTGCCAAAAACACTCCCCTTCCAACCCAAAGAAGCCATAAGGGCTAGAAGGAAGAAGAAAAGAGCTTGGACCAAACATGTAAAGTGCAGATGTGATAACCACTATGACATGTTCAATAAATGCAGAAACAGGCTAAGAAATTTGACTCAGAAAGATTGTAGAAAACCACAAGGAGGCAATTGCAGCTGACACAAAGCAAAATCCAAAGGGGTTCTGGTGCAATGTCTTGGCAGCTAATCTCTCTGGATATGATATCCCAGGCCTCATGAAAGAGGACAACACAAAGACCTCAGAGGCTAAAGAAAAAGCAAATTTGCTAAACTCTAGCTTTGGTACAAATTTCTCCACTCAGCCCATAGTTAACCCTCCACCCACTTTACCAGAGCAACCAATGTACATGACAATTATAAGTATAGAGAATGTTCTGAAAAGGCTTAAAAGACTGGATAAATAAAGCTGCTGGGCCAGATAACCTACAACCCAGACTATTAAAAGAAGCAGTTGAACAAATTGCAGACCCAATAGCAGTGATGTTTGGGATGCCATTCACTTCCAAAGTGCTCTCAAGTTACTAGAAGCAGGCCAATATCAAGCCCATCTTCAAGAAAGGGAGAAAGGACCAAGCCAGCAATTATTGCCCTATAAGGCTTACTTCTATTGTATGCAAGGTCCTTGAGAGCATCATAAATGATGCACTGGTCTCTCACCTAGAAAGAAATCAGTTATTTTCAAAAAGTCAGCATGGTTTCTGTAAAGGTTGCTCAATTGACACAAACCTCATTGAATCATATGACTTTGTGACCAGACTCTTGGATGATGGTTTACTGGTGGATGTCATTATGCTTGATCAAGCAAAAGCTTTTGATAAAGTACAGCATCAACTTCTTCTCCTGAAAATGGAAGCATACAGGGTGCATGAGGATATAGTTGCCAGGATTTAAGCCTTTCTTACTGGAAGAACTCAGAGGGTAATAGTTTATGACACCACCAGTAAAACTGTTTATTTTGATGAAATTCTTGTCATTAGTGGACCCCCATAGGGCACAATCCTGGGGCCCACATTGTTAAGCATATATATTAACAACTGTACAACTCACCTGAAAACCCCACTGACACTATATGGTGGTGATTGCAAGCTCTTAGGACAGGCCAAAATTAGCCCCAATAACTCAACAATGCAAGAAGATTTAGGTCAACTATCCAGATGGGTATCTGAGTTGGGTTTGCAGTTCAAGGTGTGAAAATGCAAAGTCCTGCTTCTTGACACAACAATCCTAGACAACCTTACCATATTGGAGATGTCCTACTTGAAGCTGTAAGTGAGAAGGACCTGGGGGCTATTGTTGATGATGAACTCAAGTTCCACAGCCACACACAAGCTCAAGTTGCTAAAGCAAACCAAGTCCTAGGGCTCATAAAACAAATGGTTACCACCAGGAAGCCATGTGTGGTTAAGAAGCTGTACAAAGCTATTGTACATCCACACCTGGAATTTGGGATGACCCTAGCATCTCCCTATTATAAAATGGACATTAAAGCACTTGAGAGTATCCAAAAGCAAGCAACAAAACTCATATCAGCTTTGCAAGATAAGTTGTATGAGGAATACATTGTTTCCATCTAACTCCCCGCCCTAGTCTATCAAAGGAAGAGAGGAGATGCAATTGCTGCTTGCAAACTGCTAGAAAATGACCTGTTGATCTCCTCATCCCTTGGAAATCCAACAAGAGGTCACACAACGAAGCTGCAAGTCCCTTGTTGCCATTGATGTGAGCACCATCAATTTTTCTCTGTACATGCTGTCTCTTACTGGAACAGCCTCTCTGAAGCCACCATCCAATCCCAAACCATAGATGCATTCAAGAAATGAGTTGATGAGGACTGGGCCAATGCAGAGTGTAGGCTAACCTGGGATGCCAAACCTTAATCATATCACACCACCAGCAAGGTGTTCCACAGGAGGCTCATCACCACCTTATCTTGCTGGACATGCAATTTAAGGTAAAAAAGAAACTTGCAGCATGGATTTTGGCATCAAATAATTAAAAGGAGAATTCAGTACTCTGAGTAAAAACTAGAACACAATTGGACAAAAAAGTTTTACATTTATTAAGACATACATTACACAGTGAGTAGTAAAGAAAGAAGAGGGAGCCAAGATTTATTCATTTTGCATATCAACTTTGCTAACATCTTGAGTTTCAGTTTTGTTTTTTAGTTTTATCAGAAATACTTATTCTTGATTCTTGAATGTCCATGGTGACACACTATTTTCTATTACTAGTACAAACTAACTGGTGTCCTTGAGAATTGCATTGATAATGAACTAGGTCAAGAATCACATTAATAATGAACTTTCTTTGTCTTTCAGATGGTCAGCCAATGTTGATTGTCCCAATTTAATAATTCACAAATGACCTTCACAATATTGCTAATAAAGTATTCTATTTTCATCATATTTTATTGTCGCCAAACTTCACTTCTCAAGTGTGTTTATATAATAGACAAGTACCAAAAAATTCACTTGCTGAAGTAAAGCATCCATACTTTCACACATAGGCATTCCCAGGAATTTAGTTTGAGGAGAAGGGGGAAGCTAGACTGTGAAAAAATCTCATTAAAGGTAGACATTGTATGTTTTAGCAAATTAAAGAATAATTTATAGATTTTAGATATTTTCTTGTGTCAATATTTTCTGTGCAAGATTCTATTATGAGCTTTGTACTTCTTTTGACACTGTGTGTGTCAAGGAAATATAATTAGCTTGAATTCTTGAAGAAACTTTTTTTTTAAAATTAGCTTGAACTTACAAAAAAAAAACTTTAGGGAGCCAGATACTTTCAACCAAAGACCTGAAAGATGGTCTAACTAATAACAAGGAGGCAATATTAGAGGTCTTGAAGCCCATTGAATGGCAAGCCTGACTCTTAAGGGCTAAAGACTAGCAAGTGTCCTGTTTTATCTTAGCATCAGTTTCTCAGTTGAACCGTGTTCCTTTTTGGCTAACCCAAAGCTTGTATAATCTACGAAGACAAGCCTCTCAAGTTTTCAAAAGTCTAAAACTGCAACACACAGCTAAGAACTGCACCTCTAACCTTAAGTATTGCAATTTATAAGAGGTTAAGCAATTCCAAAATATAAAAAAAGTTTTTTTGAACTCCTCTATCTATGGTAGGCTACTATTTTAAAGAAACTGGGGTAAGGCAAATCTGTATAAAAAAGAAAATGATGCTGAAATTACAGGCAACATTAAAATAAATGCGAAGAAAAATTGGCATTGAAGTTAAAGCCAACTTCTCTGACTCACTTTTAAATTTAATATGGAAAAATTCACTTCTGTTTTATTTTTATACCCCATGATGCCATAGGCTTGAACTTTCTTTGCTATGCTTGTATTTATTTTATGCAATGGGGCTAATATGCAAAGAATGCCTATTTTGGGGTATAGAGCTGTTGCTGTTTTACTGTGTAGTTTTTTTTATTGTCCAATTCTAGATCCTCAGTAACTGAGGCCTTTTTCTCATTACCTAGTCCTAGATCAATGCTAAATTGAGTTAAGGTACTGATATTCTGTAGTCTGGAGGCTTATACTGTGTGATTAAGCTTCATGAATAGTGACTTGGTATCCTTTCATGGTTCCAACAGAGCAGGTTGAGAGGGATGGATGAGGGGGATGGGACCATCCTTTCATGGGCACCCATAAGGGGGGCATAGGGGGTGGCAGCCCTTCTGGCTTAATGACACTGCCTTACATTCCTATATTTTTGTTTGGAGATTTTGGACCAACAGGAGGACATGGAGTGATTACTGATAGCAAGCTATCTTTCAATCACCATCAGATTTTTAATAATATATGCTAGTGTAGTGGAAGCAATTGTGCTTCGAAATTAGAGGTATTCAGGTTAAATCCCATGCGGTGCAAGTAAATTGATGAACATGCTGAAATTACAGCCAACGTTAAGAGTTAAGAGCATTAAGAATATTGTCCAATTCTAGATCCTCAGTAACCAAGGCCGTACCCAGGATTTTTTTCGGAGGGGATTTTGCTAAAAAAAATTTCGGGGGGGGGTTACTAAAAAAAACTTAAAAAACACACAAAATTTGTTTATATCCGTTTTAGTCACGTTTTTACGAGTCAGACAAACATTTCAGGGGGGGGTTAAAACCCCCCTTAACTCCCCCTTTGGGTATGGCCTTGTCAGTAACTGAGGCTTCTTTCTCGTTTCTTAGTCCTAGCTCAATGCTAAATTGAGTTATGGTACTGATGTTTTGCAACCTGGAGGCTTATACCCTGTAATGAAGCTTCATGAATAGTGACTTGGTATCCTCTCATGGGTCCAACAGAGTAGGATGAGGGGGATGGGCCCACCCTTTCATGGGCGCCCATAAGGGGGGGATAGGGAGTGCCAGGCCTTCTGGCTTGATGACGCTGCCTTACTTTTCTATATTTTTTTTTTAGAGTTTTCGGACCAACAGGAGAACATTAAGTGATTACTGATAGCAAACTATCTTCCAATCACCATCATATTTTTGAATAATATGTCCTGTTTAGCCTAGTGGAAGCAACTGTGCTTCTAAATTGGAGGTATTCAGGTTTATCCCGGGTGGTGTAAGGAAATTTCTCAACATAAATGTAGATAGTAATTTTTTATATTAGTTTTAATTTTTTTAATTTTATTTTTTATTATAATCCTTTTGATGAATAATATAGTTATAATCAATAGTTCAAAAAGTGATTTTGTCCATTGTTTAAAAACGTTTTCGTTGATATAAGCAAACAAACAAGAATTGTTGTTGGTCTTATTTAAAAATTTTGGACTTTTTCCCTTAAATTTCTCTCATTGAAGGGTCCCCTCCTACGCCTTTTCCCCCGAAGGACATCTGAGCAAAATTTTGAGGTAGCTATTTTGTTTCAACTAGACCAAAATTTAAACAAATATAACTCCAACGTTTACATAACCCCCACAACCATCAGGACAAGGACTGTTAAGCTATGCAAGTTGCCCATGCACATTGTTTCCATATTGTTATTTTTTTATAGGGAAAAGGGGGCACTTTTGATTCTGGGTATCCAAAAAGTGTCAGGCTGTTAAGGTGAAACTTTAAGGAAATGTTGAGAGGGATTGTTGAAAGAAATGAAAACACACTTTGTGCATGCTGGTAGTCAAAATGGCATATAAACAATATACAAGGAAGGTGTTAAGTTAAAGCTTCCAAGGTATGTTGAGGGGAATATTGAAGAGTGGTTGAAGGGTAACCATCCCCTTACCTTTTTAGTTGTCCTCTCCCCTCAACACTGATCGAAATTTTGATAAAGCCAAAATAGTTAAATGGGTCTAATAGCTATGCTTCCAGGGATACCAAGTCCCCCCCCCTCCAGCCTTGGGGCAAGGATTGTACATTATGCAATATGTCCATTGCTTACATGCAGGATTTATCACTCGAAAAAAGAGAGAATGTTTGATGCTTGATATGTCTGAAATGGCCACGGGTATTAAGAAAAAACTTCGGGAAATCTCGATGAGTAGGTTAAACTAAACTGAAAGACACTATGTGCATCCAAGTGCAACCAGCACGTCCTATTTAGCTGCCACCCTCCAAACATATGCAATCTAAATTTTGAAGTAGCCATCTTGTTCAAAGCAGGCAAAAGGTCAAATAACTATGCCTCCAGGGATGAAATTACTCCCTGCAGCCCCGGGGGCAAGGGTTATAATTTATGCAAGTTGCCCATTGTTAACATGCAAGGTTTTTACTGGAAGGGGGGGGGGGCTTTGTTGATCCTGGATCTTCCAAAAGATATGTTGCTACTGCTGTTACTACTACTAATACAAAAATATTATTGCTACTATTATTCCTACTACTACCACTACTACCATGATGCTAGTGCAATTAAGGTTACGGGTATGAAGGTAAAAATTTGACAGAATATTGAGGAGGAATTTGAATTAAATCGAAACACACTTTGTGGATTCAAATTGTCAAAATAGTATATATAAAGAATGGATTTGGGTATTAAGTTGGAACTTTCAGAGAATGCTTAAAAGATCTTCAGTTTGCATGTGAAGCTGAACGTTTGAATAATCTGTTAAAAATTGAAATTTTAAAGAAATAAAATTAGCTTTTTTATGATGCAGTTGCTGTAATTAATTTCATGTATCATAGTTTGAATGGTACTGGTGCATTATGCAGTCACCGCAAAGAAATCAAGTTTGGTTAATGCTAATGAAATAAAATAGGATAACTTTTGAATAAATTCTTTAGTGTGCTGTTACACCCAGGGGCGTCCTGAGGTTCATTTTATTGGAGGGCGATCTTCGTAAATTTTATCGAATCGTTACCTGATTTAGCCTATGCAAGAATTTTGCTAAATTTCGGCTGATTTTGAAAAATTTCTGCCGAAATTTTTGCCTTCGGCGAAAATTTAACCGAATGCCAAAAAAGTTGGAGGGGCGGCGCGCCCCTCCCCCTCCTCAGGACGCCCCTGGTTACACTTTAAATTCGACTAAAACCACCCAAAATTTGGAATTTATATGTTTAATATATGGTAATATATATTTGTTATCTTCAGGTTTGAAAAGCATTTTACAAATCCTGAACTTTATGAATATGAATTTTTATTACAATAATATGCATAGTTGCAGTATAGTTACACACAGATTTATTTGTAGATAACCACATTGTATGTTGTAGCTAATTAAAGAATAATTTATAGATTTTAACCCTTTTTTGTGTCTTTAAGATTCCTGGGATGTTTGGTATTGTTTTAAATTGAGACTTATAGTCAAATGATGACATAGTTGACCTTGAGAGCAAAGTCGTCCTTATAAAGCTGTTCCTGTTCTCTTGTCCCCATATTTTTGTGCAAGATTCTATTATGAGCTTTACACTTCTTTTGACACTGTATGTGTCAAGGAAATATAATTAGCTTGAACTCTTGAAGAAACTTTTTATTGTTTTAATCAGCTTGAACTCACAAAAAAACTTTAGGGAGCCAGATACTTTCAACTTAAGACCTGAAAGATGGTCTAATTAATAGCAAGGGGGAAATATTAGAGGTCCTTGAAGAGGTCCTTGCTGTTTTACTGTGTAGTTTGTTTTATTTTTGTCCAATTCTAGATCCTCAGTAACTGAGGCCTCTTTCTCATTTCCTAGTCCTAGATCAATGCTAAATTGAGTTAAGGTACTGATGTTCTGGAGCCTGGAGGCTTATACTGTGTGATTAAGCTTCATGAATAGCGACCTTTTATCCTTTCATGGGTCCAACAGAGTAGCTTGAGGGTTGATGGGCCCAGCCTTTATTAGAAGATAAAAATAGGAAAAAAGGACAAAATTTCACATGATTCCGAAAATATTGTGACACTGTTTGAAATGTTAGCCTGAGTCCTGTTTGAAAAGAAAAAAGTGAGTTTCCTTGCATGCTTTCAATTGTATTTGGCATGTAAGCAACTAATCATGGTGCAGAGGCTCTAAGATACAGCAGAAGATTAATTTTTGTTCTAAGAGCTCTAGTATGGGTTCAAAAGTCTGGTGTGTTTTGTTATTTTTTTTTTATCATAGTTCCTTCAGGCAAAGAAAAAAGTATATTGATAACTACCTATTGCTGTTTCTTGTAGGAACATGGCAAAATTAACTAGAACGCTCGGATTGAAAGATAAACATGTCAATGAAAGCTTGAGTAATTTAGAGACCAATGAAAACGATGAAGAGCTGGTTACTGCTTGTCCCTCACTCTCTGTGGATGATAATGAGTACATGCAAAAAACCTTTGAAGGGCTCAACTTGCTGAGAAAAAGTAACCAGTTTTGTGATGTTGTACTTCAGGTAAAATGCCAGATTTTTTTTCAGATATTTTTCTGCCCTTGGGTTCTAACACATTTCTTAAATATCTTCCAAACCAGCAAAAATATACCCAATAAAGATAAATGAGGTAAGTGCAAATATCAAATCATGATAAATCTCAAGATTCAAGAGAAAAACCCTCCTCTCCATCAAGTGCCTGCTGGTCTTCTACAATTATAACAAATTGGGTACCTTTGGTAGGTTGGATGCCTTTCGGTTTTAGAGCCTAAATATTTGTTTCAAATGCCAATTTTCTATAGACAAAACTTTCTTCAACTCGGCGATCTGCCACTCATCGTTGGTCCATGGAGGTTTTATGCTGGTTTAATATTTTATGGGAATTTTCATGGTTGATCTGGATACTGAAAAAAAAATTATCATTAACAGAAAAAAGGAAATACTGTTTGTCCAAAAAATTCCCTGTTGCAACTAACTCCGAAGTAAACCGCAGTTATATTTAACTAATTAAAATGCATGCTATTTTGCTTTAGTTTACTTAACTAATCAAAATGTAATTTCTATTTTACTTTTTTAGTCACACCCCTGCCACTATTTGCTTTTTCTAAATAAAAACCAAGAAACAACGAAAAAAAACAGACAAAAATAAAGAAAGTAGGCCTAAAGGTAGATGAGCCAAAAAAAGAAGAAAAATATGAGTCATACACATCCTGTGAGGAATCTTGACAGAACATTTAAAAATAACAGTTGGCTAGTCTTTCCAATTAGTTTAGCGTAGTTGCAGTTTAGCTCTTTTTACTGAATTGCCAAAACTAATTTTGTCAAATCGTGAGTTATTTTTCTACTGCCACAGATTCCAGATAAAACCAATCCTTTTTTCTCTCCTCATTCCAATCCAAAAGGTAAGGACCTAAGAATATTTGCAATGATTAAGGTTCTTTTTGTCAAAGTCCTCCCCCCCCTAAAATTTGAATTGTTTGAGTTCTTGATAAAGAATAGCTTATAAATTCTGTTTTAAGATGGGAATTTTGCCATAGAGCATAGGTAAAAGGTAAAGAACATGACATTGGATTTTACAGGGCCTACCGGTAGCGCTGATCTCCTTTTCATGGCCCTTTAGACAGGAAGTGTAATCGGGGTTTGGGGCCAGCCATCTTGTGCTTTGTTATAAAATGGCTGTATGATGATATAATTTGTATACAGGATAAGGGATAAGGAAGTCCGCTCCTAAGAATTAATAACAATTAAATATAAATGTAACTGTAAACATAGGTGAATACTGCAGCAATGCCAACGCTGGCCTTTTTCATCATTTGCAGTTTTTATTATTTGCATTGTCTGTGCCTGCAGCCAATAAGTATTTACTCGTCGAAAAAAAAAAAGAATTGACAAATCGTTTGCATGTAATCAGCTTTCCGAAACAGCCCTGACAGTTTTAAAGCTGGCTAATCTTCCAGACTATTAGTAAGCCTTATTGTAGAGCTATACAGGAAACTGAAATGAGGATAGATAACCATAATACGCTTTGCAGGAATTTGCACGAAAGCTCCATTTTCTTTGTTGCTTTGTCAAATCAACAATACAGCAGAAAAAAGCAATTTCTTTAAACGTCATACGAAGCTTCATATCAAGCCATCAGTGTGCGGAAAATCATATTTAGATCGTTCTTATTATAGCAAATTACAATTTCTTGCATTTTAAGTAAAGCTACTAAGTGTATGTCTCCACTATTTGTGACTTACGATTTTTTGAATGAGGTAACTTGTTTGTATTTTGGTTTACAGCACGCGCATCGTCTATGATCCATTTTGCTTCTTGACAATCCTTCTAAGGGAAAGGGTATGTATCTGTACTTTAGACCTATCAAAAGCACTGAATAACGTGATGCCATAAAGCCTGCTCACAATGGGGTTTTACTAATGGAGATCTAAGTAGCTCGAGTTTGAGCCAATCTGAATTTTTGGAAAACCTTCCAGCCAACCAGAAATTCTGTGAGAACGCTGATTGACTGAAATTAGCGCCAGCTCAATCTCGTTATTAGTAAAATCTCATTGCCAATAGCTTTCTTCTTTTCTCTATGATAATGGTATTAATCTTTGGTTATAATGCTTCTTAATTATCGGGTATTCAAATTATTTTCTT
Organism: Artemia sinica; assembly: GCA_027921565.1. NCBI lineage: Eukaryota > Metazoa > Arthropoda > Branchiopoda > Anostraca > Artemiidae > Artemia > Artemia sinica. The sequence continues at coordinate 92,247,780 of CM051256.1, read as the reverse complement.
CAGTTGAAATCAGCACAAGCTGTGGTTATGCAAGTGAAAAGGACTGAATGGAATCTGAATATTACAATAATTACGAAGATAATATGTAGAATGATTAGTAACAAAAGATGCTCTAGTTTTAAGGGCCACAGGAACATAACCGAGTAATTGGAGAAAAACAAGACCCACATGAAACAATATAAAGTAAATTCAAATCAAACAACGGCTGATTAATAAAATTATTGTATACAAGATAAGTCCCTTGCTTTATCTTGTACCATAGGGGGAGGTATCAGAAGGGAAGGAATTGTTAACATCCATGTAGTGGGGTATCAAAAGTTGATGTTTTTGTTTTAGAATCGATCCAGGAAAGCTATACTTGTGCTTTGTAAGAATTCCAGGTTTCCTAGATATCTTCATTTTTATTTGACTTATATTATGCCTGGAGAAGAGATTGTCATCAAGCAAAATACCCAGGAAACGAATAAAGCGGTCACTAGATCTACTGAGAGAACCCCTTGAAAGACGAATTTCCGAAAGTTGGGTCAAGCCGGAGGAATTTGCAAGAAAATCAAAGACCAAGTACAGACCTAGCATCATTTAGTGCCTGGCAATTGGCATCGAACCAAAGAATTACGTTCTCAAATAATAAAAGCAACTTGATACGGATCTCAGCCTCCATACAAGCCGCAGTGCCAAGGGTATTGTCGCCAGTGAGGTCAACTAGAATGTTTTCAGTTGATGGAGATCTTCATTTGTGGGCATGGGAAGATTCGGGTTGACATAGACGACAACAAAATGTTTGTTTTTGGTTCATAGCCGTAAAAATTAGATCGTTAGCGTAAATCAAGAACAGAACTGGCCCTAAAATAACCCTTCTAGATAATTAAGAATCAACCAAGTACTAGCCTTCCGTTTTTTACCGTAATGATATAATTTAAAGAGTAGAATTTGGCCGCTCGAGCTTGTTTAAGTGAACAGGGAAAATCTCCATTCTTAAAAGATAGATTAAACGTCTTGTGAAGGGATAAGAGATGATTGACGGAAGAATGAATTTCACCACCTTGTTGGGTATACAATCAGGACCAGAAGACGCTGAACCTTTTAACTGACCGACAAGTCTATTTGTCTCAACGTCAGTAACAAGCTCCAGGGCCATCAATTTCAAGCAAGTCGGTCCTAGGTACCATTTGAAATTAGGCTTGGAAGGACTTGAGCTTCCTGAAGAAGCAATTGTTTCCCCCATATTTGCTAAATAGAAGGTAAATGCCTCTTGAATATCAATTTTACCTCGAGCTACTGAGCCATCAACCATCAAACTTTGAGGGAAATAAGAAGGTGGAGACAAAGGCTGGAGTACAGTGTTAATCACTTGCCAAGTTTTCTGAATTTTCTTTCCACAGTTCGAAACTTCTTAAAAATAATAAAGACGTTTAACCTTCTGAATCAAAGGGATTTATAAATATTCGTATAGTTTTGAAACATTCAAGACGAGCAGCAGCTGCACTTGTCGATGACTTTGTTGACTTATAAGATTTCCAGCGGTTGTTTTTTTTTCTCCAGCTTCTGGGGAGTTCTGGGGGTATCCATGGACTCTATCTTGACCACATTTATAAGTCAACAAAGTCATCGACAAGTGAGTAGCAGCTGCCCTTATCGATGACTTTGTTGACTTATAAGATTTCCAGCGGTTGTTTTTTCTTCTCCAGCTTCTGGGGAGTTCTGGGGGTATCCTCGGACTCAAGGGAAAAAACCTTTCAGATCGGAACCACAAGTTGATGTTCTAGATACATTGACAATAGAAGTGTTGACAGATACATAAAAAGAATCTAACTGTGAACAAAAATCCATGTCTATGTCAAATATACCCCATACCGTCTTTGCTAACCGGAATCTAAGAAGGGTTGGGTCATCTTGACCACATTAAAAGGCAGCCAAGTTCAAAGTAGTGTCTTCTAACTCACCATCTTCTTAGCACTAAATACAGAAAAAATCAGGAAAATAGCCCAATGGATCATTTACTAGCACAAAATTCTGTACCAAATTAAGAGAGGAGAAATGCTATTTATAAAGGATGTCATGATCGTAATTCCACGTGTTGTAATGCAAGCTGTTAATGGAGTTTCATCTCTGAGCAGACATGATAGAAAATTTGCCACCACTGAAGATGCAATATCAAATAAATTAAGGTTGATACGACTAGGGATTTTTTTTTCCTCTTAGGGGTGATCAATCTCAAACCAGTGGCTTTAGAATCTAAAGAGTAGAATTATTTAAATAAAAACTTTTAGGCCATAGTGCCTTTTTTGACAAAAAGAAAAAGGCTTTACTTCAGTAAAATTTCACTTCCTGGCACTTTATGCCAAGAAACAATTCTGATACAACTGAGGCCCATATGCTATTGAATTAATTTAGGACTAAGCTAATCCCTGCAAACAAAATGAACTGGAAGGGAAGCAATTAGTCCATACAAAAGGAATTGTGAAGATATACCGTTTGCGCAGCAATTTAAGGGTTATACAGCATTTCTTAGTTATCCACCAACTATTAGGGTTTCCCTGTGAAGAGGAGGTGCATGAAGCAGAGACTGGGTGTGGCAAGAGTCTATCATCTCCCCTCTACTCATGGAAATATTTTGAGTATGAATTAGAATATTGCAAGCATATGGTTATCTGCACAGAAGTAAAAAGAGTGTGGTGAATCTGTTAGGCACAGAACTTGTCGATGAACCCCCTTTCGAGACTGAACTTTCCGATGGATTCACTATGTCCTATTTACCGATTTCCAAACATTGTCGCGAAAAGCATATTGGGTGAAGTTAAAGTAAAGGAAAGAAGATGTGGGAGACGGCCCCCCTCTCAATATTTAGGTTAAGCTTGATTGTGTTATTTAGAAGAGACAAAATCTAAATGATGAAAAAATCGATTAGCTAAATGAAAAGAGTGACACCAGCACTTAAAGTAAATAGAAGTTCTCCTGTAACTGTAATGTCCTGTAATTAATTATAGGTTGGAACGTACGAAATAAGTGCTCATCGTGTGGTTCTGGCATGTGCTAGCCCCTACCTTTTCGACTTGTTCGATGCGGATATTCGCTACCATAAAAATGATGAGAAAGTCATAAAATACAAGCTTAATGATGGTTTTGACAAAGAATCTCTTGAAACAGTTATTCAGTATGCCTACACTGGAAGGTAAGTTATAAAATCCTATGAAGTTAGTCGGAGGGTGCATTGAAAGTTGTAAACTGTTTTAATTTCACATTAACTTCAGAAGCTACTTCAAGTTTAAATCCACCAGGTTAGGCTGTGAAGTAAACAATGGCTTATTACGCTTATAGGGGATAAATATTTATACGTTTATGTTGTATAAAACTCTCTTTCACTCTAATCACTTGAAAAAAAGTTTCCGAGAAAGAAGTTTTTTAAAGAAAAGTAAAGAGCCATTTTAAATTTAAGACGAGCGGAAATAAAGTTCTTGAATAATTCAAACCTAAAACAACCAGGACTTACTATCAAAGAATAAATAAAACCCAAATAGAAATCGAATAAGTTATCGTATCACACACAAAAATAGCAGATTTATTGAAAACTATATGTATTTTTGTGTGCTTTAATCTTTTAAAACATTGACAAAAAATAACTAATAAATCACTACAATAATCAGATAACTGGAAAGAACTCATGAAAAGAAACTGAATGTTCAGTGTATAATCCTTTTAATACCTGGAAATCTCAGGAGTACAAGATTTTACCTAACTATATTTTTTGTTCAATGTTAAAAATATATATATATTTTTTTAGAACTTATACTTTAGAAAGTCTTTAGAATGTTTACGAGTAGGGGAAAGGAGGAGGGTCGGTAGTAGCCAAACTCCTGTTTGAAGTATTTTTTTTTGTTTTAAGTTGAATTGAGTATACCTTTTACTTTTTAATCGTTTTGGGATTTATTTATTCATCTATATCAGTACCTGTTATCGTTATGTTTGACGTGATTATATGTATTTTAACATTCGTTAATTTTGAGTTTCCTTCATTTTTTCTGATAGTAATTTCTCATTGTCTTAAGTTTGATTTATCATAAGACTTTATTTCTGCTCATCGTAAGTTTAATAGGGCTTCTTATTTTTCTTTGAAAAACTTATTTTCGGAAATTTTTTTTTTTCAATTAATTCAGTTTGATTTTGATTGCCAATGTTTTTTAATGCCTAACACAGTGAATATTTCTCCAGTTTTTCGGGTTTCTGGCTTAACAATTGATATATCCGATTCTAATTTAAATTCTTAAGTTGTATATGGTGATCTGAGCATTGGCTTTGATTGTACTCAGTATTATTTTTGCATAGGTTTTGTTCAATTTGAATTCAAGGTTTGGAACGGTTCTATGAACTAAGATCGTGATTAAAAAGTATTTTTATACATAGTTCACTTGAAAAATCTTCATGGGAGAACGTTCAAAATATTACATATGAATGATCATTAGATATGAGAATGAAAATAAGTCACAGACATCACTCAGCTTTATTTATTTGTGACTCTTTAAAACTTTTTAATTTGCACTTAGACATGGGTATTTGCTGGCTGTGACGTGGAATATATATCCTTCTGATAACCTGGTTGCGCATAATGTATTTTCGTTTTCAACATCTTTTTCAACATTTCCTGGAAGTTCAAACTTAATGTCTGCCTCGTTTTAGAGATTTCACATGCCCCCTTTTGACAACATGGATGCAAATAGTTTTCTTTTGAAGTATTTCTACATCCCCCATAGCATTCCCTGAAAGTTTAAACTAAATACCCTAAGTCTTTCTTGAGATATTGCTGATTCGCACTGCACTTAGTGTCTTTTCATCAGCTTCTACACCCCCCCCTCAACATTCTCTTAAAGTTTTAACTTACTATCCTTTTCTCGTCCTTAGACATTGCACTCTGTATTTTGATTTAGTTCATCTCCCCCGACAAGCCTTCCAACTAAAGAAAATTAACCCTTGCTAAAATATTGCGGATAGGCCTCTGACAACATGGATGCACTATGCCCTTTTGACAAGCACGATGTACTTTAAGCAGGCTCGCACTTTCCTTAATCTTCAAGGACCATTCGTTCGATGTAATAACCCCCGAAGAAAAACACATATTCATGATCTTTCTTCGTACAAAAAATAAAAAATTCTACATTTCTGTAGATAGGAGCTTGAAACTTCTACATTAGGGTTCTCTGAGATGTTAAATCTGATGGTGTGATTTTCCATTAAGATCACTTGACTTTGGGGTGTTTCCCCTATTTTTTCGAAAATCAGTCAAATTTTCTCTGGCTCTTGGGTTTTCATAAGTAACATTAAACTCAATGGATCTTATATATTTGAAGTGACCGTAAAAAGTTGACGATTTTGATGTATTAGTTCATATTAATTCTGTATTTCTTAGAGTTTCGGTTACCATTGGGCCGAGTCACTCCTTACTTACATTTTGTTATTACGAACTGTTTGATAAAACTTTAGATGGTTAGGTCATAATTTACGGTCGAAGGAGAACAAGCCGCTAAAAGTTTTATTATTGAGTAATCCACCGGATGCCAAATGAATAGCTAGATATCTTTACTAAGCTCGGAAGATGCGATGAGAATTAAATTTAAAGGAAGTGAAAATTTTGTTGGAGGATATAAAAAATGAATTATCCTTCAAAGTGGATTGGCGGAGGAGCGTGTGAGCTCTATCGGCCTTAGGTGGATTTCTACAGTGAAAAATCCACAGTAGTTGGTGGTAGATTTACCCTAATAAATCTGAGATACTAAACTCATCCTGTTTGTCAAAAAGGCGTATCTGCAATATCTTAGGAATGGTTGTGGGTATGAATTTGAAACTTTCGGGGAACGTTAAGGGAGGTGTTGAACTAAAGCAAAGACACTATGAGCATCCAGGCTGTCGTTAGGGCGTATCTACAACATCAAAGGAATGGATAAGGGCATTAAGTTACAACATTCAGTACATGTTGATGAGGGTTTTGTACTAAATGAAATGACACTAGATGCATCCATATTTTCAAAACGGCGTATCTCCATTATCTCAGAAACAGCAAAGGATTTTAATTTGAAGATTTCAGGGAGTGTTGAACTAAATCAAAAGACGGTATATGCATCCAGGTTAAGAAAAGTACAAGACTGCGATATATCTCAGAAAGTATGACATTAAAAATTTCAGGGAACGTTGAGGAGATCTCAAAACTAAACTTAAAGACACTATGGGTGTCCAGATTGTCAGAAGAGGATGTTGAAATGAATGTAAAGACACTATATGCATTCAGGTTGTCATCCGCATGTGCAATAACTGAGGAAAGGCTAAGAATATGAATGTGAAACTTCAGGGATATGTTCATGGGGTTTTAAAAATAATTAAAAGACACTCGAAGCCTAGACAAATAAATTAAAGGCACACCATCTCCTTCAACGTATCTCAAAGGCGAATTAAATCAGAAGACATCCATGCTTCTGGGTTATCATAGGGTGTATCTGCAATTTAAGGAACCCCTCAGTGTATGCCTTTCAACCTTTTTGGGCATGCCCGCGGGGGCTGTTCTACCCCTTCTTACCTTGCCTTCCGTTTTTTCCCCCGTGAAACACCCCCATTTACTTAAAATGTTTTCTTCTTTCTCCCCGCTCCATGCCTCCCAAATTTCTGAGACCTTACCCTCCCTCATTTTACCTCCTGTCTAATTCATTAGTACGTTGGCAGAAGAGGGGGCAGGGGAGGGCGGGGTCGGGGTGTGAGGGATGAGGAAGAAGAGCAGACAGCGCGAAAAAGGAAAATGAGGCGGAGGGAAGCGCAAATAACGTGGTAGTGTGAAGAAGGCGCGGTGGCGGGAGAAGGATAGAGGTAGGGGAAGCCGGCGGGTGTGGGGGGAAGTGAGAGGGAGAGGGAGTGAAGCAGGAATGTATGGGGGACGGAGGGGGAAGAGCGGGGGGGGGAAGGGAGCGCGGGACGGGTATCTGAAAAGGGCGTGGGGGGAAAAGGGGGGGGTGGGCAGGCAGGCAGGGGAAGAAAACGAACAACCAAAAGCAAGAGACGAAGTCCGAGAAAAAACGGGGAAAAGAGGACAGAGGGCATCGAAAACGGACCCAAAAAAGGCCCGAGGAGGGCGGATGGGGGGAGCGGGGGCGCACAGGACGGGGGGAGCGGCGCGGAGTAAAAGAGGGAGAACGAGAGGACTAAAGAGAAGAAATAGATGGGTAGGAGAGAGAGAGAGAGAGATAGAGGAGAGAGAAGAGAGAGAGAGAGGAGAGAAGATGAGAGAAGGAGAGAGAAAGAGAGAGAGATAGAAGAAGAGTAGAGAGAGAGTAGAGAGAGAGGAAGAGAGAGAGAGAGAGAGAGAGAGGAGAGAGAGAGAGAGAGAGAGAGAGAGAGAAGAGAGAGAGAGAGAGAGGAGAGAGAGAGAGAGAGAGAGAGAGAGAGAGAGAGAGAGAGAGAGATAGAGAGAGAGAGAGAGAGAAGTGAGAGAGAGAGAGAGAGAGAGCGAGAGAGGAGAGAAGAGTAGGAGATAGAGGGAGAGAGAGAGAGAGAGATAGAGAGATAGAGAGAGAGAGAGAGAGGAGGGATAGAGAGATATAGAGATAGAGAGAGATAGAGAGAGAGATATAGATAGAGATAGAGATGAGATAGGAGATAGAGAGAGAGAATATATAGAGCAGATAGGAGAGAGATGATGAGAGGAAGAGGAGAGATATAGAGAGAGTGTAGATTAGATGGAGAGAGATATAGAGAGATATATATATATATATATATATATGATATAGTATATATATAGATATATGTTATATATATATATATAATATATATATATTATATATAATATATATATATAGATATATATATATATATATAATATAATAATATATATATATTATATATATATATATATAATAAATATATATATATCTATATAAATATGTATAATAGACATAATAAAATATATAACTAAAAATCTGCGGCACCAAAAATCTTAAGAAGGCTCTCCTTTGAGGGTGTAGCTTTTTTAGGGGAATCAATATTCAATGTTAGTGTCTATGCGAAAAGCACTGTTAAATTTAATTAAGCAGTTTTGATTATTTATTATCACGATTCAACGTTGTCACACTGACAAAACGTGATACTACCTAGATTCTTCATAAATTTGTAACAGCCAAAGGAAAAATCGTGGTTTTCAGGGTTAAAAAGACCTAAGGCGGGTCGAGGGACAGAGAATATTTTTATTTTCTTGCCCTAGCTGCTTTTGGGCTATATTTTAGTAGAAACCAGCTTCGTTCACTCCTAGCCATCGTTCAAATTAGCCAAAGAGCTTTTTCAAAGGTATATTTTGATGCTGAAAAAAAGAGGAAAACTTAAACCGAGCAAATGTTTTTAAAAATAAACAACAAAAAACCATTTGGGATTTTGTAGACTTTGGGCGAGAATGAATATGTCTTGGCAACGTTAGGAGTATAGATTAACTTCAAGTATTGGGAATTGCAATTCTCCTTACTATAGCTCCGTTTTCAAACCACCCACATCCAACACGGAGTTCGACCCTGGTTGTGCAGTTCATCGTTTTGAGTGTCGTATTCAACACTGGTTTGGGTCTTTTCAGAACCCGTGTTCAACCATGCTATTCTGGCGAGTTACAATTTTGAAGAACTCGTGTTCGAGACACTTGGAACTCGCAAGATTAAAACGCTTTATAGTTTGACTGGGTTAAACACGGAGAAACTGAAAACGGTTTTTTGTCAAACCCGCTCAAAACGTCCTTCAAACCCGATGCCTGAAAACACAACTTATGACATTAATAATTGAATTTCTTGTGTTTATGCTTCAGTTTATTAGTTGTTAATTGAAATACTTTAGTGTGGTAATTGTCTACTACTAATTTCTTTCGCTACTAGCTGTTGATAATACGGGATGTGAGAACAATGAGCTGCCAAATCCTGTTATTCTTGAGTCTTGGTTCATGGCTTTTTGGTTCCTATAACAACGTAATTTTATCTTAAGTTTGTGTGATACTGTAGATTATATACCAATAGCTTCCTGATACTACCATGGGTGGTGAAAGGCTTTTGAGAGCCTTTTTTGTTATTTTTTCTCTTAGCTACTTAGCCACTCTCGTTTCCCAAAACTATTCTTTTTTCTGTGGGTTATGCTTTATCATTAAAGGAGTAGTTTTGGAAGTTATCTTTATTTGTGCTTATTGTATATATTTGTTTTTCATAGACTGAGCAGTAAAAAATTTCGTTCCGTTTTATGTTTAATTTTTGCTCTTTATTTCAAAAAAAAAAGTTTGTCATTATTTTAACATAAAACCTTTCAAAGATTTTGTAGTTGTGAAACTGATGAAGTCGTGCTTTCTTAGACTCGTAGATCATTAACGGGTTAGGATAGTAGACTGCACGGCTTTTGTTTTTACCTCAAGTCCAATCTGCTTGACCCCACTTTGGGCATGACCTCAACCTCGAACTCTGGACTCACTCTTCTGAAACTTTATTAATTTACAATACTATATATTCTCCAAATTATTTGATGATTTTTTTTTTAAATTCGTCTATTTATTTACCCCCTCCTCTTAAAATAAATTTCTTCAAATTTATTTTTACAAAACATGAAAATAAGCTATTTGATGGGTGGCAGCCGACCCATACTTAAGAAAACCCCCTCAGTCCAGAGTTTAGACCCAACCCTCCTAATAAATTGACCCCAACCTGCATAAATTATAACCAAACTTTAAGAATCCGCTGCCTGAAATTCGAAATTAGACCTTGTATTCTATTCCTTGTTTTTAATTATATTTCCCTCGCTCAATTTAGTGTAAGCTTTTTCTTTTCTTTCTATTTGGCTTGGTGGTCCTTATCCCATTTCCCTCCTGAAATTTTTTTTGCATTTGATTTTTGAACTTTGGTTTTGAAGAAGGGTATTCATTGTAGCTTTAACTTTTGCTCTTTTTTTTTTTTTTCTAATGGTTAAACTGCTCTATATTGAGTATCTATTCCTATAAACAGAAAGAAATAAGATAGAGTATTGTAATTTCTGTTTTGATTTTTACTTCTAATTAGTATTTGCATCTTGATTTGCGCATTAGCATAGAGACGCAAACTCGCCAAGTGAAAAGCAGGTCATCCCGAGTGATGTGTCCCCGGCGATGTCGTAAGAAAATATTTAAGAGAAATAAGCAGTTCTTTAGAGGGTATAATGAGGGAGCCTTTGAATACAATGGTATGGAGGTGGAGCGTGTATAGATTTGTTGGCCTCGGATGGCTTGGGGCTGCAGCGAATTGTTAGTAGTAGTCTTGACTTCGGATTTATTGCCCATGCTATATTTATTTTTGCTTTTAGGTTGGACGTTCCTCTCTCAAGAGTCAAATCAGTTTATCTGACCGCTTCACGACTAAAAATGGAGAGAATCGTAAATCTCTGTGCTCATTTTCTAGTAGACAATTTAGACCCAATAACTGCTTTGGAAATAAGGTCGCTACCTGGGATTACAAAGCATGAAAAGCTTGTTGAAAAAGTGGACAAGTATCTTGCAGCAGAGGTAAGTTGAAGAACAATGGGAAACAAAAGATGGCAAATATGTTTTCCTGTCTCAGATTCATACTATCACTGAAATAATAAACAAAAAAATATGATTTTTGTCAACTGAAAGTGAGGAGCAACATTAAAACTTAAAACGAACAGAAATTCTTATGCATGTGAGGAAGGCTAGCTTATCTTCAACTTCCAGTTCGATCTGTCAATTTTTTTTTTTTTAAATCTTCATAATCTAATTCAACGACCCTTGTTTTTCAGCAGCTGTTCTTAAAGAATTGAGGCTAAAAGTCAAACTTCGGAGCAAAATATTGAGGAGAGGGCAGCCCCTTTCGTATACGAAATAAATTCAATTAATTTTAATTTTTCCTACTCCTTGCTTTCAGTTAGAAAAGTATGTTTTTTAAAACCCAATTTCTGATCGTTTGTCAAATCATACGTGTGCCTAACCAAGATATTATAGGGGGTACAGGCCCCGTAAACCACACCATCAATTTCTTGCTGTGAAATTTTATTGTAATTCAAATTTTGCGCAAAATTTGAATGTTTAGTGAAAATAGTTGACGACAGTACTTCTGTTTAATAAGTCCTTAATAATATTCTAATAGAAATTTGGGTGAATGGAGGTGGGTATTATCGTTCATATGAATGGAAATTCTGCGTCATCTTTTACCTTTTATGCGACCGAATTCAGTGCGGCCTCTACAATGCGGTTCTCTGATGCTTAAACACATTATATAAATATCTTTAAATACCTCAAAAGATTGTATATAAATAGTAAAAGAAAAATATTGGCATTGCTAAAAGCGAAAATCCTGTAGCACTTGCTACCCCCCCCCCCCTTCCAAAAAAAGGCCTGGGTTCTGATGCTCTGCCTCGCCTTTTCCTACTCTGTACTCCCCATTGCAATCTAGTACCAATAATAAAGACCAAAAATGTTCCCGGGAATTAAGAGTGATTAGAAATATGTTTTCAATCCCCATGCTTCCCCAGAACTCATTCTGTATTTATCTGAAAGCTTGATGAGAGTTAGGATATTTGGAAATTAAAATGTACTTTTTGAAGCGTCCCACGCCCCTGCGTACAAAATGACCCTCCATCCCTCCTTCATAATAGCTAGTACAAATTCACTTATCCCTGTATATAATTTTATGAAATATAAGTGTTCACTGAATTTTTTGTGAAATAAGAAGGGGGGTATCATCCCTCACGGAGATTAATTCCTAACACCCTCTTTCCCATATCTCTTTTATGACCTTCTGAAGGCTCATTGGGAGTTAGACATTTTGAGGATTAAAATGCGCTTTTTTGGCATCTGCCTCCCCCTCCCCTTCTGCCTAAACAATAACTCGATGCTCCTCCTCCATAATATCTGATGCGTAATTATGCAGTGGTAAATATAATTTCAATGTGCATTACGGTATTGCCTCCTTTGCAATCAGGCGGCTTAATATATAGTTTCTAGATTCTTTTAAATTGATTGGCTATCTTGGAATTTTGAATCTGTAGAAACTTGTTCCTCTTTGGGGTGAAATTGTAGCTTGCTCCCACAAAGTGGCAGAAATTGCCACCTTTTGTGCAATCTTTTGGGTGATTTATAAAGGGCACTAGAGTTTCTAATTTCTGTTCGAATGAGTCTCTTCCTGATCTTCTGGGACCATCAGTTCGAAACGATTACCCCTGGAGAAGAAATAACAAATAAATACCCATCTCTGATCTTTCTTTTGGGGGCAAAAATTGCGAATTCGATATTTTATGTACACAGGAGCTTTTAACCTCTATATTAAGGTTATCTGATATGCTGAATCAAATGGCGTGGTTTTCATTAACATCATTTTCTTTTTCGGGGGCGTTTCATCTCTTTTTTCGAAAATCAGGCTAATTTTCTCATACTCGTAGCTTTTGATGGGTAATATTAACTTTAGAGTTTTATATATTTGGAATCGGCTCGGAAAGTCAATTCTTTTCATGTCCTAATCGCCATGAAAATTCCGTTTTTTAGTTTCCGTCACTATTGGTGTGATTCACTCCTTACATGCAGTTCGTTAGCACGAACTGCTTGATTACACCAACTTTCCTTTTTCTTTTAAATATAAGGAAAGACTATATGATACAGCAGGGCCTATTTCTGAGATGCAACTTCGTTTGGAAATACATGAAAAAAAATGATATGCATGTCAAGGGTGGATATCCTTCCTTAATAGAATCCTAGATATGACCCAGTTTGTAGGTTTGGTGTTACTGAAAAAAAAATGTTCCCCAGTTTTGAAATACGAGGACCATTTAGGACAGGAACGTGACCATATATTTTCAAAAGGTATTTGCAATTTATTTGAGAGGCATTATTGTTCCTGCGAAAGTTGTAACAATTTTTCTGAGAGTATTTGTCTTAAGGAAATGAATATAAATGAATTGGATCGTGAGAATAATGAGAAACACTAATATATTTCATTTTGCTGTTTAAGTTTTTCGCAATCTACTTGAAATTGCGCCTCACTATAATTGCTACGAGCAAAGAGGTTGCAAGGTGGTTTTTTCCCACCTTGCCACCTCTATGGTATTCTTGTTTTATACCATAATTCCTTTGTTTTTAGATTGGTTCTTTTGTCACCTCAAATCATTTATTATCTATTCCTGTCATTCAAATAGAAGTTTTGGCAAATTCAAAAGAAGAAGTAAATACAAGAACAGGGGCTCCTCTTGCCCTGTCTACCCTTATTCTAGACTGGATAAGAAAAGAGTTCGATTCTGAAGCAACCGTCAACAATTTAGCAGGAAAGGTATGTTGCTTGTTTGAGTTGGTCCCTGTGGTACTTTGATTTTCAGGCTATTTTGCTACCGCAGTCTGCGGGTTTGGGTACTATATATTCAAAAAAGATACTGCAGAAAAGTGCAAGGTTGTGGGGTTCGGAAAGAAATACTGAAAAGTAATTACCAAAATACAGAAAGTAATTACCATCTCTGGTAATTACTTTTTAGATCCATACCCCTCGCTACTTCTCTTTCTGGAAAGTAATGTCAAGGCTATCATATTGAAGGTTTCTTTTGCTTAAAGTGGCAGGTAGTTTATATGAGAAAAAACCACTAGTGCCGCTTTTGTGCCTTCTTACAAGTAATTGAAACCTCCTGTTTTCTCAATTCGATAGCATTGTTCTCTCAGAAACTCCTACATTCAAACTGCACAACAGAAGAACAGGTGAATTACACGAACTAATATGAAAGCAATCCCTTGGCTCCCCTCTCCTCTGATTAGAAAAATTTGCTAGTTTACAAATTGAAGTTGGCTTTTACATTATTAAAATGTTATTATTACTTAATGGCTTTTTGTCACAGAATTCTAATGTTTTTTTTTCATTTGTTGAACATTGAAATAACAGTGGCTGGCGAACCCAAAACGTAAAATAGCATTTTCAAATATTATATTCAAGATCACCAAGTTTCAGCTCAGTGGGACATTTAGGCTAAATAATTCATTGGGGGGTGAACAAGATGATGTATTCAATCTATTGTTTTTTCCGAATTTTTTCTATTTAACTTTTCAGTTTGGGTGATGAAGTACACCATTCAAAATTCTATATTTTTTTCGCATAAATGAACATTCGAAAGTTCCAAACACACGGGTCTCTTCAGTTTTCCATTTCCTTTAAGTGATTCAACATTTTTGGGATAGGCTAACAAATCCTTTGGTCATTAGAGATTGAAAGATAGCCTGATCAATTCCCAATTTTTATCGGTGTTTAATATTACAACTCGTTCTTAGTCCATTCTGCCTTTTAAAAGTCGAGTAAATGCTGAATAAGTATATGTATAGAATATGTAGGATATATGGAATAATAGAATATATAGAATACCTATATAGAATAAATATTAATAATTTTTGGTTTTATTTTATGCCGATTGACTGAATGCTGATGTTTCTCTAGAAATTGAATGCTGAAAAGAAATCAAAAATATTTTCGTTTAATCGTCTCAGAATGGCAAAAAGCGGAAAGTATGTTTATTTTTTTTTTTACTTTTTTAATTTAGTATAAATTCTATTATATTGAAAAAAATGACAAAGTTAAGCTGCAGAACTCGGTATGATTCTTATAACTCGACTAACCGAATCCATTGGTTAAAAAAATAACAATGCACCACTGGACCCGTCAGCTAAGACAACAAAATACCTGAACTTGAGCAAAATACGTTTTAAACATTTTCTCGTATATAATATTAATAACTACCAAATTGTTCGGACTTGCAAGAACAAATATCATATATATATATATATATATATATATATATATTATATATATAATATATATATATATATATATATATATATATATATATATATATATATATATATATATATATATATATATATATATATATATATATATATATATATATATATGTAAATATATATATATATATATATATATATATATATATATATATATATATATTTATATATATATATATATATATATATATATATATATATATATATATATATATATATATATATATATATATATATATTTATATATATATATATATATATATATATAATATATATATATATATATATATATATATATATATATATATATTTATATGTATATATTTACATATATATATATATATATATATATATATATATATATTATATATATATATATATATATATTATATATATATATATATATATATATATATATATATATATATATATATATATATCTATATATATATATATATATATATATATATATATATATATATGTATATATATATTGTACTCTCAATCTCTGTTGATTATATGACAAATAAAAACTCACAGCTCGAAATAAGAATTGTTTTCAGTAAAGTAAAATGACATTCTGGTCATTTTCAAAATTACAAAGCATAGGGGACTTTAACCCCTGATTCCGTTTAATGTATTTTCTATTCATTTAAGTTTAACTAGATCATTTATTTTAATTTCTGTTCGCTTGAAGTTTCACTTATTTATATATATTGATTTATGTTCGTTTTATGCTTGGATTACTATTTGATGAATTAATTTTTATTAATATTAAATTAATATTTATTAATTTAAGGTCAGATGAATCAGCTTAGTTAAATGAGTCTTTAAAATAAATGCCCATATTAACCATTTATCTTGTATCTACTACGGAAATTTTTAGCAACGATTGCGCCATCGTGCAGCATTACTCTCTATAAAACTATAAAAGTCTATAAAACTAATAGGATCATCAGCATGTATTTTTTTTCATACTTCATTTTACATACTACACGTCATTTGGCTATTTAATCGGCAACCGTTTCGCCATCTTTTGGGCAAAATCGTAGTCTGGCACTAAAAAATGGCAGAAAGCTTCCCGTGGTTCAGTGTTCTTGGCTGCTTAGAAAGGACATTAGAAATTTTACTTTCAGCCCAAATGAGCCCAATCCTGATTTTCCAGAACCATTGATTCGACAATCCCCTTTTGAGGGGGAAAAGAAAAAACACGCATCGGTGATCTTTCTGCTGGAGAAAGTACAAAATTCCACATTATTCTAGATAAAAGGCTTAAACCTCCACAACAGGGTTCTCGGATATGCTGAATTTGAAGATAGTATTTTTTATAAAGATCCCTTACTCTTTTGGGCGTTTTCCCCTTGTCAGGAAATACGGCTAATTTTTCTCAGGGTCGTACCGTTTGATTAGCAGTTTTAATCTTAACGAATTTTATATGTTTAGAATAACTATAAGAGGTATTGAGGAGGGAATTGGACAAAATCAAGAGACCCCATCTGCATCCAGGTTATCAAAAGGGGGTGTCTATAATAACTAAATAACGGCTAAGGACATTAAGTTGAAACTTTCAGGGAATGTTGAAGGGGGTATTAAACAAATTCAAATGACGCCACGTGTCTTTTGATCCAGGGAAACACTTGATCCTTGGGAAAAATAGGGAGAGACACTATTATTGAGAAGGGGGGGGGGGGTCATGTATAAATCTGTGCCTCCAAAAAGGCTGATGGGATTAAATGAGGAGTAATAAATGACACTACGTGCATGAAGGTTGTCTAAAGGGCGTATCTGCAAAAGTTTGGGGCGTCTCAGAAAAAGTATGGGTATTAATTTGATTCTTTTAGGGCATATTACTAGGGGCGTTATACTAAATTGAAAGATACTATCTCCATCCAGAAGGGTCTACCTATCATATTTTTGGAACGAATAAGGGTGCCTATTGAAACTTTAATACATGTTGAGGGGGATGTTAGTATCCCAGTAACAACTAACGGCATGAAATTGGAAGTTTCAGGACTTTTTAGGGGCGATTTAAAACTAGATCAAAAGACACTATGTTCATCATGGTTCTCATAAGAGATGTTAAACTTAATGAATCTTATATGTTAGGAATTAGCATCAAAAGTCAATTCTTTTGATGCTGCTATACAAGCTCCCTTTTCAGACTTCGGTTGCTATCTGCCTGAGTTGCTCCATACTTACCGTTCATTTCTGCGAATTATTTGATTACAAATTGTGCACACCACATACTATGAATCCCTAAAAAGTTTCCGGAAACAGTAGAAGCCCCAAAAATTGACAAAGTATTGGCTTCCTCTAATTTAGCACGTGGTGAGCTGAAAATGATCAACGTTTCCAAGTGTCATTTTTATTTGGGATCAATGACTTCCTCTGTCATCTTTGGCTAGCTCATTTGAGAATAAATTATGATGTGCTATCTGACAAATAACCGATGAAAATTAAATATAAACATGTTTAATGGAAAAGAAAACCTTAAACTTTTTGTTACGGTAGTGGAATCATAGTTATCGCATAATGCAAAGCTCGTCTATTAAAGAATAGTATTTCGGTGAAATAGCCTAGCTTTTCAAAAAGCACCTTAATCAGAACAGGGGCAGATCTAGATCAAAATATTGGGGGGAGGGGGGGCAATGTGACAAGGGCGAAAATAATTGACCAAATTGACAATTTAAAAAAGAAGAAGAGTAAAAACAGAAATAAAACAAGGGATGGGGGCACCAAAAATGTTGATCGGGGGGGGGGGGAATACCCCTGGATCCATCAGTAAATCAGAAAGACATTAAAGTTGGGGTACAGAACGGCATTTTATATTTGATCATCCCTTCTATGGTTTGGGGACTTGGTACATGTTTCTAATTGACTTAATTCAAGTAAGGATTCTCATTCCAAATAGATTTTAATATAGATTTTAATACACGTCAAATCGAGCAAATGAGCTATTTTTACTTGGAGAGTAATATGAAGGAATTTTGGAGAAGGGTAAACCAAAGACAAGGAAAAGCGCCAGAGGGAATCCCGGATCCAAATAGCTGGCCGGAACATTTCGCAAGTAAAGAAGAAGGAGATCTTAGTAAGTGGTGTGATGAAGAATTTGGGAATATTTCGGAGGAATATAATTACCCTATGAGGGAGGAAGATTATTCGTTAACAGAGGAGGTAGATATTGAGGAGGTTGCACATGTGTTAAGGAAATTGGATCGAGGAACAGCTCCTGGAATTGATGGAATTCTAACTCGTTCACGTAAAAAGTTTTCAAGTTAATTTATGCCAATTTTTATACTGCTGTTTGATAGTGTGCTTTCATCGGGAATTTGGGTTTCAGGATGGAAGACGTCTTTAATTTTACCGTTATTTAAAAAAGGGGATCAGAGGTTGCATTGCAACTATAGGCCTATAGCTCTGGTACCATGTTTAAGTAAGATTCTAGAGAAATTGTTTGATAGTAGGCTAGCTAATTGGTTAAAGATGAATCGAATAATTCGTGAGGAACAAGGTGGATTCAGGGAAGGATATAGCACAGTTGACAGGGTATTTGTACTTAAGGTGTTGATAGAAAAGTATAGTAGAGGTAAGAGTAATTTATTGGTAGCTTTTGTATATTTTGAGAGAGCATTCGATAGTGTTGATAGGATTTTGTTGCGCGTAGAATTGTTGAGGATAGGACTGCCCCGTATTTTTGTTCGACTAGTGTGTGATGTGTATAGGCTAACAAGAGGAATGGTTAAGGTAGTAGGGAAAGGGTTTTCGGATTTATTTAGTTGCGAGGTAGGGATCAAACAGGGTAGCACCTTGTCACCGAGGCTATTTTGTTTATATATTAATGATATTTTTGAGTTTTTTGAGGAAAAATGGACGCCAACAGTGAGTTTAGGAAATTTAGCTTTGTCTCTCTTGTTATTTGAGGATGATGCGGCGCTGATAGCTAGAAGCGCCGAAGATTTGCAAATATTGTTGAACATATTAGATGTTTATTTGGAAAACAAGAAAATGAGATTAAATATCCAAAAGACTGAAATTGTAGTTTTTGGGACAAATAAAAACAATGATAAATTTCTATTTAAGGGTATTGAGTTGAAAAAAAGTACAACTTTTAAGTGTTTAGGGTTTGTAATAAGTAATAAAGGAAATTGGAAGGATCATGTGAAAAAATGGTGGGTAGAGGTAAAGCGGTTTCTTCAGCAGTTTTAAGGAATTCAGCTTTAAATGAAATTAAAAATATTAAAATGCATAATTATTTATTTCAATCGAAAATTCGCCCTACTATTCATTATGGTGCGGAGCTTTGGGGATATGAGGTGATCCCGCAATTAGAAATGGTTCAATTACAATATTATAAAAGATTGGTTAGGGTGCATGCTACAACTCATACACAGGCTCTTAAGGGAGATCTAGGTTTGTTTTTGCTGCATAAAGAAAGGTTACTACAAGTTGTAAAATTTTGGCCGAAAATTATCCAACTACCAGATGAGAACGCATTTCGTGCCTCTCTTCTCCAAATTTCGTTGCTGTATTTGTTCTCCATACTTAGTCTCTCATGTCCATCTTCCTTTATCTTAGCTCTATGTTTTTTTCTGTTTCTTGATTTTTGTTTATATTTAAGGTTTCAGTTTTTTCTTGTTTGTTTTCTAAGTTCAATTGTGCTAATTCTCAGTTAAGTGCTAGTCATAATGTGATCAGAAACATTAGTTCGATAATAACCTACTGGGATTTTGACCAGCTTAATAAAGTCTTGTCGTATCAATGAAGTCGAGACTTAGTGCCTTTTCTTCATTGCTTTTTGTGTTACTAAAGACGCTTTTTCTCATATAGAACTGAAGAACAAAAACAAAAATTGCCCTAAACATGAGGAAGTCTCCAACTACAATAAACTTTATTTTAAAACATTTTTACCTTATTTGGGAGTAATAAATGCAACCAGTTGATTGTCGGATTGTCAGTTGATTAATTGCGTTTTAAAACAAACTGAAATTGTAAAAAAATAAATGCTACAGATATGGTTTACTTAAAATTCTATGTTATTCCGAATACAAGTAACTATGCAGTCCTTGTCTCTGCTTTATCTTCAAAACTTTATTTTAAATTTATTTTTGTTTCCTATTGTAATATTCTTATAAAATTATAATAAGATTTGGGGAGGGGGTCGTTATACACCCCGCCCCTAAAACTGTAGATTTGAAAGTGAAACTGTCGCTTAATTAAAAAATATCGTTGAAATTATTTATGATCACTTGGTTTATGAGATCAGGAGATACAAAGGTAATGAACGCCCCACCCCCCCCCCGATATGTATATCGAGATTTGCGTAGTATTCATGGAATTTCCTATTCCTTTAACATTTCACATTTTTTTTTCTGAATTGAAAGCATACCCAAATATGTCCCCTTTCCCCTAAATCAACTTCTGAGCATGGCCATGGACACCATTGGAAAAAATCCTACCCTCTGCCTACAAGTATGCAGATAAAATAAAATTTGCTCTGTTCTATACGGTTTTTTTTTACAATGAGGGACTCCTACCTCTCATTGCCAACCAGGGGCGTAATTTTCTATGGGGTGGGGGGGGGGGGCAACTGCACCTCCAGATCTCGATTTGCCCCCTTCCCCAGATCTCAGTTCCCCCTCCCCTAGATGAAATTTAGTTTCTTCAAAAATCTTGTCAAAACTAAAACAAGCCTGCATAATTCAAGCATCCACAGAAACGGCTCAGTTTTCCTTAGTATATCTTTACCTTTATGGTGCTATATTATGGCTCATCTTTCAGTTTTCACTGTCATTTTCACTTGATTTGGGAAAATTAGGTCACACTTTGCCCCTCCCCCAGGATTCTGACGAAATTATGCCACTGTTGCCAACTATAGCGTTCAGATTAAACACATTCCTTTTACATTATGGAAAGTGTAGTGACAAAATGCACCCAGGCTTTTTTGACAGAACGTTTATAAAGATGGCTTCCCTTAATAGTTGGTTTGCAATTTCACAATGATGGAAATAAGCAGACCACAGTAACCATTATAATTCGATCTATTGGGTATATCTAGAGAGTGTCTATCCCTTCCTGTCAGTCACCCCTCTTTGCAGGTAAAGAAGGGCCTATAGAGGACCAAATTGTGTATCTGAAAGTAACTACAAAATGGTTAAATGTAATAAGTTATACTTATCTAAATTATAAAGTAAAACCATCCAATAAATACCCCCCCCCCCCCCTGCGGAAAATACCCCCCCCCCGGAAAATGCCTCCGTGAGAAATATGGCTTTCCAAATTTGAAAATTTTAGTTGAGCTTTGTTTTTTTTTTTCCGTAGGGGGAAGGAATTTGGTACTTGTGTATTATACACCACTCACTCAGGCTTACGCTGTATAAAACTCGAGAACAAACCAGTTTTCTTCGTTAGTTTCTTTCAGCTTAGCGTGAGACAAGACAAAGACAAGTGACAGAATAGATGGGAAACATATAATTTGGGCTATATATTTCCCCATAAGGGGGGGGGGTAAAAATATTTGGACAGTTTGAAGTCAGAAAACAATTCTTAGTTCACAATATGCAGAATAATTTTACCTAACACATTTTGCATACAGACACGCTATACTTTACCCCCCCCCCTTCCTGGCTCCCTAATGTGCAAATATATAGCCCGAATTTGTTTCTACAGTAACGAAGAAACCGGATTGTTCTCGAGTTTTATGCATCGTGAACTTGAGTGAGTGGCGTATAATACACAAGTACTGGAATTTCCCGGATTTCCCGGTATTATTTAAAAACGATCAAAAATTGAATTAAAAGAACAAGTTTTTTCAACTGAAAGTAAGGGGCAACATCAAAACTTAAAGCGAACAGAAATTATTACGTATATGAAAGGGGTTGCCTCCTCCTCAAGACCTCGCTCTTTACGCTAAAGTTTTTTTTTTGAATTTTGAAACAAAGCTTATTATTCTAATTAAACGGCCATTATGTTTCAGGAATCGTTCTTAAAGAATTAGGACAAAAAGTCAATTCTTTAGCGTAAAGATCAAGGTCTTGAGGAAGGGGCAACTCCTTTCATATACGTAATAATTTCTGTTCGTTTTAAGTTTTGATGTTGCTCCTTACTTTCAGTTGAGAATCCTATTTTTTTTTTTAACTTTAATTTCTGATCGTTTTTAAGTAATACCGGGAAATCCGGCTCTCTCCATGAAAATTCCGGTGCTTGTGTATTATACGCCACTCACTCAAGTTTGCGATGCGTAAAACTCGAGAACAAACCGGTTTCTATATTAGTTTCTTCATTACTCTAGTAACAAATTTGGGCTAGATATTTGCTCATTAGGGCGTGGGTGGGTAAAGTATAGCGCGTCTGCATGCAAAATGTGTTAGGCATAATTATTCTGCATATTATAAAGTAAGAATTGTTTTCTGACTTCAAACTGTCTAAATACTTTACCCATCCCCCTTATTTGCAAAAATATAGCCCAAATTATACATTTCCCATCTATTCTGTCACTTGTCTTTATTTTGTGTCACGCTAAGCTGAAAGAAATTAGCGAAGAAACCGGTTTGTTCTCGAGTTTTACTCAGCGTAAACTTGAGTGAGTGGTGTATAATACCCAAGTACCAAAATTCCTTCCCCCTACTAAAAAAAAAAAAAAAAACTCAAGTAAAATTCTCAAATTTGGAAAGTCTTATTTTCCACGGGGAGGGGGGGGGGGGTATTTTCTGCAGGGGAATTTTTCTCGGGGGGGGGGGGAGGGGGGTAAACGCCCGCCACCATTATTTTTTGTAATAATTATGTATTTTTGTAATTATCATTTATATACTCACAGTAAAAGAAGGCATGAATGAGTATGTGTACTATATGTACAGGCCTATATTTAAGAAAATACTAATTACCAAATTTAGCATCTTGAATCAGACATATATGCAGGGGCGCCTTTGTCCCATGCCCCCTGTATATAAATATAACTAATTTTCTTCAATAATTTCTTGTAAAATATTCAGATGTATAATTTCTGTGCCCCCCCCCCTCGCCGTAAATCTTTTTTGATTACCTTTTCCGGAATACAACACGAACATTTAAAAGTTCACTTTTTTACTGCTCTTTGTTATGATTACTTTTTAATTATTTAGCTTTTCCGTATTGGAACGATATATACTAGGGTTTCAAAGTGTCAATGACGAGGAAACAAAAAAGAAATAAAATACAGATTATAAACGCTCTTTGATATAAAAGGCGGTAAATATGAACTATATTTTTTATGTTTCAGACCCACATGCTGTATTTAAATCTGGACAATTCGCTTCATGATTGTACAGATATTGAAAAGGGTGACTCTCAAGACTCGGACATTATTCAGAATTACCAACTAGAGTCAAAAAAGCACGGCAAACCAGTAACAAAGGTAACCATATTCTCAACCACGTCATATGATTCTATGTCCTACAGTATAAGAATATTTTTTTTTGCTATTAAAAGAATCGTTATTGCTGATGGATAGCTAGAGCCATCTATCTTCATAATTGTTTCTAATGGAAATTGTCAGATTTTTATAATGCTTGCTCCGGGATCAATGGACTAACAGAATTTCTATAATTACAAAGTTATAATACTTATAGCATAGTCTATGCTAAATTTAAAAAAAGCTACAAATTTTTTGCGTTAGTTGTAGGAGCATAATAATTATTTAGAATGAAATTTAGATTTCTAATTTTATGACAATATCAGTATAAAGTTTGCTATTTTGCTACATTAAAAATATCTCAGGATATCCTCTGTTTTGAACCTGATCAGTATTCAGTAACAAACAGTTATCTGTAATATGGTATGTTTTTAGAATCAATACTCTGTTGTTTGCAGATTTGGCAGATAAATTGAGGTCCTAAATAAATTAAAGTTGGGATCCAGATGAAATCGTTTGCGGATCCACGGAGGTATGTTTTTCTTCTGGCCAACCTCTGTATTTTGATGAAAAAAATGGAAGGGAAATATGGTTTCTTGATTCCGCTGTTTTGGAATAAGCCAAGAAGTTTTATTTTACACTGAATATTAAACTTCTACCCAAATTAAAATACATTCTCAAAACTTGTACCTTTTGTCGACAAAAAAAGCTGTCAAATTTGGAACTCGATTTCACGACTCTGTTCTTACCAACTATACGCTCCACCCACTGAGTTAATGGGGCCTTGTTACTTAGTCTTACACCATTGATGCACATTTATGCATAGAAAATCCTCCCTTCGATTGGACCTTTAACCATCATGAATAGACCTGCCTTTGTAAAGGCTGCTGCCCGGGCCTTAGGCCCTTGCAAATAGATTACGTCATGTATCGCAATTGCATCATAACCATTTTGATCAACAATTTGCGATTTTTTTTTTCTATTTGTTAATGGAAGAGACTGGTTAGCTCAGTTTCTTATTGTGTTAATTACAGTCTATGACCAAAATTCATAGTATTTGGTATACTAGCTTAGGATTGCCGATATACATATACTACCAGGAGACCCAGCTTCGCTCGGTGAAGTGAATTTCAAACATAAAAACGGTGTCCAGCGTAATCCCAAAAAGCGAAATTTCATCCGGAAAGTTCCCCTTTGGCAAATTAATACCTTGACAATTTTCCCTGGAAAATTCTCTCCGTATGTAAAATTGAGCAGCCAAAGAGGAAGTAAGACATATAAAAGAAAATGAAGAAAATAGAAATTATGGAATATCCTACATGCATTCCAAACTACTGGTAGAGTATATAATGTACAATATTTTATAGGATTCATTTTTATGCTTTGTTTCTTTCAATTCTTTTTTGTGTGTTTTTTTCAGAGGGGGGACTGGAGATTGAGTTATCAAAGCATTTTAAAATAAATGTTAGGGAAATTAATCTGCTTGATTGTTTGAAATGCCAGGGAATCGACAGGCTCGGTGTAAAGAAAAAGGTTGTTTAAAGAACTTGAATTTCATTTTTTTTGCAAAACATTTCTACATATATATATACCAACACATAATTCTGTGCTATCAACAATCAAATTTAATTTTGTATGCTTTTTAAAATATTTAGCGCAGATACTCATCTTCTGTACAATTTATTCTAAGTATTACAATTACTTGGAACGTCATTCATAAGACAAATCTTGTAAACATTTAACTATGGAAGAAACATTCCAATGAAACATTCAACTACTGTAAAAGCTGAACCCGCATTCTTTGGATTACTAGTCTGACGCGCTATCGGGCTTAGCACGATTTTTAGCGCTAATAAGGGAAACAAAATACTAAAAGGCATATGAAAGTTACGTCATTTATATGTAAAATGTTTTTCCAAAATTAAGCCGTAAAAGAATCTATTTTTTTTTTTTTTTTTTTTTTTTTACACGGAAAACGAAATAACTACCTTATTAAACACATTCCTATTAAATGAAAAAGAATCAACAAGCAAAGCTCGACTCCCTAGGACACACATTATTATTGTCCATTATTGTACTCTGTGTATTGTTATTATTGTACGTGGCAATTGATTGGTAGGTGTGTAGGGGCTAGTAAACCCAGATACCTTTTGTTTTTCCACCTTTGCCAGGATAGGCCCGTCAATTTTCGATTGAGTTCATTCACTTGCAAGACCGCAGAAGCAGCAACAGCATCACCAATAACAGGTATGTCACTCGGATAAATGTCACAATAAAATGTCACTCGGAGAATAATGTCACTCGGACATTTGATTAGTCTAGAGCTGATCGCAAGCTCACCGTGTAATACCTCTTTAGCTTTTAAACATAGTTTGGTTGGTGAAAAAGCTCACTCCTTTCCGACAATTGTCTCGGCTCTTAATCCCTTGATACAAAATTTAATATCGGGTTCAAAATAATCTTCTGTTCAGTCATACCTCCGGAATGAAAATTAATAAAAAGCTTCGAAAACACAAAAAAGTTCGTATCTTTTGGTGGTCCCGTAGACTTACATCCAAGTCAGCCAAACAAAGCTATCCATAATTAGTTCAAATCAGTCAAAAACATAAGCAGTAGTATCAGATTGCGTAAGAATGAAAAGTCACTTGTTACTTTAATCCTTTACAGAATATTGTGACACTTTCGCAATCACCGAATTAACTATATTTTTGAGCTCAAAGAATCAAGTTCAAACAATTCACATAGATGTCTACGCTTTGAAATATATGTATTTGTATATATGTCAGTGTGTGTGTGTCTTCCCAACTTATGTATATATACTACACAAAAGAGTGCTTTTTGCTCTTGTGGAAGTGCGGACTTCCGGCCCTCACACATAAATCACGTCATGTATCACAATTGGAAGAACTCATTTTGAAGGCAATTTTACGATTTTTCCTTTTCTTTATCTTGATTACAAAAAAAAACAAAGGAAAAGAACTAGATACTTTATAAATAAACTGTATGAATAAAAAATGAATTTCGTATGGTGTGAGCTTTATTATTTGTTCAAAAGTTATGTATATGTTCATAAATCCATGGATAGTATGTATGCATTACTTTAGGAATCCATCACACACACACATATGCGCACATGCACATACCCGACCTTATATATAGATATGCAGCCGTAGTCGAATTAATGGAAATAGTCAGTCTGTCAGTTTGATGGTCCAGCATGTAAAATTGGAACAAAGTGCACTTAGCTAGCATTTTAGCTTTTTATGCAAGCGCGATTTGTTTTTTTGCGAATATTCAATACATTTGAAATTGCCGATGCGATCAAGGTTGGCGTCATGGCTTTCCCGAGTTGGCAATTTTCTAAATGGTAAGAATCTGAAATCAGTTCTAAAAATTTATGTAACGAATCACAGTTTGTTTAATTAAGCATTAACTAGCAAGGTTCGGTTTATTCATTTTACAAGGCAATTGTTATCCGTACATTTGTCCCTTCTTACCCCTCCCTCGATAAAAAAAAGATTAAGGAATGATGTTCGCTTATTTGAAATATTTAGTTTATCATGACTGACAGATTTCAAAAGCCGTCTTTTGAGTGTTATAATCAGGAGGCAAATTAGTAAGGCAAATATGATTTCATTTTTAAGGGAATTAAGAACACGTTTTTGTTCGGATGTATCCAACGTAAAACAGACTGAAATAAGGAAAGGGAAAGCTAATTGCCCTTACTTTTCAGGTTTTATCGTAGCGGTAACAGGTCATGTGTGAGTGTAGGGTATATTTCTTTTTCTTATAATTAATAAACAATTGATGCTGGATAGGAAGAACGGTCTATGATGAAATTTCTAGGTTTCTAGTCCTAAATTCTTTTAAGAACCGCAAGTTATGTGGCTTCTACTCTTCTCGTCCCCGAGCTATGCTCTACAGTCGAAGTATATCGGACCAGATGCCTGCTGCTGACAGTAGCGCTACTACGGAATGGCGGCTAATTGCGGCTCAATCCATCAGTGAAACGAGTATTCTGGGTCTTGTTGTTATTAATGGTTGCCTTGCGTCGCTGTCCGTAGTTCAGAGAATGAACAATAACAGCGTTGCAGCGTAAGAAATTATTTTAACTTCTTATATTTGGCAAAACAAAGGGTGTATCTGACACTTTTGAAATTAACTTAAATGTTCGCCTACAGTTCGGTTTGTAGAGGAGCTTGACGCGCTTGTTATGGCGAAATAATTGCTGACTAAGCGAAGTTAGTTGTTTCTTTTTTTTCCGAGTAAATATTGGTGTCCAAAGAATTTACCTTTTACTGAGCAACAAGGTAGTTTTTTGAAAATTTTCCTAAACAACAGCCATGTACGGTGATAACCATCATATAATTGAAAAGCTAAAAATAGCTGTGAAAATTAAATGTTGTCAAAATTTTGCTGAGTATAATTTTAATTGAAATTTATTCTTTATGTAGACGATGAATACTGACTATACAGCATCTCTTTGACGCGTTTTTTACCGACTGAAGGTATTACAGTGGAAAGTTTATTTCATTAAAGGCAGGAAGTTCATTCATGAAGTAGTAAAACAATGGCTACCTTCGCAATGGCTTTATGCCTTGCTCTTGTTGAAAAGACTTACGTTTTTAATCTTATTTACTCTATGCCATTTTTAGCATATCAGATATGTTCATTACCTTTGAGAGTGATGATATGATATTAGATGGTGCTTGTGTGGCTAATGAGTTTTTGTGAGTAACAATTTTTCTTTTATTCTGCTTTTTTGTTATAAACTTGAAAATGCTTCTAATCTTTTTCCTGCCTATGAGACACCAAGTTAATTATTTTTAATGAGTTTTTTATCCATTGGGCCTTTTTCAAAAGTTGTTGATGACGGCACACGGCCTTTGTCTTAAAATTCACTAGAAAAAGATTTAAAAAGACCTTAAAAATTCCACTGGAAGCTTCGAAGCTTCTCATGCCAAAATTCTCACTATTGTGGGAACATTTATTAATAAGTCAGATACTCCCTTTGGATTTGAGCACGAGGATATCAGGCATTAGAAGACCCTTTTGTGTGCTTAGAGGAGGGCTAACTGTAATTCTTTTATCTTCTGTTTTTCCCTTTTCAGATGAAGTTGAAAGTACTTTTTATCTTTTCCTTGGCAAGTGATGTTGAATTGGTCATTTTGCATCATTGGTCCTTCTTACGGATATATTTTTAAAGATTCAAAGAACTGGAAAAAACATTATTTTGGAGTTTTAGACTTAAAATCTTATATAAGAAAAAGATGAAGATAGACAAATCCCTTGGGGCACTTCAAAACTTAATTTTGCTCTCAATTTAAATTAGGAGCATGTCAGATGCGCACACTAGATTTGGATATAACAATATCAAATATTATTTTGCACTTTTTTGTGGTTAAAAAATGGTTTATTTTTGTTATTATTTTTTAAGCTCGCCGTTTTTAGATGAATGCAAAAGTACTTTTGATCTTCTTCTTTGTATGAGATGCTGAATTGATTGTTTTCCTGCATTTCTACTTTCCTTGGATCTTTTCTTAACAATTCTGAGAATTAGAATCAACCTTAATCAAGAGCTTAAAAAATAAGGTAAAAATCTATTTTAAGACTAAAGTTAGGTAAAGGATGAATGATAGATTAAATCTAAAAAAATAGAATACATAGAATATATTGAACAAATCCTGCGGGGAGCTTCAAAACTTCAAGTTGTGCTCTCCTATTAAATTATGAATTTACATACATACTGATACCCCAATTACCCTTGGGTATAACGATACCTGAGTTTAAATCGCACTTTGGTGTTGTTATTGAAGGGATGGTTGTTTTTTTTTTTCACTTTTTTATTTTAATTTCGAAGTAATTTTTATCTTTTACTTTTTATGTAATGCTGAATTGATCATTTTCCATCATTACAACCTCCTATTGATTACTTCTGAAAATGTCAAGAGAATAGAAATGGGTCGGAATTTCGTGGTTCTATCTTAAAATCTTCAAGAATAATATAGTAAACTAAGGGCATGAAACATTATGTTAAAAGTTTTTAAACTTCATTTTAACTCTCGAACTTGATGTATGCACCCAATTTGGGTGCTTTCATATCAGACGTTGGATGACACTTTTCTTTGGTTATTTATTTGCTTTTGTAGATGAAGGACAAAGCGATTAAGAGTAGTTTTGATAATTTAAAACTTGTAAAAACAGTGAAAATGAAGTGTGATTGTTTGAATTGTATTAGTAAAAACATGAATAATCATAAATATCTAAAAGCTAGGACAAATCGGGAAGCCAATTTTTAATGAAAAAATCTTTTTGTGCAGATAGGAGAGGTCGGGGTTGAACCGGACGTGGGTTGAACCAGACACTCTCAATTACTCAGACACCAATTGGTGAAAATTCCACAAAATTACTAGGAGTGCCATCTAACCTTCTTATCTCAAGGAAGAATTCCTAGTTTGGTTTATTGATAGTTAAACTGCAAAAACTGTTTTAGGTTGGTCAATTTTTTTTTTGCGTCACCTTGAACATTGCTGTGTTAAGCTGTAAGTATAATTACGGAAAGTTTTTCGCTTGTTTCTCTAAATTCTCTTGTTATTTTAGAATCGAGAAAAGATATCGCTATTTATCTTTTCTTTAATGATCTTAGTCTAGATGGCTTTCTCTTTCGGATCGTGATGGATGGAGAGGGGGTGATCTGGCTGTATTTTTTTCGGATTGAATCGGACGGCCACTTCAACCCTACATGGGTAAAAGTAGATGGTTGTTTTGTTTCTTTCGTTACGGCCATAAATCTTAAATCCTAAATGAATCCTGAAAGTAGTTTGCAAAAAGAAAAATTTTGTCAAAGCGATAAAATACTTAAAAACCTAATTAGAGTAAAGCCAAGACAGATTGTCTCTGTGGAAGGCACAGCTGGCATAAATTTTTCATTGCTGCCAAGATAAAATACGTGAAAACTCAATTAGAGTAAAGCCAAGACAGATTGTCTCTGTGAAAGGCACAGCTGGCATAAATTTTTCATTGTTGCCAAGATAAAATACTTGAAAACCTACTTAGAGTAAAGCCAAGACAGGTTGTCTCTGTGACAGGCACAGCTGGTATAAATTTTTCATTGTTGCCAAAATAAAATACTTGATAACCTAATTAGAGTAAAGCCAAGTCAGATTTCTCTGTGAAAGGTACAGCTGGCATAAATTTTTCATTATTGCCAAGACATTGTTGCCAAGATAAAATACTTGAAAACCTCATTAGAGTAAAGCCAAGACAGATTGTCTCTGTGAAAGGCACAGCTGGTATAAATTTTTCATTGTTGCCAAAATAAAATACTTGATAACCTAATTAGAGTAAAGCCACGACAGATTGTCTCTGTGAAAGGCGCAGCTGGCATAAATTTTTTATTGTTGCATAAAAATGATTAATTTCACCTCTTTAGGGTAGTGTAACATCCTATGGCAGAAATATGGCAGTTTCCGATAGTAGTGTGTGCCCCATTAAAAAAAAGTGGGCGACCGGTAAGCAAATGGCACCAAACACATTAAAGTAGCTGTTATTGGGAATCATAATATCATTAATATTCGAATTTTTACATACAAAAAAATTGTCATAAAACATTTGCTCATTAATTTTCATTGTTCAGCGTGACAACATTGACAAAAATGTGGTATTGTTTAAATTTTGAAAGAGCAGCAAAAATGTGTGATAAGTTCTGGTGCAATAGATTTATTGGATTTTATTAAAGGAGGTGATACTATTCAATTGAAAGGAAAAGTAAATTAAATTACTCATTTTGTTATGAAAGAAAACCACTTTTTTGCAAGGTTAGCGAGCATTTCGTCATTTATTCCTAATTCTTTTTCTGCCAAGACTAGCAGGTTTCCGCATGATCGCAGAGAGATATTAAATGGCTCACTTAAAAGCTAGAAATGAATAAAAGCTTAAAAATGAATCAATCTAGAAGTTATTTTTTTCATAATTTGAAATTTACAGTAAATGACTTGAAATCCACAAAGTCTAACTGAAATCCACTGCCACGGCTCAATTAGCCATGGCTTGATGCCCACAACTACTTGATTTTAATTCAAAATCAACGGACTCGGTCAGCTTAGCCTTTTAAGTAGCCCAGGCAAAAATATTTCTACTACAAAAGTATTGGCATTGCCCATACTTATTTATATCTTCATTTATGCAATTATCGGTTGTTACAGTATATATACCTATTCTTTCCAGAATAGGCATGAAAGGGCGAGGATTTCATTCTCGAGGTAACTTGTTTGGCGGATATTTTTTCCAAATTCAGACATGGCTGAAGAAGTAAATTAAAGCACTCATTTTGTTATAGCGTTGAAACTTAACTTTTTTTTGTTTTAATTACCTCTTCAGAGGCTTTTTGTGAATTGATTTTCTTTTTATAGATCCATTTCTTTGTAGAAGCCTAGTACAGTAAGCGCTTGTATTGCTCGAAATTTAACGAATATGCTCGTTTTATATTAATCAAGACTGAAAGCTGAGGTTATATACTAATGAAAACAACCAATAATCCCCTAATTATTTAATTGATTTCATTATATTTAAGCCAAACTAATTGTACCGATAAAATGGCATTTTTGCACAAATACATTGTAGGAACCAACTTCCTGGGGCTATTAAGAATGAAAGATCAAAATGACTCAGCTGCCTTTTATAGACGAAGATTTTACTTTTCGCCTATCCATCTGGGCCAAACGAAGACTTGGTAGTGGCCAAATGGGCTGGGAGAGGCCATAAAGTTGGATTTAAAGGAAATTATAACTTCGTGGAAGAGTTTAAAAGTAGCGCTTGAACATTTATGGCTCATTTACACATTGCGGAAATCCGGACGGATTTAGCAATCCGTTTGGAGATTCTGCCCATTTTCGTAATTGAAAAACTCTCTAGCTTTCCGCATCCATTTGGTCAAATCGTTGCGGAAAGCTAAAGAGTTTTTCAAGCACGAAAACGGACGGAATCTCCAAACGGATTGCTAAATCCGGACGGAGTTACGTAATGTATAAATGAACCATTAGAGATGTAGGAGCAGCATGTTTTAGTGTGTTGGCCTCAGGCGGCTTGATACTGCAACGAGCTGTAGTTTTTCTATGGTGTCCTATGCTCCTTTCTTTAATTTTTGCACGTAGACGGAATAGGCCACTAAAAGTTCTATTTGAAGAAAATCTTATCACTCTCAACTGCTTTAAATGAGCAGTGTTGATAATCTTCATAAATTTATTTGAAGCATTGTTCTGAACTGGAGTAGATATGTAGTAAACTTTTTCTATTTAAAGAAAACATTTTGACCGCATATAATTCCCAAATTAGCCATTCTAAAAGACAAACAAACAAAAGTTCCCCTTCTAAATTAATTGTTTCATTGCTCAAGTTTTATGATATCATTCGGTTTGTCACTGCTTATCCTTCAGACGTTTTTATTTGTTTTGCTTTTTTTATTAATTGAGGGACTAACTTGCAAAACGGATTAGCTAAATATAAACAGAGAAAAGTAACAAATTTCGCTGATCTTGAGAATAGTCTACCGGTTGTCTGGTTAAAACGAGTGTTTTGCATTTAGAGTATGTTTTGAACATAGGGGTGTTCATATTCATCTCTATTCATAGAGAATATCAGTATGAATATACGCGCTGTTGGATACTAAACCCCCCTAAAAGAAAAAAAATTAACAAGGATTTAAGTGATTTTTCTTTTAGATGCTTCCAAGGAAAACGATATAATAAACAGATGACCTTGTTTGCTTAGTGACTATAATGTATTTTTTTTTATTAAGAGTTTTGTCTATGGTGAAACTTGATCAGTATGGATAGCAAAATGTTTTAGTGTACTTACCAATAAAGGTAAAATATTAAGCTGGAATCATTCACGGCACTTTCTTTAATTATTCAAATCTCTTGTTAAAGAAATATATGAAATACTCTATCCTAGAACCATTGAAATGAACTGCGACGCCTGCAATATTTCAATTATATCTTTCAAGTAAGAATCTCCTTGGGCATTATTAGAAAATATTTTAATCTTAAAAATATGTTAGAAAACGTTGTAAATTAGATTATCAATGCTTTTAATCTTAAGTCTTGTAATTTCAGGGTCTCGGGAGAAACAACCAATATTCCTTTTGGAACAGCAACACCTGGTCGTTCAAGGTCTCCAAGTCAAGAGGAAGAATTTGCTTACAAAATTACACCCCCAATGAGCAATGCAAGGTGTACGATGGGCTGTGCGAGTTTCAACAATACACTAATAGTGTGTGGTAAGGCTGTTGTATGATTTTCTATATGATGAATTTTTCTAAAATTAAGTAATTGGTTACAGTATGAAAGATATTTTAGCATCTATTACATTTTGGCATATATTTTAGGTTTTAATCATTCTATGTAGTTGGCATTTCTGGAAGTTTTCTGTGTTTGCGGTTGACGGCTGAATAATCATAATCTACCAATTTTGCAAAAAAAAAAAAAAACGTTAAAGATCTTGAAAAAGGGAGCGAGAAGCTTCTGAGCTTTTGCGACTATAGAAAATTTCACTATTCAAATTTTACATAACAATATTTTATTGTAGGAACAGTCAGTCATCGGTCAGGTTCTGTGAATTCTGGTAAAAATAAAAACGACGCATTTGGCCATAAAGCTTTCGATAAATTCTGCAAGGTTTTTGTGGGCCAATGTCAAATTAATGGCTGATAAAAATCTAAGTGTCTTTGACGAGTTTCATGAAAATGCAGTGAAGTTCTGCAAGTCAGAACAACTTTTCTTGGTGGGTCCAACTTTTTTAATTGCTTTTTTTTCTCCGCTCATTTAACATTTTGCAACGTATTTGCGAAAGAATAGCGAAATTATTGGTCAATTCAAACTATTAAGTTTGAACCCACATTCCTCAAAGATGTTTTGGTCCATGTGCAATGCGATCTTATAAAGCTTGAGCTTTGACTCAGCTTGGGGAATTCAACAGTATCTAAGCATGGCTGAGTTTTATCGTTTTATTGAGTTTTATTAAGCGTGACAGTGGTTGGTTAACCCTGAGTCTTGTCTCAGTTTGGCTGGTCCGCCAATATTTGGTAGACCTAATTCTAATCATAGGGTTGACGGTTCAATCCCGCATGTCGCAAGGAAGTGTAGTATTGAGCCGTTCTAGCCGAGTGGCTAGCATACTGGACTTGAAATCCTTTGTCCGCCAGGACAGGGATTCGAGTCTTCGTGTCGTGGTTTTTTTTGGTTTAGAACGGGTACCAGCTCTATCCAGCTCTAAACAGGTACCTGGAGAAATGCGGGGAAGTAAAACAGGAATGGGTCTGCGAAAGCACAGAATGGCTGCCTCCCTTCCTTATTGCACTTCTGGGCTGATGGGCCATGAAAATGAAATCAGCACCGCAAGTAAGGACTGTCAAGTCCAGCACCGTATTTTCTCCTTTTTTTTCTCTTCAATCCACCAACGTGTACAAAATGTGTTGGATTAAACTCCACCAATATCTTTGGAAAAAAGGTAAAAGTATTTTTGAATTAAAACTTCTAATTCGCTCTTTTTAACTTTATTGTGTATAGATTTTTAATAGGGCATGATACCAGACACATAAAACATTTCAATTCCAACCTTTATAAAAAATATTTAACTTTTATCGGTAAAGAAGTGACGAATTAATTATATGATTTGGCTGGAAAGGATCTATTATTCTGACTAATATTCTAGTTGATAGGTTTAAAACGCTAAAAAATATCTTATTTCTGGTGGAATTTCAAAGGAAAAGCTATTTTTATTGTAAGCAGATTATAGAGAAAACTCTTATTACAGGGTAAAACCTTAAAATGCGGATGTTAGCAAACACTAAAAAAAAAACACAAAAAACTTGGGTCTCAAAGGAAAAAGTGGGGTTTATTTTTACTGCACGAAAGTGTAGTACTCAAAGTTACTGTACTGATTTACAAGATTCTTGTTTTTTAATGCTTTTTTCGTTTTTTTAGGTGGATATAATAGAGGGGAATGTCTTAGAACGGTTGAAGCATATAATCCTGAAACAAATATGTGGGTATCACTTCCATCTATGAGAGAACCAAGAGGTAGACTAGATATTGGTGTTGCACAAGGAAGAATTTACGCCATTGGAGGCTGCAGTGGAACGAAAGAGCTTGCCAGCGTGGAAACTTACCAACCCCATGGCACGAAATGGGAAATGGCCCCTCCATTAAAATTTCCAAGATCCAATATAGGTATGTTTTTTATTATTTACCTACTGACTGATAGGATTAATTTTTTGTATAAGTTTCGAATATGAATTTAAATGTTAAAATTACTCTAAAAGAATAAAAAAAAAATCCAGAGAATTTGACGGAATCGTGCTTGAAAAAGGAGGAGAAACTATGGGAATTATCTTCATCATTACCTTGAATAAACCTGTCCCCCCCCCCCCAAAAAAAAAAAAATTGGAAAAACATGGTGTTAGTAAATATAAGCGTATAGTAAATATACACTTCCTTATTGTCTATGCTGCTAGAATTGGGAATAAATGTTATATATTGTAAGTTCTTCACTTTTTTTTCTCATATAAATTTTAATAAACAAACGAAAAGCCTTTTTAAATTTTAACAATGTACCAATAATACTAATGATATGTATTTAAACCGAACAATGTCTTGGAAGTTTAATTGCACTTGTTTGGAGAAAAAACACATTAAAGTTTATATTTGACGAACATATTAAAAATTTGTAATCACGCTTGACAGGTAACATGAAAAAAGAAATCAAACAGTTACCACAAAGAGGGAGATAGAAAAAAAAATTTGAGCCATAAAGCCATAATCATGGGCGTCCATAAGCTGAATTTTAGGGGGGGCTTACCTGGTCCAATTGGCACTTCCAATGCTTTATAGGCCTAATAGAAATCTCAAAAGAAACAATATAAGGCAGAATCATTCAGCCAGAGGGGGATAGAGCCCCCCTCTGCCCCCCCCCCCCCATATGGGCGCCCATGGCCTTAATATTACCATCAGGAATGAGACTATGAGACTTGGCCCTGAAAGCGGCGGATGTCCACGGCCTTAACGTGTTAGACCACTCCTACCTAAAAGACAAATCCTCAACGTCCTTCCGATAGATAGTATCAGTAACGCCAAATTATGAATACGCTTCCGCCGAAAATTTAAAATCGTTAAATTAATATAAAAAACGCCAAACCTGGTTTGGGCATGTTTGTTAGAAGCCAGTTAGCACCCTTACCAAACAAGTGTTAAATTGTAATTCCCTGAGCCGTTGGAGGAAGAAGCGGGGAGGGCAAGTAAAGACCAGGATCAATGCTGTTAAGACCGGCCTGGAGCTTATTGGGGGCTTTCGTTATCACAGGCGAAGATGGGACAAGCAATGGGTGAAGATCATTGCACAATAAATTGATGACCGAGCAATGTGGCACTCAACCGTCTGCCAAGTCATAACGCCAGGGAAGGCTGATGAGTTTGTTTCCTTAGACACGTACAAGTAAGCAAGTGCTGAATGCGTGAAGGCTATTAAAAGAGCTTATCTCAGAAATGGTGTAGGGTATTAAGTAAGAACTTTCAAGGACTGGTAAGGGGGACGATCAATTGACCAAAAGGAAATGTGTGTACGCTACTACCACCACTACTACTGCTACTACAACTTGTACTTCTGTTGCGACTACTGCTAAGACTGGGGATGTTAAGATGAATATTTCAGGAAATGTCGAGAAGTTGAGCTAAATCAAAACATCCTACGTGCATGCAGATTGTAAAAGGGCGTAACAGCAATATCTGAGGAACGGCTTAGAGCATAAGTTGAAACTTCAAGGGTATAATGAGGGGGATGTTCAACTGACGAAAAGGTAATATATGTATACTACCACTGCTACTACTGTCACTGCTGCTACTAATGCAACAACAACAACAACTACTACTACCACTACTAAGTCTACTCCTGCTACTACTATGACTACTATTACTCCTAAGGCTAAGTGTATGAAGATGAAAATTTTAAGTAATATTGAGGAGGAAGCTGAACTGAATCAAAACACACTTTGTGCATACAGGTTGTCAAAAGGGTGTATCTCATGAATGGCTTAGGATATTAAGTTGGAACTCTCAGGGAATGATTAGAGGGGATGATCAATTGACTAAAATACCATTTGAGCATGCTATTGCTACTACTACTGCTACTGCTATAGCTCCAACAACTTCTTCTACTGCGACTACTGCTAAGGGTAACGACGTGAAAATTTAACGACATATTGAGAGGGAAGTCGAGTTAAATAAAAAACACTGTGCATGCAGATTGTGAAAAAGGTGTAACAGTAATATCTTAGAAACGGCTGGGGGTATTAAGTTGAAACTTACTAGGCTTGTTGTGGGGGATGATGAACTAACCAAAAGGAAATATTTATTTGCTACTACTTCTATTTCTGCTAATACTACTACTGCTACTAGTACTAAAAGTAAGGGTATTAAGGTGAAAATTTCAGTGAATGTTGAGAGTATGCTGAGCTAAATCAAAATACACTATGCACATGCAGTTTGTCAAAAGGACGTATCAGCAATCTCCCAGGACTTGCTTAGAGTATTAAATTGGAACTTTCAGTATAGGCTGAGGGGAATGCGAAAAAAACAAAAGATGCTATGTGCACAGTGCTTCTACTTCTTCTACAACTATTGTTACTATTGAAGCTAAGGGTATTAAAGTGAAGCTTTTAGGAAATTTAAGGGGGATGTAGAACTAAATCAAACACATTATGTGCAAGTTGATTGTCAGAAGAGTGTATCGGCAGCATTTCAGGAACGGCTTAAAGAATTAAGTTGAAACTATCAGGTTATACTGTGGGGGATTTTGAACTAACCAATTGGCACTATGTGCATAGTACTACTACTGCTACTTCTGAGTCTAATGGCATTAAGGGAAAAGTTTCAGCGAGTGTTTAGGGGGACTTTCAACTAAATCAAAGCACTATGTGCATGCAAGTTGTCAAAAGGGCATACAGACAATATCTTAGAAATGGTTTAG
Organism: Artemia sinica; assembly: GCA_027921565.1. Lineage (NCBI taxonomy): Eukaryota > Metazoa > Arthropoda > Branchiopoda > Anostraca > Artemiidae > Artemia > Artemia sinica. Next base: position 92,209,573 of record CM051256.1, on the reverse strand, counting down.
AGTATTAAGTTGAAACTCTTGGAGCATGTTGACGGGGATGTTGAACTAACCAAAAGACGCTATGTGGATGTTACCACTGCAGTTGCTACTACTACTGCTGGATTCAGGTTGAAAAAAGAGTGTACGAGGCTTAGAGTATTAAGTTTCAACTTTCAGGGCATGTTAAAGGGGATGTTGAACTAACAAAAAGGCATTATACGTATACTACTACTACCAATAGCCGTTCAAAGAGGAGGGCAACTGGGTCAACTGCCCTGGTTGCAGCAGCTGGGGGGCCGCCCCTGGGAGATTTTGCACTTAGATAAAAAAATTGCAACGTTGTTCAGTTTTTTTACTTATGTTTGAGTCGGAAGGGGGGCGCTGTAATAAATTTTTCTCGGGGAGCTCCAATCCTAAGAACGCCTCTGCAACTATTGCGTCAAATAACACAACTGTTGCTAGGGCTACTGCTACTGCTACCACCGAAGCTAAGGTTATTAAGGCGAAATTTTCAGGGAGTATTTAGGAGAATGTTCTACTAAATCAAAACACACTACGTGCATTCCAGTTCATTGTAAGACATAAAGGTTTAAGAGGAGGGGTATAGCGGTTTTTGTTGTTTCTGATTTTAGCAGTTCACTTTATTTGAAACTGTTTTAAACCCTTATAGCTCTTTAAGCCCTCTTATAATTTTAAGCCCTCTTAATATTAGCTCTTTAAGCCCTCTTAATGATTGTATATTTCAGATTTTTATTGACTTCTTAAATGCTTTAAATTTATTTGACTATTAGATTTTCTTTTTATGACGCATTAAGTAAGTTATATGGTTTTTTCTTATTTATTTAAATTTTTTTGAATGACGTTTTTTACATAGATTAAAGTTTCTTTTTCACCTGCGGGTCGAACCCTTATTGAGTGGATTTGCACCGCAACCACTCCATGCAATCAAGACCAAGGGTCATTATGTATGCTTTTACCCCTTGATAAGACCAACATGGATAAGACACAACTTGTCTAGACTGAATATGGATAATACTGAAATAGTTAAAACATGGATAAGACACAACTTGTCTAGACTGAACATGGATATTACTGAAATAGTTAAAAATCTATATTTTACATTATCCTGAGGAAGAGTATCCATTTTCAATTTTTTTCTGTTAAATGAATAGATGATTTAAAACAGGTAAGTCTTGCACTTTCTCAAGAAGCCCTAAGAAAAAGTCCAATCTATTAATGGACATGTAGAAACTCTGACGGTTTTTAAGAGCCGTTATCTGTAAAAGATTGAGTACCTATGTGTTAACGTATTATGGGTGGACGAAGTTTGCTATCTGAAAATTCTTCTAAGACCAATATGATTTTTATTTTTCTATGGTTCTCTGATCATAGCTCATCATTAATTTAAACCCATGCATATTTTCAATGAAATTCCAAATTAATATAGATGAACGTTACCAACCACAAATCTGTTTGGTTACTAAAAGAACAGGCATATTATTCTAAAAGAACATCTGATTCTATTTTTGCAATTGAAGTTCTAGCCATACTACTGTAGTAATACTGCTACTACTACTATTGCTGGTCTGCTTGCACTACACTTCAAACAAGTTGCACTCTTATTAAACCTTTGTTGGGAATTAAAAGGGTGCCCGAGTCTAAAATTCTGAACAAGGCCTATTATATAGGCCTATTTAAATATGAATTAAAAGGTAATGGTGATGTGCTACGGTTCGTCTACATCCTTTCGAAATGCACAGGCTCTTGGGTATTATCACATGTTTTTCCAACGGTTTGCCAATTTTTCGATTCCGACGAACTTTCCCTCCCCTCTCAGTATTGTATTGTTATGTTTTTGTCTTTATGAGTGCAAATTTTTGTATTTATCATTATGTTTTTTTTTGTAGGTGTTGCTGATTTGCACGGGAACTTGTATTGTATTGGTGGATGGGACGGACAATCAGCCATAAAAACCTGTGATGTGTATAATCCTGCAACCAATCAGTGGAGTAGTATTGCCCCCCTGAATATTGGTAAGCTCTTTTGCTTCCGAATAGTTATTTTCATTAATTGCCTAATTGTTTTTCTAGTTTTGATTCAACTACAAGTCAAAAATAAAGTTCAGGTAAATTCTGGCATTTTGTCCTAGTTACTGAACATCTTCAACTTTCAAAACTAGTTTAAGATAAAGAAAGAAAAATGTCTGATGCACTTTTTGTTGTTTCAATGAGTTGCTCTTGTTCAAAAAGTGGATTAGGTTCGCCAAAACCTTCAACCAGGACGAAAGGTAAAATCGAAAAACTAGATAAGTATGATTCAAATAAGACAGTTCAAGTTGTTCATGGGCATTAGTTCTGTCTAGTTCATCAGCAAATCAGCCCTCACGCTCTATATCTATGTAAAACTTCTATTTGGGTTTCAATCGAATTTTCGAAGTTACCTCTCCCCTTCCTGGCTCTTACTGTCATCTGAAAGATGGAGAATTTCCCCCTCGCCTCAAAAACCTATTCAATATTCCCCTCCCTCCTCTCATGATTAGAAAAACACGAAAACCATTACACAAAAAGAACTATAAGATTTTTTAATTTTTCAAGTTAGGGGCTTAAATTGCTGCTAAGGGATTCTTGAGCGCCGAAAATTTGATAGTGCAATTTTCGTCATGGTTGGATAACTTTTTGGGGTAATATTTTCGGCTTTTCTCTGAAATTTGACTATTCATTTATGCTGATAACCACTATCGGTACTGCTATTCGTTATATGAAGACGTAATGTAGTCCAAAAAGTACTACTGTCCACTTTAGTTATGTTCTACATAAGTTGTCAAAAGAAATATTTCCACATATTGTTCCCAAACTTCTTGTTTTTTTTTTAGCATCAGCTACTATGGAATTGGATTGCCCTCTGCTTGCAGTTGGCTGCCGCTTCTGTTGTCATAAACATTTAAAAGGGCGTATTTAAAGCCGGTTTACAGTAACATAATCAATAAGGTTAGCTGTCTTACCATCATTTGAATACCATGTTAACTTACGAGCCATTTTATCACTAAATATTGTTTTGGTTATAACTGGATTGTTATACCTACGAATTTGCAGCAGTCTATAGCCATTGCTACTTTCTTTTCTACACCTAATTTATGCGGCTAGGATATCATCTGTCACTATTTCTACCGACTTGAGCAAAAATCACCTAATAAAAATGAAGCTCCTAATAAGTCCAGTTCTCCTACACTGCTTGAAAGTTTCAAATCCTTTCCCATAGCTGTTCCTGAGATACTGTAGATATTGTTTTTTTTGACATATACCTTTCCTCATATATCTTCTACTTATTGGTTCATCTCCTCATGTTCCTCTTTTCTATATCCTCTCCTGAAAGTCTTAGCTCAGTGTTTATTCCCCCGCCCCTAACAACACTTGATGAAAGTTTCAAATTGGTACTCAAGGTGCTCCCGAGATGTTGCAAATGCGCAATTGTGGAAACTTGGCAACATGTAATGTCTTTTGATTTACATGACTGCTTAAAGGTGAATTCAGTATTAGTCTTATAGGTGCTTATAGGGCTGAAACCTTGTGGTGGGTGGGAGACAAAAATAAAGAGCTTCTTCCCATTCCCAAAGTAAGATTTCAGGTACTCTTACCTTCTCTCCCTCAAAGTCCCTGAAAGTTTCAACTTTATACCACATTCAATTTTCAACCTGGATACACGTAGTGTCTTTTGATCTACTTCCCTTTGTTGGGAAGCAGAAAGGGTCTTTGTCCCTTTGTCGGATAAGTTTTTGGGGAACCAATATTGTTTCTTTTTCTTTTACTTGTGCGTTCAGATGCTCTATGACTTCGTATCCCAAGGACTTCGGGATGTAGGCTTAGAACCGATCAGTATAAATAATGTTTATGGTCCTTCTTTTGGGCCCTAATGTTTTTGGGAGGGATTCTCCCGCCTCAGAAATTTTATTTTCTGCATTAGGTTCCTCCTGGCCCAAGAACTTACGATCATTAGTTTCAAAAGGATCAGGGACGAGAAGTACGTTGGCCAGTTTCTGGGCCTCCTACCCCGCCCCTCCAACAATTTTTTTTTGTCTGTGAATGACCACTGATAGTCAATCACATACCGAAAATACAACAAACTCTTTTTTTCTATTACAAGTACCTGTGTTTAAACAGTGGGGAATTTGTATTCTTTGTGGTACTGGACCTTTTAAATATTTTCAACAAATTAATATCTTAAAATTTTGATTGGATGTCTTGGGGAACAAAAGGGACACGCAAAAGGTTCCGGCTACTCTCCGATCATTTTTGACTCTTAAAATGTACTTTTAATTTCAATCAAACGAGCCCCCTCCAAATTTTATGCGACAATCCCTTTTACGAGGTGTGGAAGAAAAGTAATGAGACTGGTGATACTGCAAGCGATCTGGGAACCATGCGCTGTTGTCCTTGAGATTGCAGGTGTATCAGAACCCTTCCATAGCTCAGTTCGAGTTTTTACTCCGTCAGTTAAGTACGTGATTTTTGAGACTGCGACTAGTGAAGTTGTGTTTTCGTTGTGCGTCAGAGAATAGCTCAGTAATAGCCGAAACTCTAAAAAGCAGAATTTTGATTTAAATACATACATAGAAAGAATAGCTGATTCCAAATATACGATATTCATTAAGTTTAGTATTAGCCGTCACAAGCTACGAGTCCGGGAAAATTTGCTTCATTTTTTTAAAGGGGGAAGCACCCCAAAAAGCTGAGGAATCTTAATGAAAATCGCACCGTCAGATTTAGCGTATTGGAGAATCCTATTGTAGAGGTTTTAAGCTCCCATCTGCAAAAATATGGGATTTTGTATTTTTTGTCAGAAGAAAGATCGCGGATGCGTGTTGTTTTTTTTTTCTCAGGGGTAATCGTATCGAACCAATGGTCCTAAAATATCGAGAGAGGGCTCATTCAAACAGAAATTAAAAGTTGTAGTGCCCTTTTTAAGTGACCAAAATAATTATCAGTTATTTCGGGACTTTAGAAACCATCCAAAAGTCTGTAATAGACATGCTGAAGACCATAATGGTTGTAGTTTTCCAGCTCTGCTACAAACAGTAGGAACATCGTCTCCATCGGTGTGTAGCTGCCAAACTACTATAAAAGGGATAAAATTGATATTTAAAAGAAATAAAATCTTTGCTAAGGCAAAAATCAATCTTATTACTTTTCTTCCACACCTCGTATACGAAGCGGCCAGAGGAAACCAAGTTAAAAATAGATTTAAGACATATGACTTTCCCATAAGGCCTTGCTATTCATGGAAGATTTTTTGACAATATTTGTCAAAACAATATTTGAGTAGTGACAGTATTTGAGTAATAATGAGAAAACAACAATAAAATGGATCTGTTGCAGATCCGCGAATTTAACGGATAAATGAGAATTCAACATAAATATACGCTACATAGGTTCACAAAGAGGTCCTGGGATAAAATAGATGTAGAGTTGTAACATAAAATTTAAATTCTATGTTGCGTAAAATTAAGATACCATATCATGTTCTTTGTGCTTCGCGTCGTGGGGACCCCCTGGATGTTGAATGCTGCCTTGCAGAAATATCACATTTGCTAAAGGTTGATTTTCCGTTTAACCATTTATTATATACGGTTGGGTAGATCGATAGGTCCTGTATTTCAGTGTTGATTTAAGTTTCCACTTGTTTGTCTTTTTTTGTTAGACATGTCGGTACTGTCTAATCGTTAACTATATGGGTTTTTTTTCTCTTTGTTTGAACTCCTCTAGTGCATTTTTATAATGTATCGTAAGAGGGCAAAAATAAATTATTATTATTATAGGTAGAGTATTTTTAGTAGATTAGTGCAATTAATTCTTACTTTGTTCAAACCATATATATATTTATTATACTTCTTATGTCATATATTTAGGTCGATACCAAGCTGGTGTGACTTCTTGTCGTGGTAAAATTTTTGCTGTTGGTGGTACAGACAATTGGAACTGTCTCAATTCGGTGGAGTACTATGATCCAAAGAAGAACGTTTGGGAATTGTTCACTCCTCTAAGTATTGCCAGAAGAGGCTCTGGAGTCGCTTTTTATAATGGTAATTCTAAAAGATATAATTACTATTCTTTTTTAGAAACATAGAATGCCGTTTCGATTTGTTTCAATTGATTGACAAGGCTAGTATTTAGAATCTAAAATTAAGAATGTAAGTCTTAATTAATGCTCTAGTCCGTTGCCTTTAATTAGTGAGGCATTTCGCTTGGAATAATGTGACCAAAATTCAATATCAGCTGCTAAGTGACTAGGTGGAAATATTCAATATGTGTTCTTTTGGGTACTAAAACTTTAATTCGGTTCATGTTTACATACCCTTTGTGTACTCAGAACCACAGCCACTCGATTGTAACTCTTGAAGCTTCGGAAAAAGAGAAAAATCGGTTCGAGGCCTTCAAAACCTGAAGGTTCTTATAGGTTCAAGATCTGAATCCGTGCGTCACTGTCGTAACTTGTTTCCATTCCGGAGGCATAAAATTAACTTGAGACTTATAATGCAAAATATATGACATGATTTGGCTTATCTGAATCGACCTGGCTTTGATCAACTTTGCTATTCAGATCAGATCGGAGTTAACAGCTTATATGCATAGAATAATTTTTAACAAGTCAAATATGTTAAAAGATGTATCTAATGATAGTAAGAAAGAAAAAGAATCATATGTGCAAAATACTACCAAAATCCCTTTCGTGGACATTTGGCAAAGAAACAATAGATATAACAAGACCTGAATTAAAGGAATTTCACAAATTGCCTGAGTAAAGGCTAATTAACTATTGCAGAAAGAGTAGAATAGATCATCACTTTGTGCCTGAATGATTTTCACCAGAACTAGAAGATCATCAGAATTTCACCAGATCATCACTTTGTGCCTGAATGATTTTCACCAGAACTAAGACCATTCGAATTTCACCAGATCATCACTTTGTGCCTGAATGATTTTAACCAGAACTAGAAGATCATCAGAATTTCACCAGATCATCACTTTGTGCCTGAATGATTTTCACCAGAACTAGAAGATCATCAGAATTTCACCAGATCATCACTTTGTGACTGAATGATTTTCACCAGAACTAGAAGATCATCAGAATTTCACCAGATCATCACTTTGTGCCTGAATGATTTTCACCAGAACTAGAAGATCATCAGAATTTCACCAGATCATCACTTTGTGCCTGAATGATTTTCACCAGAACTAAGACCATTCGACGATGGATTAAATTGGTTTCACGGCAACGTCGGTGTGTACTGCAATTGAATTTTAGATGATGATATAAACAAGTATCTTGCAACGGATAATAAGACCGCTTTTCATCTCTTGAAACGTTCCGCTGTGAAAAAAAAAAAAAAAAACATAAAAAAAAAACGCTTAGTTCATATTTCATTGATCACTCAGAAAAGAGAAATTACCGTTCACGGATACCAAGTGTTAGAAAGGGATAGTCCAAATAATTAACGAGTCTGTACGACCAGTTCCGAGGCCAAGTAATAACTACTGATGGGTTGTCAGAAGAGTTCACAACTTCGTCAGGAGTACTCCAGGGTTGCATCTTATCAACACTTCTCTTCAACCTCTTTCTAAATGCCGTTCTGTCACTGATGCAGTCGGAATATGGCGCAATAATAGGAGGGCTGCTAATAGACAATCTTGCCTACGCTGACGATATTGATGTGCTAACCAACTCTACGGAAGAACTGCAGGCACAAACTGATATACTCAACAATACCACAGAGCCGTTCGGGATGGAGATCAATGCCAGCAAGGCCAAAGTCATGGTAACTACAAGACGTGAACTTGACAACCTGACCATTATCACCATAGACGAGAGACAAGTAGAAACGGTTGACCATTTCTTGTACCTTGGTAGCCAACTCTCCTCAGATAATTGCCATAGCTCTGACGGGAAACATCGACTTGCACTTGCTAGCTCTAGCTTTCGAAGACTAGCCAGCCTCTGGAAAAGTATCGACCTATCCAACAAACTCAAAATGTGGCTATTTAACAGTTTAGTAATCCCCACTTATTTATGATGCAAAACATGGACTCTAAAAACCGAAGACGAAAGGAAACTACTAGCTTTTGAGATGAGATGCCTCCGGCGCATTGCTAGAATCAAATACACTGACCGAATCACAAATGTGGAAGTACGTCAAAGGCTCCAGTCCACTGAAACCATTCTCAGTAAAATCAAGAAACAACAACTGCGCTAGTTAGGCCACGTCAAACGAACGGAGCCGAGCCGCCTCCCGAAAATTGCCCTCGAAGGATCCCTCCATGGTCTTCGTCCACGAGGCAGACCACGAAAACGATGAATGGAGAACTTCCACTTCGAAAATGTCAAGATAGCCCAGTTATCACGTATCGCACCAGATAGAGCAATGTAATGAGCCCTTATGCATGAGCTAGCAAGAGGAGTGGCCCCAAAACGTCCCAAGAGGATAGCCGGGACCTAAGTAAGTAGGTAGATAAGTTAGAAAGGATTTTAAAGCATGTTAGAATTAAATGTAAAGCCTCTACTTAATTACCTTTTTGTTCATTTTTGTTCCAGTGTCCCAAGTGAGCACTAAAACATTTAGCAAATATTGTGAAACTGAAATGTGGTTCAATTTGTCAAAAGTGTTGGAGGTAGATTTTATACTTTTGGGAATATTTTAGAGAATTTAAATCACGAAGATACTAGAAAGATTTAGCGTATAAGGGTATACATGTGTTTTTTTATTTCTTTTTCTTCGACTTTCTTTTGAGTTTGATTGAATATTAAAGAAAGTAATACCCGAGTAAAGTGATTGTCCTTATTACGAATTTATCGGACCTTGTTATGTCCTGATAGTGCGAGGTCTGTTCAAAAAGTATCGCGAATTTTGAGTTTCCGCGGGTTACGTATATTCAATTTACGATTTTTTCGTGGCTTCATGTTGGTAATCATGTATCTCATTTATGTCGACAGTTTCGGCCATTGTCAATGTTCAGATAATTATTGACAGCTACTTTTCTTGCAGGTGCTTTGGCTCGCTTTCTATTGTTGACCATTCTAAAAAAATGGATAAAAGAATCTGTATCGAATTTTGCGTGAAAAACAAAATCAAGTGCGCGGACGCATACCGGATGTTGACTGTGGCATATGGTGAAGCTACCTTGGACCGCAGCAACGTATGTCGGTGGTTCAAAATGTTCTCAGAGCGCCGAGAAGATGTGAACGACGAAGAGTGTGCCGGACGCCCGAGCACATCAACAACAGATGAAAAAATTGATTAAGTGAAGAAAATAATATTGGAAAATCGTCGAATCACCGTCAGAGAAGTTGCCCAGGATTTAAACATGTCGATTGGCTCGTCCCGTTCTATTTTTACCACAAAGATTTGGGCATGAGACGGGTTGCCGCGAAATTCGTACCAAAATTGCTCAATTTCGACCAAAAACAGCATCGCATCAACATTGCTAAGGACCTGTTGGACTCTGTCCGTGACGATCCAAATTTGCTCCGCAGGGTCATATCTAGTGATTGAAACATGGGTTTACGGTTATGACGTGGAAACCAAAGCTCAATCATCCCCATGGAAACTGCCGCACGAGCCGAGACCGAAAAAAGCGCGCCAAGTTCACTCGAATGTGAAGGTTTTGCTTACAGTTTTCTTCAATTGCAGGGTTGTGGTGCACCATGAGTTCTTGCCTCAGGGTAGAACGGTCAATAAGGAATATTACCTGCAAGTTATGCGTAAGTTACGCAAAGCAGTCCGCCAAAAACGCCCAGATTTGTGGAAGAACAAATATTGGCTTTTGCACCATGATAACGCCCCTGCTCACACATCGTTGCTTGTGCGCGAATTTTTGGCCAAAAACAACACACTAATAATGCCACAGCCACCGTATTTCCCAGATCTAGCCCCCTGTGACTTTTTTTGTTCCCCAAACTGAAGAGGCACATGAAAGGACGACGCTTCGCTACTATTGAGGAGATAAAGACGGCATCGAAAATGGAGCTGAACAAGATTACAAAAACTGATTTTTTGAAGTGCTTTGAGGATTGGAAAAAAACGTTGGCAGAAGTGCATAATATCTGGTGGGGATTACTTTGAAGGGGACAAAATAGATATCGATGAATAAATAAATATTTTTTTTTAAAAACACAAAATTCGCGATACTTTTTGAACATACCTCGTATATACTGTAACCTAAATGTATTCTAGCCTCTATCCTTCAAAGAGATTTCAGAAATTGTTGCAAGGTCTTCTTGTCCTCTCTTTTTTTTGGGGAAAACTTCTGAAATTCCACGCATCTCTCTTAATTTTTTTTTCTTGAGTTTCTTTGTTGGAAGCAATTGCTGCTACTCTGTCACTTCAAACAATTAGAAAGTTCTAAAGCCTCTTATTAAAGTTCAGTTGAAGCCCGAAAGAATTCTGAAGCTCAATACTTCTTTAATATAGTCTTTAGTCTAGCTGTTCATCCTTTTTTTTTTTTTTAAATACAAGTGTAGGCAAGTGTTTTCACTTTTCCTTCAATTGTCTCCCATCTCAAACAACGCTAAATAAACAAAATATTATTATTTTTGTAATAGTTAATTCTCTCATTAGCAGCGATAGAGTTGGATATCATTTATTCGATAAATCGTTACCCACGAAATTGAAAAGATCCAAAATCAGATTCTTACAAGATACATTGTAAGATATTAAATGTGATGAAAATGGTAATTGTTTTCACACTTTTTTTCAAAATAATGTCTTTGTTTTTTTTTCAGTCATTGCAATGTATGCCATGTTTTTTTTCTGTTATCAGAAAAAGTGCCATTGCTTTTTTCTCTCATCGTAAAAAGTATCATCGCTTTACACTATTTAATGAAACATAATTGATAATTTTTCCAATGACAGACGTAGCTACCAAGAATGAATACTAACAGAGATAAACTTTTCTCTCTCTCTCTCTCTCTCTCTCTCTCTCTCTCTCTCTCTCTCTCTCTCTCTCTCTCTCTCTCTCTCTCTCTCTCTCTCTCTCTCTCTCTCTCTCTCTCTCTCTCTCTCTCTCTCTCTCTCTCTCTCTCTCTCTCTCTCTGTCTCTCTCTCTCGGGTTGAAACTTGGTTTTCACCTTAGTTTTTTGCTACTGATTATTTGTGCAAAAATAATGATTTTGAATCTTTCAGAGAAGGTTTGGGTAATAGCTGGTTGGTTGCCGGGCTACCTCTGACTTCCATTGTTTTTTTTTATACTTCTTTATTTTTCGATAAAGCTGATTTGACTTTTATAGATAAACTTTGGGCCATTGGTGGTTCTGATGGGGTCGAAACTCTATTTTCAACAGAGTTTTTTGACTTTACTACAAATACCTGGAACAAAGGACCAAACTTGACATCACGTAGGGCTAATACTGGTGTTGCTAACGTTAATAACAAGCTGTTTGCTGTTGGAGGATTTTCAGGTAAGAAAGGGGCTGGCTGGTCTCCAATCACTTCAGATTTAAAGGAAAAAGGACTAGAACTCTCAATTTCTGATCAAATGAGCATCTTCCGAAGTTTCTACGACCACTAGGGCGAGGTTTGGGATAAGAAGGGGGTAGTCCACCTCCTATACGGGATAAATTCGGTTCGTTATGGGGTGTAACGTTACTCTTTACTTTCATAATAACGGTTCAGACCAGAAATATTCCCGAAAACAAAGAGGGGTTATATATCATTTTCTACTTCCATTCCCCCCCCCCCCTCACTACAAATTATGCATTTATCTGAAGGCTCAATGAGGTTAATTGAATTTTTTTTCTTTTGGCCAAAAAAGTTCACGGATGTGTTGTTTGTTTGTTGTTTTTTTCCCCACGGATGATCGTATCGAACCAAGAATCCTAGAAGATCGTGAGTTGGTTCATTTGAACAAACATTTAAAGTTTCAATGCCCCTTTATGTGATAAAACAGATTGGTCATGTCTTCCCTAAAGACTTCCGATTGAAATTTTGAGATAGCCATTTGGTTTAGCATAATTGATCAAGTCCAATGAATCTACCTCTGGGGCTGACATGAGCCCCCCCCCCCCCACAGTTTCTAAGGAAAGGGCTGTAAGTTTTGAAACTTGTCCATCATTATACATCATTTGTTATTGAGAAACATGCGGATATTTTTTTTTTGTGTGTGTGTGGGGGGGGGGTCTGCGGAGGGGAGGGACTTCCACGGGAAGAATTTCCAGTGGGGAGGAAATTTTCTTGGAGGTATTTCCCTGGGTTCAAATACAGAATTTTTTTTTATTTGTCTATCTTTGTCTTTGGATGCACAATTTTACATACGGGGAAAGTGTTACTTGGCAATTGTCCGGGGGGATTCCCAAGTGACAATTTCCCGAGCGGAGAATTTTTTTCCTTGGAGAATCTTCCGGAACGGAATATGTTTTGTGAACGGAGAAATTGAGAAAAAGTATAAAAGACAAAAAAGTCTGAGAGAGATTATAATTTGAAAATTCGGGCTAAAGAGTCAGACATGTTTAGTTTTAATTTGAGAATGATGTGTTTATTCTTTAAGGGAAAGTTATAATGTTTAAACTGGCATGGTACCTGCCTCCTCTCAATCCCAGGAAAGTTGTTCGCTCTCATAATGTTCAACAGGATAAAACAACATCTTGGTAGACACTTACGCGAACAGCAACACGGCTGCCGTCCAAACTGCTCCTGTACTGACCTCATATTTGTCCTCAAAATGCTGCTGGAAGGGGAGAAGGAAATTGTACCTTGTGTTCATTGATTTTGAGAAAGCTTTTGACTCAGTAGATAGGGCAACACTCTGGAAAATACTCTCACATTGCCGCATACCGGAAAAAATCATTAAACTTATCATCGCTTTCTACAAAGATACAGAATGTTGTGTACAAACTGGCAAAGGGAATACCAAATATTTAAAAACAATGACAAGAGAAAAGCAGGGACGTGTCCTCTCCCCCCTACTGTTCATCCTTGTTGTTGACTACATTTTAAGTAAATGTGAGGGCTATGGGATTGATATTGGTGAGCCGGCCAGACTTATAGATCTCGATTTTGCTGAGGACATAAGCCTTCTTTAAATTTGCAAACTGAGACTGCAGACCATTATAAATAGTGTTAAGATTCAGATGTGATTTATTTTTCCACCGATGGAGGTTAAGAGGCTAGTGGAGGTAGTCCCTTTTGAAGCCAGGCATCCTCCCATACACCAGGACCCTATTCTTCGTTTCTCTCACATACAAGTTCGAGAAGGCGAGAAAGTTCTATTTTCTAATCGTGGTGAAGTCCCATTTAATTGATGACTCAGAACCCATAAGAATTTGTCCGTTTTTTTTTACCATTTTTATTGGTGCGTAGTTTGGTATAAACATAAACGACATGCCAAGCCCGCCTGTATCTTCACTATATTGGCATATAGGCATACCCTGGTACCCTATATACATTTGGTGCCCGTAATTTTGATATTCGTAATTTTATATTCGTAATAAAATTTGAGATTTTTGGAGTTTTTTTTTTTTTAGGCATACGATCGTGGCCATTTATCTTAGTCGGGGCGTTTCGAACAAAATAGTGTGTCCATCCATTTTATTATCAGATAAATAGCCCTTTCTCCTTTAAATAAATTCACCTTTTACTACTCCTTAAAATTTCCTTTTCCTTTTTAAATAAATTCACTGTCCGTTGCTCTTGAAATCTACATGATTTTTCAAAGCTTTAAGTCTAATTGAAAAACACATCGGCCTGTAGCCGATATTCTTTTTGAACGTTCCTGGAGAATGAATTACTATGTTAGCTGTCTTATTTTTTCTCAGTCGATCTTATCACTGGATGTTGGTAAATTGAGTGTTAAGTCATTGCCAATTACTTCTCTCTGATTGGCCCTTACTCCCCTGGCCCAGGAAAGAGGCGTATTTATTTTGTTTGCGTTTATGTGTTTGGCAGTCCGTTCACGCATAATTCTACATTGATCTTTGGGATGTGCTTTCATTATGTTAATTAAAAGTGAGATTTTGTATACATCATGAGTAATTATTCCTTAACATAGGCTGGGTTGGGGATAGGGTATTTTAGACCTGATATAGTCGGCTTGACTAAAGATCTTTTCTAAAGTAGGGGGAATGTCATAGCACTGGTTATCTTTTGTCGATATATTGCCGGGCAATCATAGGCTAAAGACATTCTTAGACCGCATTAAGCGAGGCTTTTCTTCAGTGAGACCCTAACAGCCTCTTGATGTAATGTGTGTTCAAGCGCAGTATCTTTATCTATCAATGTTGGTATCTACTGGCTCCGCAAATATTCAATAAGTGTTAGTACTAAATTTGTGGCGTTTCATTCGTTATACAATCCCAAAAAGATTATATTCATTTTGGTATTATTTTGGACGTCCACTCTGCCTCATAAATAGGGTTCTCATGGACCATTAGAAAACATAAAACACAAGCTTTGATAAGAAAAACGGAAAAGTTAAGCGTAAAACTCAAAAGTTCTAATTTTTTTAGTCCCCTTCTTGTCTAGATGTCTCTAAATCGCCTTACAACCATCTCGACTCGACCTGTTTTTATGAATAGATGCCCATTTTTCTAAATTACTCGCACAAACGAAAATATAAAAAAAAAATCCTGCTTCAGTGAATCGTGCTTTCGTATCTAATTTCAATTTCAGTGCCCACTTTTTTTGCTCTTTATGTTCTTTACTATGTTTTCTTCATTCAAGTTAATCTAGTATTTTTGTACTCTAAACTTAACAAGAAAAACCAGAAGAACTCATCAAATATCTTCAGGATAATTAATGTACCACAATTGTACCTTGTTGTACCTTGCCCGGGTATTGTCGCTGGTGCAAACACCTTTGAATTTATTAACATGATCTCTTAATCCCCTTCAAATAAAAAAAAAAAAAAAAAAAAAAAATTGCTGTAATCACACACGATATTTCTACCTTGTTAGGTAGTTGTATGACAGTTAATTAATATACATCCTTAAACTAGCTCTAAAAAAAACTTTTCTTTCACCCCTAGCGTTTCTGCATACCGGTTGGGATTGCTGAAGCTTTACTCTCTTTTAATGAAATTTGCCTTAAGAAAATATAAATAATAATAAAACAAAGGATACAAATCGACATACAATGGAGCAAATTTATAGCTCCTATTAACGAGAAAGATTTTTGAGCCTACACTTGACAGCTTTGTTTTGATGAAAAGGCACACCTCTCTTTTTGCGGTGTTGCCAGATTTTTTTGGCAAATAAAAGCAATGCTTAAAAGCAATTCTACAACTATTATCCAAATATTTCCACTGGTTATTACGACTTGAAAAAATTGTAATTGATTATGGCTAGCTGGTTGCTAGTAATTGCGTATGAATCATTAATAAAACTTACTTGTGGAAGGTATGCCAGGTGTTTTCCAGGGGGATTGTGTAAGGAAAGTTCTAGTTACTCGTTGACTCATTGTATATCAATAGTAATTTGTAAGAAAAATTTGGTTCGCTTTTACTTTCTAGAAATTAATTGAACAAAGGGGAAAAGGTGTAGGGTACATTTTATAGATGAAAGATGGCTGATCACCAAACATAGTTTTCGACCAATCGATCCGGAGCCAAAAGAAAAACAGGTCGACCTCGAATTGGGCGGGAAGAAGTTATAAGAAGGGATTTAAAGGGAATTGCTAATTCAGGGGACGGAGTAAATAGTGAAGCTTAAAACAGATTGGGTTCGAGGAGGAGCGTGTTCGGGTGTGTTGACGTCAGGGGACTGGCTACTGCAAGCCATCAGACTACACGGAAAAGTAGAGTAATAATTGAATGTAATCTTGTAGGATTATAAAATTACTGTATTAGACACTGGCATGTATTATTTATTATAATTAGGGGGAGGGGGCAGAGTTAGTTAAAAATCTGAAAGTAGGAAAACTGATTTAAACATCTTGTAAGTGCCCCGTATACACTTGCCTGTAACATATGAAAATATGGGAATTAATCAATAAATTATTCTACAGACTTAGAGGATTTACATTAAAGCAAATTTTGGAATGCAATTTCCGAATAACAACCTTTTTGAGTTCATAATTTGCTTTTCAACTAGTTTTGATGATTAATATCTTTGAAAGACTGCTAGTAGTTCGAACCTTGAAGCTAAAATAGTGGTGTGTATGATACTAAGGATTAAAAAAAAACCCAACAAAAATAGCGATAAGTAAAAGATGCAACTGGCATTATTTTAAGCTTGAATCAGGTGCATGAGTTAAAGGGATAAAATTATCAGCTCTTTTTTTATCCTTTTTTACCTCTTATGCCTATCAAATCAATTTTGACCAAAGATAAAGTTAGTTATAAATCATGGCTAATAAACACATTTATAGTTCAAATTCTAAATAAAAGTTCCATCAGAGTTTATTATTAATGTTGAATTGTTAATTTAGATCTTTAAATCTTTCAGGAAGGGCATTTTTAGATACAATTGAGTGTTTGGATGAACAAGCAGAAGAATGGACGTCTTTTGTTTATGGTCAGGATGGAAGAAATCGTCAGAAAAGTATGTCACCCTTAGATGTCAGTAGACGGCCCTCAGCTAGTACTGCTATGATTTCTCATGATGAATTTACTAAATTGAGGAATGAGTCTTGCAAACTTGGTAATCTGCAAGAATTTCCAGCGATTCCGCTGTAACAACCGGCAGCGAATTTAATTCCTTATAAATTCCATAGTAAAGTATTATTCAAATGCTAAAGATAGTCTTAACGTTTTTGTTTTACTGGAATTTAGATGTGTTTGTAATTGCCTGTCAAAACCTCTTCTGTCAAATTATTTTTTGAGTTGACTAAAACTGTTAAAATAAATAAAGTGGTCAACATCTTGTTCTATCCAAATTTTGACTTTAGGAAAATAAAAAAATCTTAAGTTTACTCATTTAGAAATTTTACTCCATCCAAGTTTTTAGATTTTATTATAGGGTTTGTTTAAGTGAAGTATGAAATAGAATATTTCAACTAAACCATAATTGATTAAAAAAAATTTGTTTTGCTATATCAGATATGCGAATCTCACGTATCAGGAAACATTAAATGAAATTCTGAATCTTAGCTCAAGCAATGACTTTTATGTTAGGTACCAGCCGCTATGTTTGTGTGTCTGCTTTAATTCTTCTCATTGAGTACAAAATCGTTCTAACAAATTAAATGAAATATATTCTATGTTCTACACACAAATGTTTGGAATCTAATCCGGTGGATAATTTTTTTTGTAGCTTGCTGTTTAAATTTTAATGAAAATAAATACATCACGGATATTTACTTCTGCACCTGTATGGGAATTCACCCCCTGAAATTTTTTCAAAGGCTTTCACTCAAGAAAGCTTACGAATTGTGGCCAAAATCAGGTTTTTCATCAAAATCAGGCTCAGACAGAAAACTACTCTGATTCTACCCCTTGTGCTCCTCATCCTCTTCTGTGGTCGGACCTGCAATCATACATGAATTCTCCATGTTTTAAAACAAAGGGGTAAAAAATAGAAATAAAAAGAAAGCCGGTTCAAAAAGAATAGGTGAAATATCATGGATGCACCTGCACGTAAATTGTTTTAGGGGATGTGTTTAGGGGATTAGGGGATATCCCCTATTGCTTAGGGGATGGGTTTAATTGTTTAGGGGATAAAGAATAAAAAACATGAAAACACGAGGGTAATTAAGTAGTCGCTTGATGCTTCTTCTAAAAATAACCCACTCAGTATAAATGAATTTTATGGAACACTCAATGTAAAACACTTTTGGGATTATAATTCACTGTTTGGGTTTCGGATAAATTTGTCATTGCATTTAGTTTATTTAAAAAAAGAAGAAAAAGCTACAAACATAGTTCTATAAGCAGATAGTTGGCTAAAAGGGAAACGAAAACTGGTACTTCTACTACTACTAAAAATTCAACGCAGCACCAAGCCGCCTGAGGCTAACAAAGCTACGTACGCTGCTCCTCCATCCCAGCCTATTCAAAGCCTTCCTCTTTACACCCTCCCCAGAAGTTCCCATTTCCCTTAAATCTTTCCTTACGACATCCTCCTGTCTCAACTGAGGACAACATTATTTTCGTTTCGACCTCTACGGTTGGCTGATTAGGACAATTTTTTGCAATCTTTCATCCGCAGAACTTACCCTACCCATCTTAACCTTTCTCTCATTATAGCCCTAAAAAGCGGGACTGAACCACACTTTTCTTAAAGCCTACTGTTTGAGATACAGTCAGTCAGTCGGGTACCCAAAACAATCCTTAGGCAATTTATCTGGAAAACATCTAGCAAATCTTCCTCCGTCATGCTTCTTAACCATACTCTACCATTTTTTTATCACTGGCTTCCAATATTGTAATCTTGGTTCGCTGACTTACCTTCCTAATCCTATCCTCCCTAACTTTTTTCAACTGTGAAAAAAAACCTGAGCCTAGCTGTTCTACTTTTAAAATCTTCACTGCACTCACCGTCTTTATTAATAATCCTAACTAGGTAAGCGGAGCTGTGGACTTTATTGATCTTTTCGTTACCCAACGTCACCTTTTCATCTTCACTTATTCCTAGCCTTAGCGACTTTAAGTTTTCTTAACATCAATTTTCAAACCTATTCTTGACCTGAACCTGAACTCGCAAGACCTAACACCAGCAAAATCTAAGTCCATGAATGTTTTACTTCCCCATTTGATTCCGTGTTCTCCCATTGCCTTCCCTGTGCTCCTTAAGACAAATTGCATCAAAATGATCCATATAAATGGGGATAAAATGGACCCTGCTTATCTTGATTTAATACGAAACCAGCAACTTGCCTCATTGCCTACCTTTTTTTCATGGTATTTTTATTAGTTTATTAGCTTCATCAAATTTAGCGTTCCTTTAAAGATTAAATTTGTTCCTAAGCAGTATTTTTGTGGAATTATTGATATATGGTTTATCACCTGACCACTCTTTGAACCTTTTTTCTGGGAAAGAAATTAAAATTTCATCATTTAGCTTTTATGGAAAGTAGTTATTTTTTGCACCAAGATTTTGTAAAATTGTAAATATTGGAGGCATCTTCGATATTCAGCTACTTAGTAAAATTAAGAATGCCAGACTTCTAACTTTACATGGGTAAAGGTAAAAAGATGCAGATAAACTGATGTTGTTTTTCATTCTTGCTATGAATGAAAAGAGGGGTGTTTGTTGCTGTTGTTTGACTTACTTGACTTGACTTAATGCTCCTGCTGGTGGTCCAGCGTAGAGAGACACGTGACTCTTCGCCTCCATTCGGAACGGTCTTGTGCAAGCGTGACTGCTTCTTGTATATCATTGCCGATCATTGAGAGGTACTGGGTGAGGCGGTCCCTCCATCTGAACCGGGGCCTTCCGCGGGGGCGCTTCCAGCCATGCGCAGGGGGATCAAAATTTAAGAGAGTGCTGGCGGGTGTTTCTGCTGGCATGCGGACCAAATGGCCGAACCACCGTAGGGTTCGTGCAGCGACCTGACGAGAGTTGGGGGTCTGATCTGTTAGTGCCAGCAATCGGGTGTTCGAGACGAAGTCGTCCCATTTGATCCCTTCAATACGTCTCAAGAACTTTGTTTGGGCCACGTCTGTGGCATCACGAGCAGAAGCAGCAGCTGGCCAGGTTTCTGCACCGTAGAGAAGGACTTGGGTTACGGTGGTGTTGTAGATCCGCATTTTTGTTTTTCGGCTGATGTTGGGCTTTGACCACACTGAACGGCATAGTCGTGCCATAATTGATGCGGCTTTTCCGATGCGCGACTGAACTTCAGTTTCGACTGAGCCGTTTTCCGTGATGACAGATCCAAGGTAGGTGAAAGACTTGACAACCTCAACGGTGTGCCCTGATACGTTGAATGCTGGTGAGTTGGCGGTGTTACCTGCGGAGTCGACGATCATTATTTTTGTTTTCTGCCAGCTAATATGTAGTCCCACTTTCAGGGCTTCTTCCGACAGTGTGTTGAGGGCTTCTTCGAGTTCAGCTGCAGAAGTGCATATCAGAGCAATATCATCAGCGAAGTCGCAATCGGCTAAAACTCTGTCGCCATACCTTAGTCTGAAGGGGAGCCGGTTCGTGGTTCGATCCATGACATAATCAATCACCGCGTTGAACAGTTCAGGAGCAGCAGCACAACCTTGCCGTACACCGGTATTTATTTCGAACAGTGAGCTTCGACGACCATTAACTTGGACGGAGCTTTTTGTACCAGTGTAGAGCGCCTTCAACAGGCGGCAGTATTTGTCCGGGAGACCTGTTCGTTCTAGTATCAGCCAGAGAGACTCACGGTCGACCGAGTCGAAGGCTGCTTTAAAGTCAACAAAGGCGAGGTATGCTGTACGCTGGAACTCACGAGCTTTCTGGATGACCTGGCGTACGGTGAAGATCTGCTCGGTCGTGGATCTGTTCGGCATGAAACCTGCTTGCTGAACCCGGCGGCACTTACGGATGAACTGGGTACTTCTATCTATCAAAGTCATGGCAAATAATTTGCCGGGAACCGACAGGAGGGTGATTCCTGTAGTTGAAGCAATCACTTCGACTACCTTTACGCTTCCATAGAGGGAGGATTATCCCTTCCTTTCATTCTTGTGGAATCAGTTCTGTTGTCCAAACGAGGGAAAACAGCATGTGCAGCCATAGTAGCATCGTCGGTCCTGCGAATTTTAGCAGCTCTACGGTGATCCCGCAGGTTCCTGGTGCTTTGTTGTTTTTCATCCTCCTCAGAGCATTCTGTATCTCTTCTACAGAGGGAGGCTCAGGCTCTGGGAGATTTTCGCTTGTTGTTTGCTCAGCGGATGCGACTAGGTCGGGATCGACGTCGACTTTGTTGGCGTTCAGCAGCTTTGTGAAATGCTCCTTCCATCGATCAAGCTGCGCGGTTTCATCTTCGAGCATTACGCCGGAGGTGGATTTAACTGCTCCTATCTTTGGAGGTTTCTTCTCGCTGAGGTCTCTGACATGCTTGAAAAGCGACATGGTGTCACCTTTTCGTGCTGCATCTTCTAGCTCATCAGCTTTTTTGCCAACAAATTGTTGCTTTTCTCGGTGGATAAGTTTGTTCCTGACCCCGTTTAACCGTCTGTAGGAGGGCATATCTCCGGCCAACCGTGCTTTTCTGCGTTGCTCAATGATTCGCAAAGCTTCTTGCGACAGCCAGGAGTTTTTTGAGTACATCTTTTGACCGACGGTCTCAGTGGTGACCTCTAATATATTGTTTTTGTACGTCTGCCAAAACGTGTCCGGGTCAACAAGGGTATTCAGGCATTCAAATCTGTTCTGGACTTCAACTAAATACTTTTGGCGGAATTCCTCGGTTTTTAGTTTCTGAGTGTCCAACTTTGGTTGGCATCGTTCTGTAGGCTGGGCTTTGAGTCGTAGACGGAAGTTCGCAGCAACTAATCTATGGTCAGTATTCTCGATCTCGGCGCAGCGATAGGTTCTGCAGTTTGTGACTGATGACCGCCATCTTTGGTTGACTATAATATAGTCGATCATCTTTCGCGTGCGCCCGTCATTGCTATACCATGTTGACTTATGAATGTCTTTCCTGTGAAACAGGGTGTTTGTAATGACCAGTTCGTGCATGGCGCACAGCTGGAGGAGTCGGGTCCCATTTTCGTTCAAAGAATCAGGGGTAACTGGACCAATTACAGATTTAAAAGCTCCGCTGGGGTCAGATACAGTTGCATTGAAGTCGCCTACCACGACCAAAACATCATGAGGGGAAATCCGAGAGAGAGCAGCTGTTAGAGCCAAGTAGAATTTGTCTTTCTCATCCGTTGGAGAGATATTCATTGGTGCGTAGCACACAACAATCGTCATCTTCCCGTGTTTGTGGTTGAAGCAGGCAGTGAGTAGTCTATCTGATATTGGGTTGTGGGATATGAGGCATTTCTTTGCCTTCTTGTTTAGAAGCAGGCCTACGCCACTGCTTCTACTAGAAGTTTGGCCTGACCAAATCATCCTGTGATCAGAACTGCCAATTTCTTCATCGCCTGATCCCGTCAAGTGGGTTTCTGTCATTCCAAGTATGTCAATCCCACATCTTAACATCTCAAGCTCCAGAAGGTCTTTGGATCCGGGGTTATTCATGGTTAAAACATTCCAGGTGGCTATTCTAAGCCCACCTTGGTCAGCAAGGTTCAAAAGATGTCCGGGGACATGCCGAGGTCGTAAGGAGTTAAAACGAATAGGATCCGAGGCTTGAGTAACGTTTCTTTTCATTGCAATTGTTTTCAGGAGGAGGGTCGCAAGCCCAACCGTCCCTAGGCCTGGGTTCTGATTGACACCAGGGAAATCCTGGGCACTGAGAGACCCTAGGGTGAGCTCCACCCGCACCCATGAGGTTGGGGCAGCCCTGTTCGGAGCGATTAGTTAGGGGGTTAAGCCCCATATCCAGTGGCACGTGGTCAGCAAACAAAGTTTGCATCATTCCGGACGAACTCCTCCGTGGTTGTCGAACTCTTGTTGTTGTTTGGTACTTTTAAATCAATTGACTATCTTAGAATTTGCAATCTAAGCAACTTGGTCCTCCATCGGGCAAAATTATATCTGGTGCCAGAAAATGCCACTTTCCTGTGGTAGTATTATTCTGGTTACTGAAAAAGGACACTAGAACTTTTAATTGTCGTTCGTATGAGCTTTCTTCTGATCTTCTTGGACCATTTTTGTTTTTGTGCAAAAAAATCACGCATCCTTGATCTTTCTTCTGAAAAAAAAGAAGCAAAATTCGATATTTTTGTAGATAGGAGCCTGAAACTCCCACGGTAGAGTTCTATAATATGTTTAATCTAATGGTGTGATTTTCATCAAGATTTCTTGCCTTTTATGGGTGTTTCCACATTTTTTCGAAAAGGAGACACATTTTCTCAGGCTCTTAGGCTTTGATATGCAACATTCATTTTAATGGATTTAATGTATTTGGAATGAGTCCAAAAGAAAAACAATTCTTGTGATATATTAATTTTAATCAATATTCCTTTTTTAGAGTTTTGATTAATACTTGCCGAGTCGCTCCTAACTTACAGTTCGTTACCACAAACTTTTTGATTAATAAAAAGCAGACTACTTCCCGCATAATAACTACTGACATCCATTGCCATAAAAAGTACTTTCTACCATTTTAAATTCTTAAAATTTAATGCGGCACCCTTATGTCGCACTGTTACTGATTTCCCATGGGCTAAGCCGTTCCCCAAGACTCGTAGACTGTTATCCTTCAAACTCTCCATATGCTCATCCTTTCAAAACGAAGAGGCAGTGGTGGATCCAGGGGAGGGTGAGGAGGGTGCGCGCCCCCCCGTAAAATAGTCTAAAGTAGTTTAATTTACTTAATTAACGCAAGTTTGCGTTAATTAAACTTGCTCCTAACGAAAGTTTGTCGGGTCAACCTAAGCGCTACCTACGTTTTAGTACCTGATGACATCGTTAACGAAGTAGAAAATCCATGAAACATTTGTCAAGATTTGGTAGGTAGAGTAGTTAAGACAACTTTAAGCTCTTAGGTCTACTGATCAGAAAACTCTGCTTTCTTAATATCCCTCTAGATTTAAAGTGCTTTTATTTTCTTTTGTTTTTACGAAATATTTTAAGTCAAAATCCAGATTACACAACATATGCTTAAGCTAGGTCGAAAACTCCCTTGAGGAAGTTTTGGCAGGTAAAGTAGTTTATACGACTTAAAGCTCATAGGCCTACTGATCATGAAACTCTGCTTTCTTAACCTCCCTCTACATTTAAAGTATCTAAAAAGATGAGCATTCATTTGTTTAGCGTTGAATAAGAAGATGGTGTTGGTGATTTTTGTTTCCGATACTGTTACCAGTTAACACTTAAAAATGTTCAATATTCTTCGATTTCCTCTTCTAAAACTGGTTTTGTCATTCTTTCAATTATTTGACATGTCTTTCATTGTTACGGTTGGTTTTAAATACGAATTTTTTCTGAGCAATGCTTTATCTGTTTTTTGTGTGTGAAAACCTAAGTCTCAAATTTGAATTTCTGTTTTCTTCACCTATTTTATTATAAAAGCACACATATAAAATATTTCTTATAGACCGACTATTGTCTGGTCAATTCAACTTTGTTTCTCATCATTTGGATGATCGTACGCAATTAAAAGTGTTTCTCGTAACTGTCTTACATGCATTGTGGCTAGGCGATAGAACAACAACGGAAAAGCCAGCATTTTCGATAATGTTAAAAAAAAAATTCTAATTCTAAGTTAACTTTTCAAAAGAATGCAAGCCTTTTGATAAGATGTTTAAGTGTTAGATGATAAACCAAAAATAGAGGCTAGGGTTTTATAATAATGATTTATTTACCCACCATCTACAAAAGATTGTAGTGGAGCAAGGGAAAATAAAAGGAAAAAACTGAATACACCAATAAAAAGAAACACTTAAGTTATTATTGGAGAAAAACGTCTACTCAGTATCGCTTTTAAGACAGACTTCTCACGGATTCTCGGCCACTCTTTTACTGGATTCATAATTCCAAATTTTTTGAGACGCGAATTTTGGTGCCGCTTAGAAATAAACAATAGAAACTTTACGGATCTAAAATAGCAATGTTGGCTTTTCAAGCTGAAACTACATGTAGATATCGTACGCAGTGGCATTTTAAGGGGGTGGGGGGCAGATTAGGCACTTGTTCTGGACGCAGAAATTTTAGGGCCTCAAAATTTCAAATAAATAATATAACGGCTATAATCATTTTGTAATCTGTTACGTTTTTTTTTTTTTTTTTTTTTTTTTTTTTTTTTTTTTTTTTTTTTTTTTTTTTTTTTTTTTTATTAAAATAAAGTGGAGGGCGCAGTTGTCAGTAAGTGTAACCAAATTGAATCCTATATTTTCATTTTTTCTATATCTTCATTATCCTTCTTTCAAAATTGAATAAAAAAAACAAGTTCTTTTAACAGAAAGTAAGGAACGACGTTAAAACTTAAAACGAACAGAAATTATACCGTATATGAAAGGGGCTGTCCCCTCCTCAACGCCTCGCTCTTTACGATAAAGATTTTTATTGTTTGAAAAATAGAGTTGTGAGAAAGTCAAACTTTAGCGTAAAGAGCGAGGCGTTGAGGAGGGGACAGCCCCTTTCGTATACGGAATAATTTCTGTTCGTTCTAAGTTTTAACGTCGTTCCTTACTTTCTGTTAAAAAAACTTGTTTTTTTTATTTAATTTTTGATAGTTTTTGAATTAATGCAGGTTTTGATCTTGGCTCACCGTACATGAATAATTGAAATAAAATTTGTATATTAATTTTACTTTTATTTGGTTAAATGGCTTTCTCTGGTTAAATGAAACTTGTTTAATTTTTTTTACGAACGTTTTTATTAGTAATAAATATGCGTAACTTATGAATTAACTTACGTGACGAACTTCTATATTCATAGATTTTTAATACGTATATTAGGGGGTTCGCCCCCTAGTCAATACCTTGCTCTTTACGCTAAACTTCGAATTTTGTTCCAGTTCTTTAAAAATGACCCCTTAATCACAAAGGCCGTTAATTAGAATAAATAGCTCTTTTGAAAGTACTAAAAAAAATCTTTGGCTTAAAGAGCGAGGTATTGACTAGGGGGTGAACCCAATCATATACGTAATATTTTCTGTTCGTTTTAAGTTTTGATGTTGCTCCTTACTTTCAGTTGAAAAACTTGCTTTTTTTATTTAATTTCTGATCTTTTTCTTTGATAATGCTGGGAAATCCAGCACCCTCTTCATAGCAATGCCCCTTCCCCCATGAAAAATTCCTTCATGGAAAGATCCCCCCCCCCTCCCTACCAGAAAAAATCCTTCCTGAAAACGTCTGCATACTTCCCAATAACCAATGCTATATGTTAACATTGGGTAAAGTTCATAACTTTCAGCCCTCCCCCCGGGGACTTTGGGGGATTAAGTCATCCTAAAAGACATAGTTATCATATTTTCGACCCATGCTGAACAAAATGGCTATCTCAAAATTTTGATCCGGTGACTTTGGGAAAAAAAAATGAGCGTGGGAGGGGGCCTAGTTGCCGTCCATTTTTTTTCACTTACAAAGGACACTAGAACTTTTAATTTCTGTTCCAATGAGCCATCCCACGATATTCTATGACCACTGGGTCGATACGATCACTCCTGGGAAAAAAAAAAAAACAAATAAACACGCATTCGTGATCTTTCTTCTGGCAAAAAATGCAAAATTCCACATTTTGTAGACAGGTGCTTGAAACCTCTACAGTAGGGTTCTCTAATATGTTGAATATGATGGTGTGATTTTCATTAAGGTTCTATAACTTTTAGGGGGTCTTCCCCCTTTTTTGTAAAATCAGCCAAATTTTCTCAGGCGGGTAACTTTTGATGGGTAAGACTAAACTTGATGAAAATTATATATTTAAAATCAGCATTAAAATCTGATTCTTTGATGTATCTATTGGTATCAAAATTCCGTTTTTAGAGTTTCGGTTACCATTGAGCCGGGTCGCTCCTTACTTACAGTTCGTTACCACGAACTGTTTGATTAAAGTAAGTAGCAATAAAAATAAAATATTGCGGTGATTTAGATCACTTTCAGTTGTTCCACGAACTCCGAGATTGGAGTTGAAGGGGTCTTCGCAAACGTAAGAGTTTCCTATCAAATATTATTAGAGATTGTAGTGTAGGTTGCCAGTAATGAGAGGTCGTTTGCCTTAGACCTTAGATCCTCAAGAGCCAGAACAGGGACATAGGACATCTATTAAGCTTCATCAAAAGATCAATAGCTAATGGTTGACCGGTTTTCTGGCAAAGTTGTATGGTCTTGACCTTTTCCTGCCGCGATGCTTTCAGTATTCTTATGAGGCACATCTTTTCAAAAGCTAGGACGCGTTTTCCAGATGTAAATTTAGTTTCCAGCATTCACTTGCATAGAGGAGAATACACATTACATACTTATTCATGAGGCGGAGCTTCAAGCGCATAGAATATTTCCTACCGCGCCATATTGGTTTCAAAATATTAAAAGCCGACGTAGCTTGTCCAATCCCCCTCTTGATTTTGTTGGTTATTTCACCATTATAATCAATCCAACTCTAGATTTACTTAAATTCATTGACCTGTTCAATTGCCTTGTCTTTCAGTGTCAGCATAGAGTCAGATGTAGCCATGCTCTTTGTCTTACTGATATTCACGCCCCGCATTTTCTGCCTTTTCATCCGTGGTGTCAAGTAGTAGCTGTAATCAGTGTTTCGCTTCTTCGAGAAGAACAATGCCGTCAGCGATGCCCAGGTCAAAGATCTGTCAGCTGCAAAACTTTACTCCAGAGTCTGAAGACTGCCTTAGAATGTAGTCCATAACAATAACAAACAGGAATGGGGATAAAAAACATCCCTGTTTGACTCCAGACTTTATCTTAAAGAAATGGCAAAAAACGACGATATTCTTTTGTATGATATCTTTTGTTACTTTGAAAGGGCCCTAGATTTTAAAATTTAATTTGATTCGGCCGTCTTTTGGTATTCTATTACCGTCGGTTTAACATAATTACCTATGGAAAAAAGTCATAAAATAAGTAATTTTTACACATTTGGAATCACCATGCAAAGAATATTCTTTTAGTGTATTTATCGCTGTTAAGATCTGCCCTTTTGTCTTCTTTCAATCCCAGTTGCTTTTGTCACCGGCTCCTCTTTTCAATTAAATAAAAAAAATTTATGTAAGCAAAGAGCGGAAATAAAGTTAAAAATGAACAAAAACTATTCCACACATGAGAAGCCTGTCCTTCATCTCAGGCTCCCACTCTTTAGGGTAAAGTTTGATAGTACTTTGCTGAAAGAATAGATGAGTACATACAATGGTGACAACCTCTTCGCATACGAAATGGTCCCTGAAAGTTTTAGATTTTAATGTGGCCAGTTTGGTTCATTTGAAAAAAAGCTTGTTTTTTTGTTTAGTTCCTAATTTTTTATTTAGTGTTGCATAAATATCAGGAAGGTTTTAGGAGGTTTATTTTGTTTAGTTCCTAATTTAACATTTAGTGTATCATAAATATGAGGAGGGTTTATGAGGAGGTGTATTCTAGTTAGTCTCTAATTTCATATTTGGTGTAGCATTAATATGAAGAGGGTTTATGAAGAGGTGAGGAGGTTTATTTTATTTAGTTTCTAATTTCATATTTGTTGTAGCACCAATATAAGAAGAATTTATGAAAGTGGCAGTAATTAACGAAAATGTAGGGGGCGGGGGAAGTTTTTTTCGATTAAAAAAAAAAATCAAGATGCCAAAAAACAACACTGAGGAAACATACCTAAAACAGGGGTAGCGACGACTTCCCTGCTTGGAAAAATCGTCGACTAATCTATCTAAAACCAGTTCCTTTACCTCCTATTTTTCAAAGATCATTATCATGAGATCACTAAGTCTGTCGTTTCCCATCGTCGATCGCAGATAGTCCTTCACACGCCCTAATGTTAGAAGAATCGTTCATTGCTGGCAGCGGTCACAGGAAAAGTAGTAACTAGCTTCATCAGTTTTTGCATTGTAGAATAGGCCACTGGGAGGTCGGATAAGATTTCGATAGCTCGAAGGTGATCCATTTTTGAAATATCACTTTTTGAAATGTGCAGCTTTGTAAGAGAAAGCTGGGATTCTATGGAATGGTCATCGACATCGAGAATCCCTTGATAATGACGCATAACCCTTTCCAGTATCGGAAGTTCGAGAAAATCGGAACTTGAGAGGTCGAAGGCAGATTAAGCGTCGAGCAGAGGCATATTTTGCATGAAACTTTGGTCCATCTCGCTCGTGAAACAGTCTATTACCTCAAAGTACAGGAATTTACCGGAGTTTGATTGAACTGGCTGACTGATATTGCGTTTACTGGTTGTTGAGTTTGAAAGAAAGTCTTTGAGACAAATGGAAATGGCTTGACTTCTTTTGCTTTGAGTACTGGTTTTAGATTCCAGGATATCGTGTAAAGCCAAGAATTTGGATATATTTTTGCTTAAGTTATTCTATTCATTATCATTTCTCAGCTTTTGGAGTGTTTCATATGTCCCAGAAATCAGTCCAAGTGCCTTATAAATCAACAAGCTTTTGGATTGAAGTTGCTCTGATAAACAATTTACAATGACTAATACTTTTTCCATTGTGTGAAAAATTGAGATGAAAGAGGCAGAGTTGATTTTGTTCAGTAGTCCTTTTGCTTCACACGCTGCCTCACCGTTGGAACTATCAGAGACTGTGGCAAGCACAGCAACTACTACTACTACTAATAACAACTCACCGCAGCACCAAGCCGCCTGAACCCAACAAAGCTACACACGCTTCTCCTCCACCCCAATCTATCCAGATTGGGCAACAATACATTCTATTCCCATCCCACAGCAACAATACAATCAAATCTGGCCTTCACCTTTGAAATAGAGCGGATTGCGTAAAACCAGTGAGTCTGGAAGGTCCTCTCAAGCTTCAAGACTTTTCCCCCGCTAACACGCTGGGATTCCACAAATAGCTCAAGTCGAGTATTGCTACATAATATAAATACGTTAAGTCTTTGCACCACAGGGAAAAATTCCGAAAGTTTGCTAATATTTTTTAGACAGTCAGTTAAAACAAAGTTTAATCTGTGGGCGTGACAGCGTACATAAACTGGATGAGGCACCTTCTCCCTTCACTTGGTCGCTTCACTACTTTTCCATTCGGTATGTACCTGAGTAGGATCGCTAATTGTTCTTTTCTAGGAACGTCTTTTATCTCGTCGACAAGAATAGAAAAGCAAGTAGCTGATTTTACTTCTGAAATAATGTCTTGGGGCAAGGCATTTCCTATCAGTGTAACTGCGTCATTTTGGTACTGATGACTGCAATAGTGATCATATTGGAGCTTTAACTTGGCCTTCAGCTATTCGTTGCGTTTTGACATTTCTTCCATCAATTTAAACAAATTACCCCAGTTAGCAGATGTTTCGGCATGATTCGTCATGACCCCTCAAAGCAAGACCCTGGCGGCTTAGAAAGCGAATAGCGCGAAAAATGTTCTTTACATGATCTCTATTTTTCTCAACCTCTTGAGATCTGGATTGAATTAAGGCATTTGGTATAAATTTCGAAGTATGAGTACTAATTATCTGAAATTGCGTCCATGCTGACATAAAGTGCCTATGCCCTTCAGAACCATCATATTGTTTTAATAGAGCAGAGATGTACTTCCACTTGCAAAATTCTGACTTAATGAAAGCGGTTTTTCCAGCAGTTTCTCCAGCCCTTAAAGTCCCTATGGAAAATGGCGGCAAGCAAAACAAAACATGAAATTCAAATTTTTTGATTATTCAATCCATTCATAAGTCTTATAGCAATTTGCACTGAATTTAATTCCGTTAGAAGTGGAAGCCGGATATCTCTCAAGAATAGGTTGAAAAAAAATCCAAATTTTATTGTCGCTTTTTACTCGTAGTTTAATTACGAATTATCCACTAGAACAATAAAGAAATACTGACCAGATGAAGCTTAGTTTTGAATGAACCCTACTCAAAAATCACATTTCCGGTCGAGGATTGGGTAATAAAATAGCGTAGACGCACGGATTTAAACGCGCTCTAAACATTTCAAACAAGATTGCCTCCCAATGATAGAATTAGGGTGATACAAGACTGGGACAGACGGGACATTTCAAAACAAGGTCATGAAAAAGTAATAGTGCTATTTAATAGCTGTGAAAAAAAGAAGCAAAGGGATGACAAATAAAAACGAATAGTTATACAGTCTCGCTGGTTTAATATAACACACAACTAAAATAGAAAATAGCTATGAAATATAAGTAAGAAGGTGATTTCTAAGTTCTAGGGGGGCATGGCCCCTCTGCCCCCCTAATTGGCACCTTTAATTTATGAAGAGATTTTTTTTATTTAGTTTCTAGTTCCGAATTTGGTGTAAGATCAATATGAGAAGAGTTTATGAGGAGATGAGGAGCTTCATTTTATTTAGTTTTTAATTTAATATTTGACAGAGTATAAATTCGAGGAGGGCATCTTCTACTCAAACTGGTTTTGGCCTTCACAGTAAAGGTTGAATTTTGCTTAACAATAATTCAAAAATGAAAGTAAAGCCGGAAAAAAAGATTTATTTCAATAGGGCATAAAATCCCAGAATAGTGTTTCAGGAAGTGATGTTAGTTTTTTAGGGGAAATATTCATCAATTTCTATCTGATAAACGAAAATTAAAAGCGAAGAAATCTCTCAACTACTTTTCAAAGGCAAACTGAAAAATGCTTAACATAGGAGAGATATGAAGGGTACTTGTATGATATACGCCCTACCCAATGTCTTCCAATATGTTTCTGTGACACTCTATCCTAGTGAAATAGACCAAAGTACGATAAAAATATAATGCCTTAGAAAATTTGGGCTATATATTTGCAAATTAGGAGAGTGCGTAGGTGGGTGGGGGTAAAGCACAGCGGGTCTGTATGCCTAATGCGTTAGGTACAATTATTGTGCATAGTATACAGTATGAATTGTTTTCTAACTCCACATTGTCCTTAAGTGGTACAAATGACCTAGAAGATGAAATTGAATAGACAACTAACTCCAACTTATTTTTTTTTAAATTTGTCTAGGAAGGTGGAAAATTATTTTGATTGAATTATTTAAATAAAAAACATTAATAAATAGATCTTTGAATTTGGAAGAATAAAAAATCAATAAACCATTAAATTCTTTTTAATATCTGAAAGTAAATAGTTTGAAACAAAATTTAAATTGTCGAAGATTTGACTGAGTAAATCTGTAAGATGTAGTGAATTTTCTCTAGCGTTATAAAAGAAAATGTACAGAGTATAGAAAAAAGATTTTAATCATACCAACGAAACAATGTTATTTCTTTGTTTTGATTTTTCTTGCAATTTCTTTTAACTTCACACTGTCGTAATACTTTACACGACCCCCCCAATATACAAATATATAACCCAAATTATATAGTTATTATATATTGTCTTCTGAATGAGATTTAAGGAAAAAGAAACTTATGTAGGCTATAGACATTTCAAAAATTAAAACTTGAGAAATACAATTCAAAATTCCGTTTAGATACATGAAGCAGCCAGCACAAGGTTACCATTTATTAGGCTACCAGGCTATTGTTAAGCAAATCTAGATTTTCAATTCTGTTTAAGATCCAAATTGCCATCTTTCTGGATAAACAAAAATAATTAATCTCAACCATTAGCTATAATGCAAGTAGTATTTATTTTGAAGCACTATTTAAAAAAAAAACAAATAAATTTTTTCACTTTTATATACACATTTTCTTGCCTAGAAGTAACACTTAGAAAAAAGCTGTATTGCTAGATCCACTTGAGAGCATTAATACCTGTCATTTTAAGCACTTCTCTCTTATCACTACATTGACCTTAAAAAGCATAGGTAAATCCCAACTTGCATAAAAAGACATCTTGGAGATTTTTGTGCAGAAGCAGCCAAGCGCGTGCGTCCCAAAGCTTTTGGGAAAGTCTTCTGCCTACTCCTCAGTTTAAATTACTACCAACACCAATGACTCTCATTTGTTGAATTTATGGCATATTTTTTTCCCCAAATGGCTATGCTACAAGACTTTTGATATCCAGGAAAGGCGATAAGAAATCAATCGGCAATGGAAATATTATTGTTGAGTTTTTCTCGGCAGATATGGCACTTAACGTCTGCAAAAAAGTTAGCAAATTAATATAGGAAAGCTAAAACAAAATGATGCCTACGAACGCATAGATTGTTTTCTCTATTCTTGGTAGTAATCGTTTATTTAAAACAACCACAAATAAATGCAATATGTGATACATCAAAAGCGTCACTTGCTAGGGTATTCTAACATAACAAAAAGTGGCAACAAATATAAAGAACAAAGTATGCAAGGTGTTGGAGGCACCGAGAAATACATAGATAAATAATTAGCACAAAATGAAACTTCTAAAAGAAAACTCTTAAGAAAAACATAATTCCGAAAAACTGTCCCAAGAAACTAATAATAAATAGAATAAACTAAAAAAAATTTATAAAAGTATCCTATCCAATACATTCTTGTCCATTATGTTCCCATTCAAAATAAACCATATTTCTAGGATTTATTTGACAGTTTGACAGTCTGGTTTCTCATAATGTCTTTTGCTCTATCGAGGCACTTCACCATGTAAAAATTAAAAGCTTCAATGCAAAAACGTTAGTTATGCTTGAGTTGGAAAAAAAATAGTTACTCCTTTTCCTTTCTCCCACGAACTTAACTCGAATATCTCATGCCCGTCAGTTCCCCCTACGTTTTCACGAGACTGTCTGAAAATGCACTTCTATCCACTAAAAAAACACCCAGTGTATATCTTACGAAGTAGTACTAGAACTTTGTATTACCAATATCAGCGACACGTTTTAACTGAGAGGGTATTGAAGATATGAACATATTAGGCCCGTTCTTTTGCTCTAAGATCTTACATCTAAGATCTCACATCCTTTTGCAAAGATTTCCGTTGTTTTAACTCATCTTTGTTCTAAGATCTTACAGCTCACTTATGTTAGCAAAAAGTGTGAAAGACGCCATCTTTCTGCCATATAGAACAATTATGAGAGAACTTTGATGATATACCCATCATTGTTCTTAGACCGCTGATCAGAGCAGAATGATGAAAAACGATTGCAAAAGAACGCTATAAGATGTAAGATCTTAGTGCTAAGATTTCACTTTTAAGCATTTTTTGTCAAAAGATGTAAGATCTTAGCACAAAGATGAGTAAATGAACGGCCCTATTTTGTCCTATACATAGACATTGTACAGTTAAATACACCGTTTTGACAAATTGAAGATACGTAGTACATTTTGACCAAGTTCATATAACCCTTAACGCTCCTTGAAAGTTTCAAAATATAATCTTTACCTATTCCTAAGGCTGCAGCTTATACTATTTTGATAACCTGTGTAAGAATGCATTGTTATGATACTTATCAAATTTACTTTTTCTAGTGCCTCAATTATAGTAAAGGCTGAAATCCTCTGTGATCTTTAATCCAGACATAATACCAGCTATTTCACATAGTTTAATTTGAGAATAAGTTCCCTTTATATTGGCCGTAATAAATTATCAAGTCCTAAATGAAAGTGACATTTCTTTGTTTCAAGTATTGAATAACATTTGAAACCCCATTAAATAAGAGGACCTAATTTAGTCCAGTCCTACTAGACAAAAAAGTACAATTGCGACAATGCATGTTTTGAGAACAGGCTTTGAGAAAAAGAAACTGTCAATTTAATTAAATGCTAGGGATTGGCCAGAATTTAGAAAAAAGACGAAACAAAGAAGTCGCTAATCGAGTACTAAACTTAATAAAATGTACGAATAAGAGAGAAATAGGGGTTGCCTTGCGTCAAGATCAAATTAGGAAGGAGAGGAACTTTTTGGTACGTAACCTTTCTTTAACTATTTGTGGCAACCACCTGTCTTGTCTCAATTTCTATAAATGTAAAGTTAAAATAATATTATCGAACCTTTTTTTTCACTTTGTCAAACAGAGATATCTTAATTTTGTGTTTTGAGCTGAGTTGTGAGTTAAAGCCTCTTGAATTCCCTTTTGGGTTTTGGCCCTAACTAAGTTAGAGCCATATCTTCCCCTTTGAGGACTTTCATCTTTTGAGTATTAGATTTACTATGAATTAATTTCCTTGATTAAGACATTTTGTTTGCTATATTCTGATCACAGCAGAAATTTGTGATTCCCCTTTAAATAACTTGAGATCCTTTATAGATCTTACGTTGATTTGGTTGCAGGCCTTATAAGTTTCTCTCATCCCTTTTTCTTAGTTAAGGCAGTCTGTCAAACCTATAGCACTATTGAAAGGTAATTCAATCTGAAAATTGATTAATCTTAATATTTGTTTCCTTATCTTAAGGACCCCAGTGGGACTTTTCCCAAAACCTAAATTACTGTAATTGAGCAGTAGTAAGAATTAACATAGAATAACCAGTTGCTAATGTGCCGGGTAACTCGTAACAAGGAAAAGAAAGCTAACAGAGCTTTGCCCCCCCCCCATCTTCAGCTTAGAGTCTTTTAGAACTTAAGCTCAGTGTTTATAATAAATCTCTCACATATAATTGAAATTTCCTAGGCATTTGTTTTGTTTACCTCCTAGATTCATTCTCTGGTGTCTTTACGGTGGAGGCTGAATCCTGAGGAGAGGTCTGCCCTTTCCAGCTCGTTCTTTTACCTACCCAATCCTTTCTCTGATGTCTGTACAGTTAGGTTAGCTGTTCTGTCTATACAAAAAGGGCTAGGGAGTGAGAAGTGCTATTAGTTGAGCTAGGGGTACGTTGGGAATAAAAAAATCCATCTACAAGCAGGAGAAATTCAGTTAATGACACCTTTCTTGTTGAAGTTACAGTATTTCTCTTAGCTCTTGCTAAGAAAAATAATTGGTTAATACCTTGTTTCGAGTTGAAGTGAAGATAAATTTGCGTCTAATCATTTGTGGTTATTCCAAGTTTCATAGCTCCCTTTGGAAACCTTTAATTTACTTTCTTGCATCGCATTTGAAATACTTCTGACTGATCAAATAAAAC
Organism: Artemia sinica; assembly: GCA_027921565.1. NCBI lineage: Eukaryota > Metazoa > Arthropoda > Branchiopoda > Anostraca > Artemiidae > Artemia > Artemia sinica. The sequence continues at coordinate 92,174,051 of CM051256.1, read as the reverse complement.
TTAATGAGTAGTACCTCCATTCCTCCACCTAATTGGCTATCTTCTCACTCTTACCAGATGATTTGGATTAAAGATTCTAATACTTAGGAACTCTGACCTGAACTAGTTAGTCAAGTGAATTCTATTAGAAATATTCAGTAGATCTACTTTACCATAATCCCTTTTTTTCCTCGTTAAGGACACTTGGTTAGCAGAGACAGCCTCCTTGGATAACTGCTGCACACATACCGCACCGATCGATTTTAACGTAAATCATTGGAGAAACTTTATTCAATACCAAGGAATTTAGTATTTTATTCTCTTTTTTCTTCAAATTTAACATTAAAGTCAAGTTCTCACCGGATTTTGAGCACCGATTCAAACTATATTGCTTCCGTTAAGAGCTTTACCAAAATATTGATTGTTTCCTTAAGAGGTTTGGCTGACTAATTTTATAAAACAAATCAATACGTTAAGAGGGAGTGTTTAGTAACGTACGTTACCCGAAGTCTGCTTAAGTCAACAACCAGACTCAGATTCTGGTCCTCGAAAGAGGATAACATTACAAATGGTGAGAGAGGTACTCAAATTCGTTACAACTTCCGCTTAAGTTGGGAAGAATAGACAAATTTATAATCTTTGGTCAAGTTTAGTTCTTTTTCCTCCCAAGAAAGCAAGGCCGTACCCAGGATTTTTTTTCCTGGGTGAGAGAGAGAGAGAGAGAGAAAGAGAGAGAGAGAGAGAGGGGGGGGGGGTCGTCGAAAGAGGACAACCTTACAACTGGATGCATAGTGTCTCCTGTTTTATTGAACATTCTCTTCAATACACCTTGAAGTTTTCCTGGCATCAATAGAATTTGTGGCAATTTGTAAAAAAAAAAATTAATTGGTAGCACACCAAAAGTTTTGTTCGTGAGAGTATGCTGCTAACAAGTAAACAACAATAACAGCAAAACTAAGGCATAAGTAGATAGAAGGTGAAACTGTGTATCGAGAAATAGGAACATGAATAAAACACACGAAGTGAAACTACACAATATCATGATCCCGAATCATCAAATTTCCCTAAAATCAATAATTAAAACAAATAGCTTAACAAATAAATAAAATAATATTTTCCAGTTCATGTTACAAAATGTAATCCCGATGAGCCTCAATCTATTTCAGAGGGAATCTATTTCGGAGAGAATCTATACATACCAAGTTATCCCTCGCTGTAAAGTCCAAATAATAAAATTTCTATATACTAGTTTCGTCAAATCTGAATAAGTCATTGTAAGGTGCGGCACCGTAACACTGTAGATTGGTGCAGTACTGTAAGGTGCAAATAATAAAATTTCTATATGCTTTTTTTGTCAAATCTGAGTGCAGCACTGTAACGTGCATCACTGTAACACTGTACACTGGTGCAGCACTGTAAGGTGCAGATAATAAAGTTTCTATATACTAGTTTCGTCAAATCTAAATTTTCTGTTTTATTCAGTGCTTTAGCAGAATTATTATCTAATGCCCGTTTTTAATGAAGAGTCAAGGAGAAAGTACAAAGACATACAGATAAATGGTTCAAAATTCCAATGAAAGAGTTCAATAGCACAAATATAAAAATAAGTTTGAAACAATATCATCACATTTCTTTTTTCATTGAAAAGATTTACTTTGGTCTTATATGGTTCCTGTGAGTACCTTATTGAAGATATTGTTGGATATCCATTTTCGTATTTCCTTTCTGTCCTTGTTTTTAAGCAGTATCTTCTAGCATGAACCGATTAGTGGTTTTTAGGCTATTTGTTTTGCTTGTTTGGTTGCGTCTACCTCTTAAGGATGCAAAAAGGGTTGCTTCCACCTCTTAAGAATGCAAAAAAGGGCTGCGTCCACCTCTTAAGGAAGCAAAAAAAGTTTGCGTCCATATGGATTCGAAAAAGGGTTGCATCCCGGCACGGAAAGGTTGCATATGCAAATGCTCACAGAATATTAATGATCATGAACCTGGATTGGAGTCTCCCAGGCTAACAATTGAGATAAAGAAAGCAAGCCCATTACTGAAATGGTTTTTAAGTATGAATAGCAGGATACCGAAAATTTTCCAAAATTTGACATTTCGGGTAGAGCTCAGAACCAGAAATCTCGAATTTGGGAAAGAAAGGATATCCCTTTTTTAGGAAAAGGTTCGAAGATCTCCATTTGGTTTCCCCTAAATGGCCTACTGTATATAATGGATGATTCTGGCAAGAAAAGAGTCGTCAACTTAAGATCATTTTACCAAAAAACTAGTCTTTTCTTGTTAGGGCCCAGATGAGAGCTGTCAAAACTTTAAATAAGTTAAGACAATGTGTTGTCTTTGAAAATATGTATTGCCAGGTTGAAGAGGTAGTAAAGAATTAGGACCTCTGTTAGAGAGGAGATAAAGTTAGTGATAGTTACCCCACTCTTAGAGAGAATATTTTCACTCGTAACCTCTTTCATATTCGGCCAATTGATACCAGAGGAAAATCACAAATTAGCGCGAATGGTGACCAATGCACATTTGTAAAAATATAGTAATAGCACCATCTAAGGAACATTGATAAGATTAAAACGCATTGCCCATAGGATTTAAATTATCGTTGAAAATAAAAGGCACTGCCAATAGGATTTGGAATATCTATCAAATATAGGATAGGCCTACGGATTATGGATATTATATAAAGCTACTCCTTGTAACGTAGCTGCACACGAACTTAAACTTGCAATAATTTGTGATTTTCTTTGTCCGACAAAAGAGATGAGTTCATAATATTCGAAAGGTTCAAATTTTCCTAACTCGTATTTTTTCAAATAGAGAAAGGATATATAATTTTTTCCTCGTAGAATATATTTTTATTTGTCTTTGGTTTTTCAAGTCTTCCATTGTTAGGGGGGCTTTTGGTTCCTTCAAATACTCTTTCAAGGATTCACTTATAATTTGGAAAAATGTCTCTAATATCCTCACCAAGGTGCAGTCATAACTGTCAATAAGGGGCAAGAGTTGTGACGGAGCCGTCATTTTACTTGGTGACGCGACGCTTGAATTACCAAAGCAAAAAGAGAACCTGAAACTTCTGAAGCATAGTTTGAAAAGCTTATATTAAGTCCAAGTTGTACTTAAGTATTTTGTTAGTAATTTGTTACCAGATTCAAGATAAAAGAGTAAAGCGTTCTACTACATTTCGGAAGACGAAATTGAATATTTACTTTCTATTCACTTTCAAATTAGGGTTAGTTCAACCACTGGCCTGGATGAAGTGAGGCAAATGAGAGTTTCCTTGCAAAAAGGAAAAAGGGAAAGATGTAACAACATATTGGCCATTGACTTTTAATATTTTTACACTTTTTATATCTGTAATAGTACTTCTTTTAGTAGGACTGGTATTCAAAAAAATTAAGAAAATTATGGACAGATCATCGAGACAAAAAGTTTCGGGGGCTCCATATAGAACTGGTACAAGGAGAAACTGAGCTACAATGATTCTTAGTAAATTTTTGTTTCTTTTCTTTTATCCCTTATAAAACAAAATTATGCTAAGATTTTACGTGGGGGAGATTGTAAGGAGACCTTATTTTTGTGTAAATTTGGTCACTCAATTTAAGTAAAAGTTGGAATTCTCTTTGCTCCAATAGATCAGAAGTAAACCGGCTATTTTAAATTAGCTTAAATATGAAAATACCTTCTCTTTGTATACCTAGTCGTAAATCTTGAAAATAATTTTCTTTGTTTAAGCATCGAACAATATTCTGAACCCATAATAAATAGTTGAAGACCCAATCTAGATCAGTTTTGTATAAAAAAGAGAGGAAATGTCCTAAAGTGTTGCAACATTTCAAGCTTTAGAATCAAGGCCCCGAAATGCTAAAAAAACTACTTTTTAACAGAAATTTTGGGGATTGCCTAAAATTTAAAGAAGGGACTGTACAAAAAACTAGTCTCGAGCGAATGACAACTCGTAACTTTGGTGGTTCATTTCTAACCAAATTAACAGAGTTTACCTGATTTGATAATTTGGACTTAAAGACTCTAGCACAATAGACCCCAGCCTTAACTAAATTAGCCAAGTGCAATTTATTCATTTAGAATTTCTATAGTTCTAAAACTAAGAAATTCCCTAATATTTGGTGAATCACACGTGGACGATAGGAGAATGAGACAACCACACAATAAAAGACCATTTAAATGTGAAGAGAGCCACTGGAAGAATGTTATTATTAGAAATGTAATGTTTCTCTCTTTTATTAAATTTACTATTAAATTTTAGTTGTCACCGGATTTTGAGTACCGATTCTTACCAACGCCTCAGTTTATCATGCTACCAATGGACTGATTGTTACTTGAATATAACTGGAACAAAGATTTATAAATAGAATTTAAAACGTTCAGAAGGATCATTTAGAGGAATACATTACCAAGAGCCTGCTTAGAGCAACATTCAGACTGAGTTTATAGTCCTAAAAATAGGGCAATCTTACGCCATCAATCAAAAGCATTATAGATCAACTATTGTTAAAAGAGTTGCAAAACTTCTTACAACATTTAAACTGCACGCCAAAATCTGGGTTTTTAAGATTTAAAATACTTTTTTCCTAACAAATTAAGAAAACTATGTCAATTAAAAAACAGTTGAAATTAATTTGAAAAAAAATTTCTACAGAAGAAGCTTGTCAAAAAAAGTAAAGAGCTACATTAAACCCAAGATGAGCAAACATACAGTCAAATCGTTTTTCCAGTGTAAAATTATCACAAACCACAATTAATAAATATGAACCCCAAAACGAACAAAGATTACAATAAATAACCAAGCAAAACTAAAAACAAGTAGAAGCTAAGAGAAGTAGGGCTGACTCCTCTCTACCTTCTAAAGGCCAGAACATAATTTGTTCTTAACAGGAAACAAAACAAATTTTATATAATTTCTTTTTGTAGTTTTATAAATACAAAACTATTATGACATTCAGGAATGAATATCAGTATAGGCCTATATTTTAAAATGTCAGTTTGAAGTAATTTATTTTTTCTGTAGTCTTTGTTATGATGATTTTTTTATTTGAGAAATAAAAATGAATACATTGAAATAACGGTTGTTTTCAGTAAAGCGCAACTTATATTCTGGTCTTTAGAAGTCATGGGAGTGTCCCTACTTCTCTTCGTTTCCGTTCGTTTTGAGGTTAACTTGATCACTTATTGTAATTTCTGTCCGTTTTAGGTTTCATTTATGTATCGATGGTGGTTCATAGCATTTTATGTTCGAAAAATAATTTTACTTTATTTTTGCTCTTCTTTGGTTTACTATAACTCTTTATTTTTCTTTGAACAACTTTTCTTGAAGAAACTTTTCCGAATTAATTCACAAGAAGGATTAAATTTAAATCAAAATTGCGAATAAAGATAACTAGTCGGTAGGCTACTTGTATGATAAACCTTCTACCGCTCAAGTTGTTCATTCATTGACGCATCATAGAACCGGTTTTTTTCGTTAGTTTCTTTCAGCCTAGCGTGAGACAAGACAAAGAGAAGTGACAAAATAAATGAAAAATATATAATTTGGGCCAGATATTTGAACATTAGGGGGGGGGGGGTTGTAAAGTATTTGGACAGCATTAAGTTAGAAAACAATTCTTATTACATAATATGCAGAATAACTGTACCTAATACATTAGGCATGCAGACCTGCTATACTTTATCCCCCCCCCCTAATGTGCAATATATGGCCCAAATTTTTTTCTATAGTGATATATTTTTTATACTACTTTGGTATATTTCATTTGGATTGAGCTTCAGAGAAATATATTATAAGAATATTAAATAGTGGGTATATCATACAAGTATTAACTACTCATAAAATGGTCAATTAACTAATTTTCAAGTTACCAATGATGTTCTCGTCACATGTCAAGTAGGGATATGATTATGCAGAGTACAAGAACACTTATTGAAGCTACTGAATTTCTCTAAATAATTTTTAAACAGGTTATTTTGTTATTTTCTGCTCTAATACAAAATTTCCCTTAATTATATTCGCTACTATTATCTTATAATGAGCTCTCAGAGATCTTACTACTTGAGAGATTTAATACGTCTACAGTAAAGATAATATATCCTTAAACTGTGGATAAGTCTGAGATAGCCAATCGATTTCCAATTACCGAAATACTACATTTTCAGCTTTCCAGCTTCAAAGCTAATTGTGACATGGATGCACATTCACTCATGTCACGTAGTTCATACAAAAGATACCATTAACATGGACATTCGTTTTGAAGCTTCACCTTCAATTAACTAATATAAGTCGATTAACACGATGTTTGATAAAGTTATGCACGAATTATGTACACAAAAAATTGACTGTAATTATACACTGATGTATAACTACGTACCAGCAATAAAAGGTGTGCTGAATTATTATTAAGGTGGAGATGGTGGGAGGCTTGTCTCATGTCTAAAAAAACAGTTCTATGCCCAAGATTTCAAGTTTTTCCCTGCCTTCAAATAAATATAGAAGAAAGGTCTGGGTGGTATGGGAATTAATCTTTAATGTCCCTTCACTTAATCTAAGCCTAAGTTTTAGGTTGTGGGGTGATACCCCCCTGTTATTGCAGAAAAAATATTTCCTCTCGCATTAAAGATTATTCATTGTTTGTTAATTCATTCATTGTTTATTCATTTGTTTACTGGCAGAAAAGTTGGCGGTCAGTTTAAATTGCCAAAAAAACAACATGTTAAGGTTCCCCACTTCAGAGACAGTAATGACGCGTGGTGGTGCATTCATTCCTAAAAAGTCACACACTCCACAATATTGATAAAATTATGTACAGTGAACTGCAAATTCAGTATTATGGGATACTGGGAAGGCCGGTAAGGTTAATATGTAGCTATTGGAATGTTCTTGATATCAAAAAATACATTTTAGGGACAAATTCTCAAGCGGCTCATGAGCATTTGACTAAATATAGAAGAAAGTCTGGGGGGAGGTGCTTTAGGTTAATCTTTAATCTCCGTGCAATTGCTTTCAGCTGAAATATAGATGCTAAGGGGTGACAGCTCTAATTGAATTGCAGAAAAAATGCTTTGTTTATCAACTAGCCATAAATCTATTAGCTATGTCTACTGTCATAGCCATATCCATGTCATAGCCAATATCTCCCCCTTTTAGGTTTCATAGCGATCTCTTTGTCAACTAGCTATCTTATTTTGTATTTGTTTCAGGTGACAATTCATCAGTTATACGAAATTTGTCGTGTTGATATCTGACTTGTTGATATTTAAAAGCCCTGCCGAAAGTTGGAAACAAATCATTGCTATTTGAAAACACCGGGGTTGAGAAACTAAAGATCAAAAATAAAAGAAAAAACTGGCGAAATGCAAAATCTAAGAAAAAAAGCTTGAGCCATCTTATCTTTGAAGAGGCTGAACTTTAAACAAACTGTTTTAATCAGGATAAAATGACTAAATCTAAAGGATTGGGATTGACTTCAAGCCACACTCTAACACCATCCCTATTGAGGCTAAGAAGACCTAAACAAAATTCGCCATTGTCCTTCAACACAAAATGTTTGTTAGCTCACGCCATACTACAAAATTGTAGATGGTTATAGGCAAACATATGTCTTTACTCTAAAGCCTTAATGCCTTTTTAATCCATTAAAATAATATCTTAAATGTGCAGTATATTAACTTATTGGAGTTTTACCTGTAAATATCGAAGTTGAAGCGCAGCTGGGGACTGTGCAATTATCATTGATGCTTCTTTTAAGGCGTTTGCTGCTTTTTGTTCTCCCTCAGCTGCGATGACTTTTGCTCTAGCCTCCCTTGAAGCCTCGGCCTCAGCGGCCATTGCTCTTTGAAGTTGCACAGGAAGACGAACATCTTTTCTGTAAAATAAAATATTTCTTTTCACAACTCAAATACTGAAAACTCACAACACACTCATAACTCCCGAGGTCGGGATAGTTGCGCACTCTACTTCTCCATTTCATTCCATCCAAAGTGCTTCTTAATCTCTCTTATAAAGTTCTAACATACTCTGATTTTATTCTGGATGACCTTTCCAAGCTGGCTCGAGGTGACTTTTTTCTTCTCAGTCCAAGAGGGTAGGATCTAAGGAAGGATTCTGATGACTGTCTATTGTCAAATCCCATTTGGATCACGGAATCAAAATATTCTTTGAAGCTTATCATGTAGCCGAGTGGCTGGCATGCTAGACTTGAAATCCTTTGTCCCCAAGGACAGGGGTTAGATTCCTGCATTTCCTGCAATTTCTCTGGACACCACTGGTTATCTGGTTTGGAACTGGAAGTCAGTGGCGTGACTCTGTAAGCTCACTCAGAGTCAACTAATCTCTTAATGGATACCTGGGAAAACCCGAGGAAGGTAAACAGGAAGAGTGTGTAAAACCTTAGGATGGCGGGCCCCCAGCACACTTGCACTTTCTGGTTGGAGGGCCATGAAACAGAGATCAGCAGGTAGTCTTACATCTTAATTGCCCTTCTATTATAACCTTAGATATGGAGATTCTTTACACAACTTATCGATTGATTCACGTTAGCTTAAAAAATACCTATATCTATTCTTATAAATTTTACTCGGAAAATTTTTAGCACATATTGCTCAACTTTGTGAAGCACCCGTGTTATTTTAGCAATAACTGACTCTCGTCATTAATATATGTTCTTGAATCCTTATCTTTTTTGGAAATCATTTTCTCCCAGACTCAATTATCTTAATTGATATTACACTAATGTAGTGTATCCCATCCATCTGCATAATCTAGGTCTGTTTTGCTATAGCGTTCGCTCTGCTCTTTAAAAAGAAGTCTACTCAAATAATTCACGTAAATCAATTACTGTGGTAGAAAGCTTTATGGATAAAGTTTTAGAGGCACGGAAGATATAATTTCAATGTGTTGAGAGTTGTCCGATTTAATCAATTTGTTTTCGGTTTGTCCATTAGTTCATTATTTTGGCGAATATGGCCATTGTCTTGTGAATACACGTAAATATGTGTTACCGTGAATGTCCAAAATCTGGTTAATGTCGACATTCACCGGTGAATATTTGAAATTCCCTTTTTTCTGCTTGGATTCAATTAGCTTTGCGAGTCAGCTTTTTCAGTCTTATGCAAGCTATGATGGTAAAAGTTAAAGTTAGGTTAGGCTTCGCCGCTGAACTCTGGCACTTGGCACGCGGCAGGCTTCTGTATATGGATTCTAATTGTCACTTGTCTTCCAACTGCAGACGATTGGAGGCAATTTGCTGTCTTTTCATATTGCAGTGTTTTCAAAGATAGTTGATTATTAAAGCAAATCCGATTTTTAACAACAATATCTACATAGCTTCAAAGTTTTGGTTTTATTTTTTAAGCCTTTTGAATAATTGTAATCCCTTATTAAGATATATATAAATGTTTTTGCAACTACCAACTTTTTGCTCTTTACGCAATTTAACATCTTTTCATTCTGTGTCTTTTCAAAGATATTTGATTATTGAAGCTAGTACGATTTTTAACAACGATATGTACTAAGCTTCAAACTTTTGTTTTTTTTAAGGTTTTCGAATTGTTGTAATCCTTTGCCAAATAGGAAATCATCATTTGTTTTAATTGCAAATTTCTGGTTGTTTGGGGCTTCCTACTGACATTATATAACGGGTTGGGTTGAAACAGGTTTTCTTTTTTAAAGTTTTTGAAGTGTTGTAATCCCTTGTTAAAATCTATACACATATTTTTACAATTACCAGTGTTTTGTTCTTTACGCAATTTAGTGTCTTTTCATTCTGCGGTCTTTTCAAAAATATTTGATTATTGAAGCTAGTTTGATTTCTAACAACAATATGTACTAAGCTCGAAACTTTTGGTTTTCTTTTCTAAGGTTTTTGAATTGCTATAATCCCTTGTCCCAAATATCGAATGATCATTCGTAATAATTAAAAATTTTCGTTTTTAGGGCCCTCCTACTGACATTATATAATTGGTTGCGTTCAAACCTGTAAACTTAATCACGTAGCGAGTGGAATTTATTTAGCAAAAATAAAAACTAACTTAAAAATTTTCAAGTGTTTTTCTAGTTTGAATTAAAACATTAAAATTATTGCTCAGGCACCGTAAATATTTTTGCAGTTTACATCATAAGTATAGTAATTCTGAACTGAACTTAAAAAAATTTTCAACTTTTTTTCATGTCTTAAAAAGGCATTGCTTATACTTATAAGAAAAGAAATTGGGTAATGATGTTTTTCTAACAACCATTTATAATAAGCTTCAAACTTTCGGTTTAATTTCTTAAGGTTTTTGAGTTGTTGTAATCCCTTGTTAAAATACAAATATTTTTGCAACTACCAGTTTTTTGCTCTTTACACAATTTAATGTCTTTTCATACTGAGGTCCACTTTTTTTTATGTCTTGAAAAGACATTGCTTACACATATAAGAAAAGAAACTTGCTAATGATGTTTTTTAAACAACAATTTCTAATAAGCTTCGAATTTTTTGTTTTATTTCTTATGGTTTTTTGAATTGCTGTAATCTCTTGTCAAAATATATTCAAATATTCTTGCAAATTACTAATTTTTTGATATTCATGCAATTTAATATAAACTTCTGGAAATCTTCAATTTATCAGGATAAGTATGACAAGTGTGTCAACGTCATTGCAATACTGATGTGTATAAAAATGACTTCAAAATTGTCAGGTATTTTACTAGTTTGAATTAAAACATTAAAATTACTACTCCGACACCACAAATATTTCTGAAGTTTACATAACAACTTTAGCGATTCTGAACTCAACTTAAAAAAATAACAATTTTCAGGAGCCTATGGAGAAGAAAAAAAACCCTTTCGATAGAAGCCAATTTGTTGCTTCCGTAATGCTACACCTAGACCCTGGCTGTTCCACTTGGCTAATACTACCTAGGTAAATAAAGGTATCCACTTCATTGACTTTGAAAAATCTAATCAGAAAAGAAAAATAAATCTATGTCGCTAATTTTGTTTTATGTAAAACGTTTAACAAAAATAAATTAAAGAAATGAAGATCGAAAGCTGTTTTTTTTAAGGCTAGCGAAAATACTGGACGAAATAAAACAAATATTTCTGGAAGGCAACCACTTCTCTTCTTCAGCACTATAAGAGAGAGTTACAAGAAAAGTTTCAGAAAATGTGAACGAATAAAAACGAAGTATTAAAACAGACAACGTGTGAAACTTGCAGTAGAAAGAGATACAGCCAAATTGGAAGGACTAAAAAATCTAAAAAAAACATGGGAAAATCAACAACAGATAAAACAAAAATTTTCAAAATGATTTTTTTAAAGCAGTGAAAAACCTACGTTAGAATCTGTATCCACTAACTAATATTAACAATTAACAAAATAGATTTTCTTGCTTAATACTAGATTAGTGACTGAATTAGTGAAGATTCTTTCAAACGCCGAGAAAGTGAGCACAGTTAGCTGCCTCACAGTTATATTACTAAGCAAGAAAAGTGTTTTGAAGCAACCTCTATCGAAAACCAAATTTCAAAGAAGAGGCTAAAAACCTCAAAACACCCATCCAAACCAACAAGTGAAGAAGAGTAATGCTGCAAAACTATATAAAATATGTTTCTGGTTCGGTAAATTCACCAAAAGGTGTACCTCAACAAAGGTATGAGACTAAAATGGCTAGATTTCTTCTGTAGGGATAGGAACGAGACAGAAAAGCAGGATTGTACGGAGCCCAGCAACCACATCATAACTACTACTACTACTAATGATTCACTGCGGCACCAAGCCGCCTGAGGCTAGCACAGCTGCGCACGCTCCGCCTGCATCCAATCTGTTCAAAACCTCCCTCTTTACACACTCCCAGGAAGTTCTCATTTCCCTTACATCTTTCTTTACGACATCCTCCCACCCCAACAATGGACGACCTTCTTTCCGTTTCGACCTAGACGGACGGCTGTAAAGGACAATCTTTGGTAGTCTGTCATCCCTCATCCGCAGAATATGGAATCTCAAACTTTCTCTCGTTATAGCCCTAGAAAGCGTGATTGAACAACACTTTTCGTGCAGTGTACTGTTTGAAATACGGTCAGTCAGTCGGGTACCCAAAACAATCCTTAGGCAATTTCTCTGGAACCATTTAGCAAATCTTCCTCTGGCCTTCAGAACACCCATGATTCAGGACCAAATTTGACAATTGTCATCATTGTAGCTTCAAATATTCTAATCTTGGTTACAGACTTATCTTCCTATTCTTCCAAACTCTTTTCAAATTTGAAAAAAAGCTCTGAACCTTGGCTTTTCTACTTTTAACATCTTCACAGCACCCACTATCCTTACTAATAATACTACCTAGGCTACCCAACGTTGTTGGTTACCCAACGATCTTTTCATTACACAATGTCACCTTTTTATCTTCGCTTATTCCTAGCCTTAACGAGTTAGTCTTCTTAACGTTAATTTTCAAACATTTTCTAGCACCCTGAACTCGCATAACCTTCAAGACTTCATTCATTTTGCTCAAACTTTCATCTAGGATACTTAAATCGTCAGGAAAATTTTTCTTTCCCACTGGATTCTGTATTCTCCCATTACCTTTCCTCTGATCCTTAACACATATTTCATCAAAATTATCCTTATGAAAAGGGATAGACCACAACCCTGTTTAACTCCTGATTTAATGCGAAACCAACTACTAACCTCACTTCCTACCTTAACCTCAGCAGTGTTATTCTCTTGCATAGCACTTATCCCACTCAGCCTGCCTTATCTTGTCTGCCAGTCGTACACTAAACCGCAAGATTGGGGATCTTGCTGTCAACTCTATTCTCACTTGAGGAGCGGAACCCCTCAAGGAAAATATAGCCTAGTAGACGACAGAGCATTCGCACGGGATTCTGATTAATGGATAATTCTTCTGGGGTTGGTCTGATTTGCTGGGCGCTTTTGGGCTGAAAAGTCTCTTTTTGGCTAATTTATGTATTATGGGTTGGCTCTCGCTAGTAGCATAATGTTTGTAGTCATAAATATATAATTACCATGGGGTAATAGAATTGAAGCTGTCTGTGAAGGATTTCGACTCTTGTTGATAGAAGAGCATCGCCAAGTGCTGAAAACCATTTTGTGACCAAGATGGGCAAGGGATTACACAAAGCCTCCATTCAACTGGAGGTCCCAGGGACTTCTTGCTGTCCGGTTCTAAGCTACCTTAAGCACTTCGATGTAGACCTGAGAAGATGTGTTGGTCCCCATCCAACACTGGTTCTGGAACAATTGCTTTTCTTGAGACCAAACTAGTTTCAATGATTTAAATGGTATGAAAACACAACTTGGAATGTAATGACGCTAAAGAATAAATGCAGTATCGTCATTTTGACTGAAGTATTCGGACGCTTAACACTAGACTTATTAGGAGTTTCAGAAACTCCCATCTTAGGGGTAGGAAACAAAAATTATGTAATATAAAATAGATTTATTCAGGCAGGAAGGATGGGGCACATAGTTAGTGAGTTGGGCTAATGATGAATAAGGAAGCTGCTAATCCCTGATTAGGTTGGGAAGGTAATAGTAATAAAATGCTAATTACTCGTTTTATGGGTAACAAGTGCTGGGTATCAGTCATTGTAGCTTATACCCCTGTAGAACCAACTGAAGGAGTTGGTAGTGATTCAGATGAATTTTACTTACAGTTACAGCATCAAATAGACAGGGTCCCAGGTACAAATATGGTGTTTTTATTGGGATATTTTAGCGCCTGGATTGGTAGAAATATAGAAAGATGATATCTTGCCAACGTAGCTTTGGTGTAGGAAAAGAAAATAGCAATGGCTACAGACTACTGCAATTTTGTATGTACATAAATCTAGTTATAACCAGTACAGCATTTGATTATAAAATGGCCCATAAGCTAACATGGTATCCACATTATAGTCTGATGGTAAGACACTTAACCTTTTTGAATATGTTACTATAAACCAGATAATTTGAGAGAAACTTTCCAGGAAAAGTAGAAATGCCAGTTCTCGTCAGGGTGTTTTTGCATGGGTCACGGGGATTTTGAAAATTATGTCTAAAATCCTCCTAACTAGGCAAAGATGCAAGTATTTTTCTTTAAATTTAATGTTCAAATTTGTTCTTGCAATGTCTTATTATCGTATGCAGTGTAATAGCAGTTTCTAGGCAGAGAATGATATGGCTTCGATGTGTTAATTATTTAATTCCTTTTTATCCACAGCCACTTCATATAAACGGAGTTGTTGCAAACATTCTGAAAGGGATTCATTGAACTGGAAACGTAAATTTCTATTGCTGTTTTTATTGGTTAAAGGTGATTACTAGCCCAACTTCGATTTCTTTCTCACGTGCTTTAATGAAAAAGAATATATTTGAAACATTGCCCTCTTTTAGTAATGCTAAGTATCAGCGGATAATTTAATAAAAAGACTTTTTTTTATACTTAAATATCTATATCATTGAATAGAATAGCATCAAAAGGAAAACTTCTTGACAAAACTTAGAGGGACTTTAATAGTTTTAAAATTAAGTTGAAACCAAATAAAACTTTTATTCTTTTCTTTAACTCTGAAAAGCAATCTGGTTCGAATTGTATGTCATGCAAAGTCGAAATTACACTCCATTGCTTGGAAGTTTTGGAGCTTCACTCTCAATTGTGATAATCTATGCTACTTCTAAGTTTGAATTTAAACATGATTTAATTTTATTACCTATAGCATTACTTTACTTTCTTTGAGAAACTTCTTTGAGAAAATAATCTCCATCCTTAGTAAATAATCTCCATTGATTTACAACAAACTGATTATAAAAAATAAGAAACTAGGTCCATATCAAATACTGACAATGTTAATTTCTTTCAATATATTAATTTTCTGAAAACACATTCATAGAAAATGTTTCTCAAACAAAACTGAAGATTCAAATTAATATTTTAAACAATAGTTTTAATTCAAATGAAAAATTTGAAAATAAAATGAAAAAAATTCACTACGAGTGTGTAAATAAACCCTAAAGTGAAAAACAAATTAAAACAAATAATCCCATCAAACATTGATATGAAAGATACTGCTATGGATAAATAGATAAATCCTAAAACTAAAATAATTTAAAATGAATAATCTATGTTTTAAATCAATTGAAATAAAATAGCCTATTTTTCTGTACAAAAAGGCTCCCTTACTCCAGAAAACTACGGACTTAACTTTCAAGTTGTCCGATGGAATAATTTTTTTTTACCCTTAATGGCCCTTTATTAGGGAGACCAATATTTTTTTTTATTTGTTTCGTAGCGGATTGGGACTCCCATGATCAATAACTTAAAGTTTCAAACAGATCAGAAAAACGTTTTGTCCTTTCTATCACCTACATTACCTCAAGTTTCCCCCGGTGGAGGCCTCTACGGCTATAGGGCTCAAAGTTAAATAGTTGTATATAACTACAGTTTCCACGGCTATAGTTCTCAGCCAATCAAACATCCAAGATCAGGCATTTCACTTCCCATCTAATCCCATCCCATCCAAGATCAAGCATACCAGTGAAAGAATTAAGGGTCGTTAGGGGGAGGGGGTCATATCCTCCATGGAACCACCATTCGACAACTTTAAACAAAATGTATATCTTAAAAATTTTAATCCTTTATCACGGGTTATTTCAAGCAGTCCCGGTATCGAAAAGGTGCATAGGAGGGGACTGGATACCCCCCATCACTGTTGAATCTTGAAATAGAATTTATAAATCTCAATTTCCTATCGAATGAAGCCCCAAAGAAGTTTTCAGTTCCATTTGAAATGGCCATCAAAAGAAAAAAAAAGGATCAACACAAGGCACATGACTCTTCGTTCAGCCAGTCTTAGAAAGATATCTCAATTAATACAGCTATTTAGAATTTCTTAAACATGTTTTGAAAATAGAAATTACTTATTCTGCTAATTTTTTCTAGCTATTTTACATAGTACCAAAATATACTTACATTTCAACTCTTTCAACTTTGATGCCCCAATTTTCTGTTGCATCGTCTAAAGCTGCCTAAAATATTTAGATATTACCAGATACAATTTTAATATGAGTAATTTGTGAGCATGCATAAAAGTGAAATGATAACAAACTGGAGAGTGGAACAGAGTATGTACAAAATAAAGCCGCAGTAGGTGGTTTTGTTTTTCGTATTGCACCAATTGAAGGAGTAAAAAGAATATACATATAGATAGATATTTATTGCAACATACCCCTCTGGGATATGGCAAAAAAAGAAAAAAAAAGGTAAAAAATCATTTAAGCACATAATAATAAAATTTCATAACAATAACAATAGCACACAACACAAGAATAACCCGTAATACATAGCAAGAACAATTGAATGATTTAATAATAATATAAAATTAGTACAAAAATAACAGAAACAAAATAAAAAATGAAATAACACGTTGCTCATTGGGGTATGGAAAAAAAAGAAAAACAATGCTTACTCACATAATTAAGACATACATAATAACAATAAAAATACATAACAATAACTAAAAAAGCACACAGAATAAGACACATAAAACGATCCTAATAACACAAAAATTACACATAATTTCGTACCCATAATAATAATAATAATATTAAAAAAATACCTCTCTAGCCTTAATCTACTCATAATTTATCAAATAAATTTCTTTATTTGGAATGCCCAGGTGGATAAGATTAACCGGCTTTTTCAAATATTCAGAATTTCTACTTTCCAAAATCACTTAAAACCAACCAACCCCAACAAAATACGCAAAAACAAAACCAAATCTCCAATCCACTAGCTCCTTACAAATGCCAAAAAAATGCAAAGGATCTTTCTCTTTTCCGCAGAGACAGTACTGACGAGGACTATTTTTAGTCCTATAATTTAAAACACTTCTCCTCCTCTCACTAGTACCTCAAAATTTACCAAAAATTGAGATTTATCACCTTACATCCTTCCTTTCCATCCCCACTTTCAAATAACCTCCTCTCCCATGCCTCATTAGTTCATACAATCTATGGGACGCTAAAGTTGACTTCTGACTCTGCTTGCTTTTAATTTCCCGCACTGTTAGTTTATCTTGTACATTTTTGAAACTATCTCTGACACGAATTGGCTAAATTCGTCGTTTTAAAATGTTCGATAAAGCCCCACCTATCAGTAATCGCCTTAACCTGGATAGCCAATAACCTTTCCTGTTGTCTACTAGCATATCCCAATATGCATTCCTTACTAACCTGGTACTTGGTGGAATAATATTCCAGTATTTTAATATTTCTTCTAACCTTCCTGTCCTTGGCGATATAAATTCGAAATATCCCTTTAATACTGCATGGTTAAACTTATCAGTAACTACCGGCAGCTACTTAGAATACTATGTCAAATATAAATAGTCTACCTTATCAGCGTTCTCCATTCCCACGCCTTTGCTTAATAAGACATTGCTATTTGGGTTTGGAACATCCATTTATAAGGCTTAAGGTCTATCACGCCTACTTTAGTCACACACTCTTTCAAAAACCATACATTCCTAAGACGATTGGATATTTACTGACATTAATTAAAAAACTTTTTCAACAAAATAAGATTTAAAAAAAATAAAGAACTCCATTAAACCAAACTGAACAAAAATAGAATAAAAGAATCTACCAAGATTGCACCTACCACATATAAGTATCAATAAATAAATGAAACTCAAAACAAACAGAAATTAAAATAAATAACAGTCAAACTCAAAACGAGCAGAAATTAATATGAGTAGGGTTCTAAACCCCAATCTTTCTAAAAGCCAGAATATAAATTGTGTTTTACTGAAAAAAATTCAAGTGAATTTACTGAAAGAAAAAATCTGAATTATCAGTTTAATATACATATGGTTAGATTAATTCCTTAAAATCTTAATTGATTTTTGATTTCTTAAAGTTAGAAAAGTGAAAACATTTAAAAGAATTTTTTTCAGTAAAGTACAAATTATATTCTGACTTTTAGAAGGCTTAGGGTTGGGCGCGGGGTTGGATGGGGGGCATTTGCCCTTTAATCAGTGGCGCCAATTCACGAAAATGTAGGGGGGGGGGGCAAGGATTTTTTTCGATTTTTTTTTTTTTATTAAGATGCAAAAAAGAACAACATTTAGCAAACATACCTAAAACAGGGGGTAGCGGCGAGGTCACTGCTTGGCAAAATCGTCGACTAAGCTATCCAAATCCAGTTTCTTTACCTCCTCTTTTTCAACGGCCATTATCATGAGATCACTGAGTCTGTCGTTTCCCATCGTCGATCGCAGATAGTCTTTCACACGCCCTAATGCCGAGAAGAATCGTTCATTACTGGCAGTGGTCACAGGCAAAGTAGCAACTAGCTTCATCAGTTTTAGCACTGCAGAATAGGCAACTGGGAGGTCGGATAAGATCCATTTTTGAAATATCACTTTTTGACAGATGCAGCTTTGCAAGAGAAAGCTGGGATTCTATGGCATGGTCGTCAACACCGAGAATCTCTTGATAATGACACATAACTCTTTCCACTTTCGAAAGTTCGAGAAAATTGGAACTTGAGGGGCCGAAGGCAGATAAAGCGTCGAGCAGAGGCATATTCTGCATGAAACGTTGGTCCATCTCACCCGTGAAACGATCTATTACCTCAAAGTACAGAAGTTTACTGCAGTCTGATTCAACTGGCTGACTGATATTGCGTTTACCGGTTGTTGAGTTTGAAAGAAAGGCTTTGAGACGAATGGAAATGGCTTGGCTTCTCTTGTTTCGAGCACTGGTTTTAGATTGTGGAGATTTCGATTCCTGGATATCGTTTAAAGCTAAGAATTCAGATATGTTTTTGCTTAAGTTGTTCCATTCGTTATCATTTCTCAGCTTTTGGAGTGTCTCATATGTCCCAGAAATCAGTGCAAGTGCCTTATAAATCAACAAACTTCCGGATTGAAGTTGCTCTGATAAACAATTTACAATGACTAATACTTTTTCCATTATGTGTAAAGTTGAAACAAAAGAGGCAGAGTTGATTTTGTCCAGTAGTCCTTTTGCTTCACACGCTGCCTCGCCGTTGGAACTATCAGAGACTGCGGCAAGCACAGCAACAATACAATCAAATCTGGCTTTCACCTTCGAAATAGAGCGGACTGCGTAAAACCAGCGAGTCTGGACGGTCCTTTCTAGCTCCAAGACTTTTTGCCCGCTAATACGCTGGGATTCCACAAATAGCTCGTGACGAGTATTGCTGCATGATATAAATGCGTAAAGTCTTTGCACCACAGAGAAAAATTCAGAAAGTTCGCTGATATTTTTTAGGCAGTCAGTCAAAACCAAGTTCAATCTGTGGGCGTGACAGTGTACATAAACTGCATGAGGCACCTTCTCCCTAAACTTTGCTTGAACTCCGTTAAATTCCCCACTCATAACGGATGCGCCATCATAACATTGGGCAATACACAGCATCGAATCTACACCAAGCTTTTCTATAGTTTCACAAATCGAGGTGGATAAGCTCTCGGCGTCTAATTTGTGCATGTGATAGCAGCCGATTGGTCGCTCCACTACTTTTCCATTTGATATGTACCTGAGTAGGATCGCTAATTGTTCTTTCATAGAAACGTCTTTTGTCTCGTCGACAAGAATAGCAAAGTAATTAGCTGATTTTACTTCTGAAATAATATCTTGGCGCAAGGCATTTCCTATCAGTGTAACTGCGTCATTTTGGTACTGATGACTGCAATAGTGACCATATCGGCGCTGTAACTTGACCTTCAGCTTTTCGTCGCCTTTAGACATTTCCTCCATCAATTCAACCAAATTACCCTGGTTTGCAGATGTTTCTGATTCGTCATGACCCCTCAAAGCAAGACCCTGGCGGCCAAGAAAGCAAATAGCGCGAAAAATGTACTTCACATGATCTCTATTTTCCTGAACCTCTTGGGATCTGGATTGAATTAAGGCATTCGCCATTGATTTCGAAGTATCAGTACTCATTATCTTAAATTCCGTCCATGCTGACATACAATGCATATGTCTTTCAGAACCATCATGTTGCTTTAATAGAGCAGAACTGTCTTTCCACTTGCAAAATCCTGACTCAATGAAAGCCCTTTTTCCAGCAGTTTTTCCAGCCCTTAGAGTCCCCATAGAAAAATGGCGGCAAGCGAAACAAAACACGGAATTCAATTTTTTTGAGTATTCAATCCATTCATAAGTCTTATAGTAATGTGCACTGAATTTCCTTCCGTTAGAAGTGGAAGCCGGATATATCTCAAGAATAGGTTGAGCTGGTTTGTCGTGACGCGTCCTAGAGATATCTGAGAGAGTTTCTTGACTACTACTGGAACCCGCAAGGGGTTCAGCGATGCAGACCGAACTTTCATGTTGACCTGAGCCATTTATTGTTCCGCTTGTTTCCGAAATTCTGTCACAGGTGGGGGAATTTATCTCAACTAACCCGAGACTTTGGGCGCTGACACTATTGCCAGTTTCTTGCACTAAAGTTTCTTCATTTTTCTTCCGCATTTTCACCGAAAAAAAATCCAAAGTTTGTTGTCGCTTTTTACTCATAGTTAAACGAGTAGTAGACAATGACTTCACTCAGACACGGCAAGAGAAGAACTGAAGAAACACGTAGAAACTCGCTTAGGAAATCACTCCCATACTCCACGGTGAAACTACCCCGCTTAGAAACCCCATAAGCCAATCACTTACATTTCCTGTTCACGACAGTCCCATACACTCCACTGGGACTAGTCATTCCATGAACTATTCAACAACGTCAAGAATCTGCTGACCAAAACCCCTTGAAACCCTAGAACACATTTCCTTTCCCAGCTACTAAAAAAGGCAATATACAAAACTCATAGTTTAAAACGAATTCTTCACAAGAACAATAACGAAACGGGTACTGACCACATGAAGCTTAGTTTTGAATGAACCCTACTCGGAAATAAAATAGTGTAGACGTGCTCGCTCTTAGACGTTTCAAAACAAGATTATATAATTAGGGCACCAGTTTGTTGGTCGTATTTATTGGACCAGTTGCTGGTTTAATATAGCACATAGCTAAAATAGAAAATAGCTGTGAAATATAAATAAGAAGGTAATTTTCAAAGTCTAGGGGGGCCATGGCCCCCCCCTGCCCCCCCCCTAATTGGCGCCCCTGCCTTTAATCACTTTATACTAATGAAAAAGACACTAGTCTTCTCAATTTTAAATCAAATGAGCCCTTTTTAAAGCTTCTACGACAAGACTTTCTATAAAACCTTAAATTCCCCAAGGGCATAACTTACGACCCTTGTCCTAAGGGCTATGGGGGGAGGATTGTCAATCTTAAAGACATAATTTCCAGACCTTTCAACTACGTTGAACAAGACAGCGATATCAAAATATTGATTTGAAATGTCGGTGTAAATGATGAGCGTGGGAGGGGGAATTCTCGCTCCGAATATTTTTGACTATTAAAAAGGGCAATAGCCCTTTCAATTTCCAATCGAATGAGCCTTTTTGAAATTTTTCGACAATGCTTTCTATAAAAACATTATACGCCCCCAGGGCATAATTTACAAGCTTAGACCTGAGGGCTGTGGGGGGGGGAGGTTGTCATCCTCAAAGATCTAATTTTCAGAACTTTCAACTACGTTCAACAAAATGGATATCTGAAAGTTTTGATTGGATGTGTTTTGGGAAATGGTGGGCATGAGAGGGGGGTTAATTAACCTCCAATCACTTTCACCTATTGAAAAGGCAAGTAGCCCTCTCAATCTCCAATTGAATGAGACCCTTTTGAAGTTTCTACGACAACGCTATCTATGCAAACCTTATATGCCCCAGGGCATCACTTACAACCTTTGCCCTAGGGGCTCTGGGGGGTTTATCATCCCCAAATACATAATTTCCAGAACTTCCAACTACGTTGAACAAACTGGCTATCTCAAAGCTTTGATTGGATGTGTTTAAGGAGATAGTGGGCGTGAGAGGGGGTTGTCATCCTCAAAGACCTAATTTCCAAAACTTCTCAAAACTTTTTCCAAAAATTTAAAAATTCTGATTGGATGTGCTTGGGGAAGAGGTGGGCATAACAGGTGAATTAGTTGCCCTCTAATCACTTTTGACTATCAAAAAGGACACTAGCCCTTTGAATTTCCAATTGAATAAGCCCTTTTTCAAGTTTCTACGACAAAGTTTTCAATAAAAACCCTATATGCCCCCAGGGCATAAGTTATAACCCATGCCCTGAAGACTCTGGGGGGAGTGTCCTGCTCAGAGACATCATTTCCAGAAACTTCAACTGCGTTGAACAAATTGGCTATCTCAAAATTTCGATTGGACGTGTTTGGGAAAATGGTGGGCGTCAGACGGGGATTAGTTACCCTCCAATCACCTTTGACTGTTAAAAAGGGCACTAGCCCTCTGAATTTCCAATCGAATGAGCCCTTTTTCAAGTTTCTACAACAAAGCTTTTATTAAAAACCTTATATGCTCCCAGGGCATAACTTACAACCTTAGTCCT
Organism: Artemia sinica; assembly: GCA_027921565.1. Taxonomy (NCBI): domain Eukaryota; kingdom Metazoa; phylum Arthropoda; class Branchiopoda; order Anostraca; family Artemiidae; genus Artemia; species Artemia sinica. The sequence goes on along the minus strand of CM051256.1, from coordinate 92,151,583 downwards.
GAGGGCTCTGGGGGAGTGTCATCCTCATAGACCTTTTTTCCAGAACTTTCAACTACGTTGAACAAAATGGCTTTCTAAAAATTTCGAATTGATGTGTTTTGGGACATGGTGGGCGTGAGAGGGGGCTAGTTACTCCCCAATCAATTTCGACTATTAAAAAGGGAACTAACCCTCTCAATTTCCAATTGAACTAGCCCCTTTTGAAGTTTCTACGAAAACATTATCTATGAAAACCCTATATGCCCCCAGGGTATAACTTACAACATTTGCCCTGGGAGCTCTGGGGGGTTGGTCATTCTCAAATACATAATTTCCAGAACTTTAAACTACGTTGAACAAAATGGCTATCTCTGAACTTTGATTGATTGTGTTGGGGGAAATGATGGGCGTGAGATTGGGTTAGTTGCTCTCCATCCACTTTCGACTATTATTAAGGGCACCAGCCCTTTCAATTTCCAATCAAATGAGCGGTTTTTGAAGCTTCTACGACAAAACTTTCTATAAAAACCTTACATGTCCCCAGGGCATAACTTACAACTCTTGCACTGAGGGCTCTGAGGGGGTTATCATCCTCAAAGACTTAATTTCCAGAACTTTCAACTATTTTTAACAAAATGGATATCTTACAATTTTGATTGGATGTGTTTGGGAAAACGGTGGGCATGAGAGGGGGGTTAGTTGTCCTTCTTCACTTTCGACTGTTAAAAGGGGCACTAGTCCTTTCAATTTCCAATCGAATGAGCCTTTTTTGAAGTTTTGAAGTCACTTTCTATGAAATCCTGATATGCTCCCAGGGTATAACTTATAACCCTTGCCCTGAAGACTGTGGGGGGAGTGTCCTGCTCAAAGACATAATTTCCAGAACTTTCAATTCCGTTGAACAAAATGGCTATCTCAAAATTTTTATTGGATGTGTGTTGGCGTGATATGGTACGGGTGTCATCAGTTATTGGTGCAAAAATGGTGCTACACCACTTACTGGAGGGAAAAACCCCCGGCGGCACCATATTTTATAATTGGATCCCCGTGGGATCCCACAACGGTTCTGTAAATATAGTGTTTGTTAGCACCCAATTTATAGTATACCCTGCCCCCAGGGTATGATAACGTGATCGAGCGGTCAAATGGCCACTTTAAGGTCAAGAGTGTACCCGACCCAGGTCACCACTAAAAATCTCAAACTATCTCCTTGGAGGTAACGAACCCCCCTGTCAATATAATAATGACGGTATCTCGTAACTTTGTTCCTACCCTGTCTGGGTTCCTGGAATATTAGTACACAGTTGTAGAAAATATCTTACTTGTAATCTTGCAAAGGTCACATATAACAAAAAGAATAGGCTTCCCCAAACAGGGTCTAAATGTAGACTAACTAAAAGATTCGTTCTGTACAGCAACTTTTCATAGGGATGGACCTTTGCTTGGCCCAGCCAATCCTCTGAATCCTCATTCAAAATCCATTCCACTTTTTCTTAACTTTACCTTTCAATGCCTCAGAGCAGGAAGTCCAGAATAGAATTTAGTTCAAAGCTTATTTATTGGGAAAGAATCTAACTTAACAACCAGAATCCAACTTAGGATTAAAAATTATCTTATAGGCAAATATAATTACAGAAAAGAAAATGGGTCATTTTTCTGAAAAGAACAGAAACAGGGGTGGAACCCCAACACCTCTCCCTGTAAGATAAATGACCATCCACGCGCCACGCTGGTCCACCCTTACAAATATAACGCTTAACTTCAAAATAATCAAACTTGTCTATCTTCTGTTCTTCCTTCTTTTGTACATATCCACTGCAGCTAACTATTGGCTTATGGCTTCGCGACTCTGCCATCCCCTTGGGTTTGCTCCATTGCCATTCCGTGTTTCTGTCCAACCGATCAAAGCTATTGTCTGTACAGCTCTATTCATCAAGCTTGGGATTTGAAAGAAGGAAAAATCCACGAGATTTGTGGAACTTTATCTTACACAGCAAAATAAAAAATTTCTCGCTCTCACGAAATTTACATTTGAGAGGAGTAGAGAATCAGTTTCTGGCACATTCGATGATGCCAGCCATCCTGAAAAGTTGGCTGTACTTGCCTCTCAATTTCCATCTGTGGAAACAACCCCACATCTCAATAAAAAAGTAAATTGCCGCTTGGCATAATTTCAAATAATCTAAGGCCGAAAATGCAACGGCCTGTGAAAACAATAAGGGTACAGGGAAATCAGCTAAAAGTTTGCGCAAATCACTGATAAGTTCACTCTGGGTTCCTTCCCCTGGGATAATCAAATGAAGAATATGCTTTGATGCTAATTGAAGATGAAATTTGAATACATCTCCCACTGAATACAATTTGCCGGAAATAATTGTCGGTTCCCCTGAAGAGTAAAAACTATGAATAGGGTTACTGGACAAAGGTTTGGGTGAGATGTGAAGTGACTGGGAGAGAGTATCCCCCAAGGGCTCCAGATCAGAGAGGCAAAACCTCGGTAAAGGGATCACAACTTGTCCGCCTGTTTGGCATGGAGGATAAGGGCTATCTTTCACGACTTCCCGCAGGGGATCTTCGCCAAGGGATTCCTACCCCTTATAAAGGATCGAAATCTCTTTTGAGTTGATAATACTAATCTCAGATTCCTTCCCAAGTTTTTTTAATCCGACCTGACATTCAATATCTCCCAACCTTTCCCCAGCTCGTTGTAGGTCGCTCATCTCTATTTTATTATCATCTTGTTTTATCCCCCAGGGGTCTTGGACCTCCTTATTCCCCCCCTATTATTTATTTTATCAAGGCACAGCCCATCCAACATTTTTTCATTTTTTGTCACTGCAGGCTGAATCTCCAAATTTTGTCTCTTTTTTGCATTTATTTGTTCTTTTTCACTTTTCTCAATTTTTTACATGGCGCAAAATAATAAATCATCGTTAAATCTGATTTGGACTCCAGTGTCCACCATCTTTGACTGCATTACTTCATTGTTGACCCGTTTAATATATCTTTTCTCCCTCTTAGTTTCCTTTACTTTTACCACCGAAACAAATAGTTTGTTATCAAATAGGAACTGAATTCCAACATTTGGTTTTTCATATTGTGCTAAAATTTCTCAAAATTTCCGAGAAAAAGCGGGTACAATAAATTTCGTCTCCTTATTCTCTGGTACAATCAGCACTTCATTTCGGCAAACATTTTTCTTCGTCTCACACTCGTTAAAAGTGTTCTCAAGTTTTCCATTTTCTGGAAATTTTACCGAAAAATCATTTTCGCGTGTCTTATTTTTACTATTATGTTGTCTATTTACTTCCGCATTCTATTTTTGTGGATTATCAACATTTTGAACACGCGTATCAAGTATTTCGTATTTCCGACAGGGCAGCGCAGCCTCCCAATTTGTTTTATGGGCCGGTCCACCTCCCCCGTAGTTAACGAACTTGTATATTTTTCTGTCTTAGCATTTAATGTCTGGTAATTTTCATTTTCTCGCGATTGATTCTTAGACAAATTATTATGGCTATCTGACAGCCTAGAAGTTAGTTGTGATAAAATCTCACTTTCTGGAATTCACCAGGGGGCTTCTATTAGGCCTATCATGGTTCTTTTAAACTACTGGTGATATCTTTCTTCTTTCTCTCTAGCTATTTTACCATTCTCCTTTTTTCGTTCTCTGGCTATTCTATCAGCCTCTTCCTTTAGTTCTCTGGCTATTTTATCAGCCTCTTCCTTTCGTTCTCTGGCTATTCTATCAGCCTCTTCCTTTTGTTCTCTGGCTATTCTATCAGCCTCTTCTTTTTGTTCTCTAGCTATTCTGATAATCTCTCTTTCTTCTCTATCTTCATTCTCTTTTCGTTCTCTGGCTGTTCTTTCTTCCTTCATGAAATTTAGTATATATTGTGTCATATTTACATGACTACTTTTTTGTGAGCCCCTGCTAGATCTCAAATTCAAAACTGCTCCTTCTATTCAGGCTACTTTGATTCCGTCTGTCATTATTTCTTCTAAATTCATTTTCTGAATCTTTTTTTTCTCTATCCGTATTTTCTCTTACCCGTAACTCCCCTTCATTTGGCACAGCCTTTGAGGGGTGAGTTCGTCTTGTTTTTTCACATATTATTTCTTCCTTATTTATCTCGTACCCCCTGATTTTACCGCGTATACTTTTTTCCGATTATATTATCTCTTAATCAATTAGTCAATCTTGGCAACTTCAACAATTGGCACACGCAAAAATTATAATACGCAATCACTATTGTGAATTATCAGCTCAGTGTAATGAGATTCAACAATTTTTCAAATAACCGGAATATCTAGACTTCATTAGGGAATAACGACTTGTTTCGCAGCAAACAATTTTACGCGAGTGAAATATATCTCCGAAAACCGAATTAACAGGGGTTGGACGGGAAAGTACACCGAAAAAACCGCGCGAATATTATACTAGTAAATTAGCTGGACTAAAACTCAAACAGAAAAACTACCCTGTAAAACAAATCACCTATCCTCCCTGGACACTCGTACTCAAAGTATAATCTCCTCCTAGGCAGATTACTAAATAGGACAGGTGTCTCCCACTTTCCTTGTCCAATGTGCGCACAAACTGACAAATCTTCCTAATTTGCCGTCTTTAATACTCTTGTAACCTTTGTCACTGAAGATTATATCTAAGTCCGCCAATCCACTCAAATAATAACCCGACTTTCAACGTTTCCTTATCTGTCCTTAAACCCTGTAATACTTTTCAATACGGAGATTCCCCCACTGGAAACTCAAGCTCAATTAATTTCATATTATTCTTTTTTATTTTTGCCCGAAAAAGCACAGCCCATTATAGACATTCATAATTCTATTAATTGATTCCGTATTTTTTTTTTATATTTAATCACAATAGGCTACTCTGTAGGCTAAATTAAATGGTCTCTTCGAAAACGCGGAATTCTTTTACTATCAGTGCTGTTGATAGCTCCTTTTCTTGCTGCCACCAGTATTGGTGTTGTAAGGTAGGGGTGTCACCACTTATTGGTGCAAAAATGGTGCTACACCACTTACTGGAGGGAAAAGCCCCCAGTGGTGCCAAATTTTATAGTGGAATCCCTGCGCTTACCACAACGGTTCTGTAAATATAGGGTTTGTTAGCATCCGATTTACAGTATACCCTGCCCCCAGGGTATGATAACGTGATCGAGCGGTCAATTGGCCACTTTAAGGCCAAGATTGTGCCTGACCCGGGTCACCACTAAAAATCTCTAGCTATCTCCTTGGAGGTAACGAACCCCCTGTCAATATAATAATGATGGTATCTCGTAACTCTGTTCCTACCCTGTCTGGGTTCCTGGAAAATTAGTACACAGTTGTAGAAAATATCTTACTTGTAATATTGCAAAGGTCACATATAACAAAAAGAATAGGCTTCCCCAAACGGGATTTAAATGTAGACTAACTGAAAAATTCGTTCTGTACAGCAACTTTTCATAGGGGTGGACCTTCGCTTTGCCCAGGCAATCCTCTGAATCCCCATTCAAAATCTATTCTACTTTTTCTTAACTTTACCTTTCAATGGCTCAGACGAGGAAGTCCAATATAGAATTGAGTTCAAAGCTTACTTATTGCGAAAGAATCTAACTTAGCAATCGGAATTCAACTTAGGATTAAAGATTATCTTATAGGCAAATATAATTACAGAAAAGAAAATGGGTCATTTATCTGAAAAAAGAAACAGGGGTGGAACCCCAACCATGTGTCTGGGAAAACGGTGGGCGTGGAAGGGATGTAAGTTGCTGTCGAATCACTTTCAACTTTGAAAAAGGGCACTAACCATCTAAATTTCCAGTCGAATGAGCTCTTTTTGAAGTTTCTATGACAAAATGTTCTATAAAAACCTTATATACCCCCAGGGCGTAACTTGCAAATCTTGATCGGAGGGCTTTAGGGGGGGGGGGGGAGGTTGTCATCCTTAAGGACCTAGTTTCCAGGACTTTCAACTACGTTGAACAAAATGGCTATCTCAGTATTTTGTTTGGATGTGTTTGGGGAAAAGGTGGGCGTGAGAGGGGGGGTTAATTGGCCTTCAATCACTTTCGACTTTTAAAAAGGGCACTAGCCCTTTGAATTTCCAATCGAATGAGCCCTTTTTGAAGTTTCTACGACAGAGATTTCTATATAAACCTTATATACCCTCAGGGCATTACTTACAAACCTTGCCCTGAGGAATGTGGGGGGAGTGTCTTGCTCAAAAACATAATTTTTATCTGGAAATCAATTACGTTGAACAAAATGGCTACCTCAAAATTTTGATTGAATGTGTTTGGGGAAATGGTTGGCGTGGAAGGGGTGTTTGGTGCCTTGCAATCACTTTCGACTATTAATAAGGGCACTACCCATTCAAATTTCTAATCGAATGAACCCTTGTCGAAGCTTGTACGACAACTCCTTTGATACGAAGTGCCCTGGTCTAGAGAAAAAAAAATAATACATTATGCCAAAATCGTTCTTTACTTAGGCAGCGCTATTCCGCTGCCTATGATATTTGTCCTTTCCGTCTACCATTCATAGTTTCCTTACATCCTATGTAAACGAAATTAGCAACTGCTTTTAGTACCTTGTCTTCTACGCGAAACATCTGCTATATATCTCCATCATAGCCAGCGCAATAGCACTGCCTAAGTAAAGAACGATGTTGGCACAATGTATTATTTATTTATTTTATTTCTTTTTTTTTTTGTTTAGACCAGGCCACTTCGTATAGAAGGAGTTGTCGTAGTAACTACAAAAAGGGCTCATTCGATTAGAAATTGGAAGGGCTTGTGCCCTTTTTAATAGCCAAAAGTAATTCGACGGCAACTAACACCCCTTCCACGCCCACCATTTCCCCAAACACATTCATTCTAAATTTTTAGATAGTCATTTTGTTAAACATAGTTCATTTCTAGATGGAAATTATATTTTTGAGAATGAAACTCCCCACACAGTCCTCGCGGCAAGGGTTGTAAGTTATGCCCTGGGGACATATAAGTTTTTCATAGAAAGCGCTGTTGTAGAAATATCAAAAAGGGCTCATTCTATTAGAAATTCACCAACCACCATCTCACGCCCACCATTTCCTTAACCATACGCTGCCAAAATTTTGAGATATCCATTTTGTTCAACGTAGTTGAAAGTTCTGGAAATTAGGTCTTTGAGGATGATAATCCCTTCAGAGCCTCTAGGGTAAGGGTTGTAAATTATACCCCGGGGGCATATCAGGTTTTTATAGAAAGCGTTGTCGTAGAAACCTCAAAAAATTATCATCTGACTGGAAATTGAAAGGGCTTGTGCCCTTTTAATAGTCGAAAGTGATTGGACAGCAACGAACCCCCCTCTCACGCCCACCATTTCCCTAAATACATTCAATCAAAATTTTGAGATAGTTTTTTTGTTCAATGTAGTTGAAAATTCTGGATATTATGTCTTTGAGGATGAAAAACCCCCAAACCCCTCAGGGTAAGGGTTGTAAGTTATGCCCTGGGGGCATATAAGGTTTCTAAAGAATTTGTTTTCATAGAAACTTCAAAAAGGGCTCATTTGACCGGAAATTCAAAGGGCTAGTGGCCTTTTTAATAGTCAAAAGTCATTGGAGGGTAACTAATCCCCCTCTCATGCCTACCATTTTCCCAAACACATCCAATCAAAATTTTAAGATTAACATTTTGTTCAGAGTAGTTGAAAGGTCCTGAAATTATGTCTTTGATGATAAAACTCCCCTTACAGCCCTCGGGGGAAGGGCTGTAAGTTATACCCTGGGGCATATAAGGTTTTTATAGAAAGCGTTATCGTAAAAACCTCGAAAAGGGCTCGCAGTTTCCCCAAACAAATGCAATCAAAATTTTGAGATTTTAATTTTGTTCAACGCAGTTAAAAGTTCTGGAAATTTGGTTTTTGAGGATGATAACCCCCTCAGAGCTCTCAGAGAAAGGGCTTTAAGTTATCCCCTGGGGGCATATAAGGTTCTTATAGAAAGTGTTGTCGTTGAAACTTTAAAAAAGCTCATTTGATTGGAAATTCAAAGGTCTAGTGCCCTTTTTAATGGTCGAAAGATATTGGAGACCAACTAACCTCCCTCTCACGCCCATCATTTCCCCAAGCACATCCAGTTAAAATTTTTAGACAGCCATTTCTTTCAACACAGTTAAAAGTCCTGGATATTATGTCTTTGAGGATGATAGCCCCCCCTCACACCCCTTAGGGTAAGGATGGTAAGTTATGCTCTGGGGGCATATAAGGTTTTCATAGAGAGCTTGTTCGTAGAAACTTCGAAAACTCAGAAAGGCTAGTTCCCTTTTTAATAGTCAAAAGTGATTGGAGGAAAACTAACACCCTTCCCACGCCCACCATTTCCCCATACACACCCAATAACAATTTTGAGATAGCCGTTTTGTTCAACGTAGTTGAAAAGTCCGTGAATTATGTCTTTGAGGATGACACTCCCCCCAGAGCCCTCAGCGCAAGGGTTGTAAGTTATGCCCTGGGCTCATATAAGGTTTTATAGAAAGCGTTGTCGTAGAAACTTCAAAAATGGCTCATTCAAATGGAAATTGTAAGGGCTAGTGGCTTATTTAATAGTTGAAGGTTATTGGAGGGCAAACAACACCCCTCTCACGCCCACCATTTCTCCAAACACATCCATTTAAAATTTTGAGATAGACATTTTGTTCAACATAGTTGAAAGTTTTGGAAATTAGGTCTTTGCCAGCGTTGTCGTAGAAACTTTAAGAGAGACTCATTCATTTGGGAATTGAGAGGGTTAGTGCCCTTATTAATAGTTAAAAGTGATCGGAGGGTGAATGGCCCCCCCCACGCTCATCATTTCCCCAAACACTTCTGATCAACATTTTGATGTAGCCATTTTGTTGAGCGTAGTTGAAGGGCCCGGGAATTGTGTTTTTGAGTATGACAACCCCCCAAAGCCCTCAGAGCTAAGGTTCTAAGTTATGCCCTGGGGGCATATATTGTCTTATAGAAAGTTTTGTCGTAAAAACGGTATTTGAGAGGGCTATTGTCCTTTTTAATAGTCGAAAGTAATCGGAGGAAGAATCCCCCCCCCCCTCCCCCATAATTTTCCCAAATGTTTCCGATCAAAATTTTGATATGACCATTTTGTTAACGTAGTTGAAAGGTCTGGAAATTGTGTCTGAGGATGGCAACCCTCCCCCCATAGCCCTCAAGACAAGGGTCGTAAGTTCCGCCCTTGGAGCATATAAGGTTGTTATAGAAAGTGTTGTTGTAGAACCTTCAAAAAGGGCTCATTCGATTGGAAATTGGGAGGACTAGTGCCTTTTTAATTAGTCGAAAGCGATCAGAGGGCAAATGCCCCCTCCACGCCTATCTTTTCCCCCAAACACTTCCAATCAAAATTGTGATACAGTCATTTTGTTCAGCCTATCAGAAAGGTCTGGAAACTATGTGTTTAAGAATAACAAATCCCCCAGCCCTCAGGGCAAGGGCTTTAAGTTATGCCCTGGGGACATATAGGGATTTTATAGGCTGTTTGGTCATATAAACTTCGAAGGGGCTCATTGGGCTGGTAATTAGACGCTCTAGTGCTCTTTTTAAGATTCAAAGTGATCGAAGGGCAGCTATCCTCACCCCCCTACACACATGTCGTATTGTCCCAAAATGCGTCTAATAGAAGTTTTGAGTTAGCTATTTTATTCAAAATAGTCTTAAATATCATATAACAAGGCTTTTGGGGTTGAAATAGACCCAAAGATCAGGGGCAAGGGTTTTAAGTTAAGCCCAGGGGGTATTTAAGGTTTTTAGGGAAGAAATGGTTGTTTAACTTCAGAAGAGGTTCAGTCTTTCTCCCTGAAAAAGAATATGTCAATTTAAAACGAACAGAAATTAAAAAATAAAAACTTGCACAAATAAGTTTTTTTAAAAAAAGTAAAGAACTCCATTAAACCAAAAAGGAAAAAAATAGAATCAAATAATCTACCAAGCATACAACTGTCACAAATAAAAATCAATAAATAAATGAAACTCAAACAAACAGAAATTAAAATAAGTCAAACTCAAAACGAGCAGAACTTAATTTGAGCAGGGTTCTAAACTCTATGCTTTCTAAAAGCCAGAATATAATTTGTGCTTTACTGAAAAGATTCTTTTAAATGTCTTCACTTATATAACTTTCAGAAATAAAAAATTAATTAAGATTTTAAGGAAGAAATATCAGCATATGCATATTAAACTGACAATGCATATTTTTTTTTAGTAAATTCATTTGAATTGACATCCTTTTCCTTAGAGGAAATTCTGCCTAGTTTTCGTCTACCACCTACTGACTCAGGCTAAGCGTTTCTTCTCTCTCTCTCTCTGTCATCCTTTTTGCGATAACTTTCCGCTAAGTTACCGCTAACGGGATGCTCACCTTGGAAGAAGTGTTCGTAAATGTTCTTTTTTTTTATTATTTTCTATAAGTTATTCCTTTTACATTTCTGGAATCTTCAGCAGTTTCTTATACTATTTTCTTCTACTTTTATACATGTTACAAAGACATCTCCTCAATTGAAGATTGTATAGGCAATTCCAATTTTTGGTCCAACCCTGATTTGTTTCCACATTTTACTATAAAAATAAAGATTTATCTTCCGCATCCATTTTGAGCATTAGTAACGTCTATTTCATAAGGCTATCGCTTATGTGTTTAATGAATCTCCTATTTTTCTTCGTTAGCTAATACTTTCTACTACTCCAAATGTGCAAGGAACTCATCTTTTAGCAGCACAACCTTGACTATTTTGTCTTCTTGAAATTCTTACCTCAATGGGCCTGTTACGCTTTAAAAGACATTTTTATCGGCAGGTAATCAGTACCCAACACCAGGACAGAGCCAGAGTTAGTTTTTTCTCAAGGGGAGGGGGGCAAATGTAGACTTTGCCACCTCCTGCCGCACTATCGATGCTGTAAATATTAAAATTTTTGCCCAAAAATGATGCAATTTAGGCTTGTTTTGGTGCCCCCTGGGTGTGACACCCAGGGCACTTGCCCTTTCTAGCTCCCTAGATCTGATCCTGGACTAGGAGTACCCTGAATCCAGCACAATCTGGCGAAATAGAACTGTTATAACTACATAGTCAACTACACTTTGATACTTTCGAAACTTCAAGTAAACTCTCCCCACCCTTTATGGTCCTTAATCCTTCTGTTAACGCCAATTAAATTTTACTTAATACAAATATACAAAAGCTTTTTTTCCAAAATATGGCTTCCTTGATGGATCTTACTAATCCATGAAGAGATCAACGAATCAGCAAGAGCATGAGTCTTGAAACCTCTTATAAATGTGTTAATTAAAATAATTTGCTTATTAATCACAAAATACAGTGCAATAAGTATTAGAATGTGGAATGGAATTAAATACACTGACATGTAAAAACACTGGGATGAAATGTAGAATATATTAAATACACACACAAAAAATATACAAAACATAAAAAACCTAAAACTATTGACTATAGAAAAAATTTATCAAGACGATTAGAAGGAGAAAGTCGATCGAGAGCAGTATTTGAGATCTTCCTGTGTATCTTTTACAACTTTAATGTTATGACAGGTATATTATTTTCATTAATTGGGATCCAGTTACGTGTCCAAGAAGGAATGAAAAGAAGAAACTTACAATATCTGAAATAACTACTCCGGATTATTTTGAAATCCCCTTTTTCTCAGGATGGGGAAAATTCCTGCCGTCCAAAGGACTGAATGATCATAATAGGTAGAACAGAGTTTCGCTAGTGCCTGTCTATTATATTTTCCTCGATTGGAAACATTTTTTTCATTTTAACATTGCATTCTTTTAGAAATATTTGAAGCATTAGGTTGACGAAAACTGGAAAGATTATTAGAAACAGTTTCGCCCAAACACCGCAAAGAATCAACAGAAGCAAAAGGGAAAGTATCACATTAAGAGAATACGGAGAAATCGAAGCGAAAGAAAACAACTCACACTTCTCTTCGTTTAACGAACGGCCGATGCCGGAAAAAGCATTAGAAACAGAAGATAGCATTTTGGAAAGACTAGTCCTAGTATGACTAATCAGGAGTAAATCGTCAGTGTACGTAAGATAAGAAACATCTGAAAGACCAGAAAATTACATAGAGGAGATTTTCGTAAGCACGCCAGAAACCGAAATTTCGAAAAGTATAGGTGACGAAACACCACCTTGTCTTACACTTCTTTTAACTTTAACAATGGTAGTCGGAGAAGATTTCAAACTACGAAAGAATTAGAATAACAATACTGCAGAAGCAAAATAATTGAAAAGTTAACACCTGAAATATAAAGGGAATAAAAAAAATAAATCAGAAGCGGATTGCACTGTCAAGTGCTTTCGAAAGATCTAAAGCACAAATATAAATTCCTTTACTCTTAGAATTATTTTTTTTCAGAAGAAGAGATGCTAAAATAGAATGAGGATGCAGACAATGCAGTCCAGGCCAAAAACCAAACTTGTTTTCTTCTTCATTAGTCGAAATAGTTAGATGGGGAAGAATTATATATTCAAGTAATTTACTTATATTATTAGAGAAAGTAATGGGCCGGTATGTAAAAACAATCAGTAGGATATTTTCCCCATTTTAATATTGAACTTATAGTGCCACACAGGAAACTCTCAGGAATGCTCGAAGTGCAAATACACATCGTGGTTAGTGCCTTGACCACGGAAATTTGGAATTTAATTCTCAATGTTTGTGATATGGGTAATACTTTCAAAATCATAACTAGAATTTGTGCCACGCAAGCTATATAGAAAAATCAGAGAGAGAGAGAGAGAGAGAGAGAGAGAGAGAGAGAGAGAGAGAGAGAGAGAGAGAGAGAGAGAGAGAGAGAGAGAGAGAGAGAGAGAGAGAGAGAGAGAGAGAGAGAGAGAGAAGAGAGAGAGAGAGAGAGAGAGAGAGAGAGAGAGAGAGAGGAGAGAGAGAGAGAGAGAGAGAGAGAGAGAGAGAGAGAGAGAGAGAGAGAGAGAGAGAGAGAGAGAGAGAGAGAGAAACCAAGAAAGAGTGAAAGAAAGAAATTTTACGAGATTAATAGTTTCAGGAAGAAGCCACATGCAGAAAATAATTCTCGTTTTTTTGCACTTTTGTTCGATGATTTCTTAAAGAGCCATTACTTCGAGAGAATACAGAGAGCTCTAATTTGCATCAGGGGTAGTAAAATGTATCAGGAAGCTTCCCAGCCTATCTTCAATGCATTGATATAGAAAAATGACAGATAAATACACTTGTCCTTAAAATACAAAGAAAAAAAATCTGAAGATACTTGGATAAATCATATAAATTATAGATTCCCTTTGACGTTATGACACATCTCATATCCAGTTCGAGAGAAGAATACAAATTATAGATGGTGGCGAAAGAAACCGCCTGTCCTGATTTGGTTGATTCTTTGTGTTATCGTTAAAGGAATCAACACAAATATAATTTTTTGCAAAAGAAATAATAAATCTAGTAAATAATTCATGAGAAATAAACAAAAAGAAACATAACTATGTGAAATCTGAGTAGAAAATAGCTTACTTTGCTGCAAACTGCGGCGCTTCTAGCAGTCATAAATAAAATTATTTCTTTGCTGTTGCTAGTTGTTGGGATCCGTTCCTTATATTAAAACTTATTATGAGTAACTATCTTTTCTTATTTTCCTGGACTGTGGGTCAAGGAAGGATGGTCAAGTTCTTCCAGTTTATCCTAATGCTCAGTATTGGGGTATTGATGAGAAAACCAGGCAAGGGTAAACTCTGGCCGTTTCCTTGACAGAATTTTGGATTTAATATTCTCCTTCCGGGTTAAATTTCTAGGTTTGTTTCTAATTGAATATTTAAAAGGTAAAGGTAAAGAATACGGTATCGGACTTTACAGTCCTTACTGGCGGTGCTGATCTCTGTTTCTTGGCCCTTCAGCCAGGAGGTGCAATGGGGGGCTGGGGGTCAACTATCCTGTGCTTTCGCACACCCTTCCTGTTTACCTTCCCCAGATTTCTCCAGGTACCCATTTAGAGCTGGGTCGACTCTTGCTGAGCTTACAGAGTCACGCCACTAATCCCCGTCCCAAACCAAATAACTGTATGCACTAGGATTCGAACCCTCGCCCTCTCGGACAAAGATTCCTAAATCGAGCGCACCAACCCACTCAGCTTGACGGCCAATTAATAATTGCTAATTATTAATTGAATAATTAGCAATACAAAAATACAAAATTTTACCTTCATATCACCGGATATATTTTCTCTATCTCCAAGAATTCCGTGCAAATTTTTTGTGCCTAAAATATTCCTTAGAGTAGTCTGCGCCAAAAGACGGGTTGAGTGATGAGCATTTTCCACATTTGCAACGCTAATGGTAGCATTACTGACTCGGAAGTAGACAACAGCATCCACCGAAACCGTTACGGAATCTTTCGTCAGTATCTGAAAGATAATGCGCAAATGTATTTTTATTCAAGACATTTGCATTGAGCACTCGTTAAATAAGCATGCTAGAGATTTCTCATGTAGTGATACTAAACTGAAAACAAACCTTATTTTGAGCTGTGTTTCTATTTCTCATAATATTGAAGAAAAGAAAGAAAAATTACCTTCATAACCAAGATCACTGAAAAACCAAAGAAATATGGGTTGACAGTTTACTATATATGCTGATATTCATTTCTGAGATTGTTAATAATTTTGGATTTATTGAAGTTAAAACAAGAGAAAACAAATTTAAAATATATTTTGTTTTCAGGAAAACGCAAATTATGTTCTGGTCTTTAGAAGGCCCGATGGACGCCAGCCCTACTCCTCATAGTTTCTGCTCGTTTTGAGTTTGACCGGGTTATTTATTGTGATTTCGGTTCGTCTTGGGTTTCACTGATTTATTGATGGTGATTTATAGCAGTTTTACGCTTAAAACATTATTTGATTTTATGTATTCTCATGTTTAGTTGGATATAATAGAAAATTAATTTTTGTTCGTTTTTAATTGAGAAATGGTCTTTTTCACTGGTTAAGAAAGGGTGTTTCAAATATTTTCGATTTTTCTCTTAAGGATCCAGATTTTGGCTTAGTATTTATACTACAAATAAAATCTTTCCACAATTTTTAATAGTATACACCCTTTTGAAAATTTGGATAAACGTATTATATTTTGATTTAGTTTCAAACCTCAACTTTCCCTGGAAATCAAAACTAAGTATTCTTTTCTGTTCTTAAGACATTGTATGTATGCTATGAAACAACCTGGTTGCACTTACACTCTTTTGATTTAGTTAATTAGTAAGAGAAGAAGTAGTAACAGTAAAAGCCTCAGAAGTTTCAAGTTAGTCCCTTCAGTAATTTTTGAGATATTGCTGAAAGGTCTCATCGAAAACAAGCATACACATAGTGTCTTTTGATTTAGCTCTAAGCAACATAATTTCTCCATGAAAGTTTCTTCCTCGCATGAATATCTTAAAAACGTGGTCTATTTTAACAACCTGGACACACTTATTGTATTTTAATTTTGTAAAATAGTTGCGGTGTTAGTAGTAGTAGTAGTAGTGATTGAAGTAGTAGCAATATAGATAGCTCTGGAAGTATCAACTTAATCTCCTAAGGCATTACTGAGAAGATGCTAATTCACCACTTTTATAACCCACATGTACCTAGTGTGTTTAGATTAAGTTCAAACCACTCTTACCATTCTCTGAAAGTTGTACTAATACCCCAAGCATTAGCAATAGTAGTAGTCATAGTTGCAGGAATAGTGCAGGAAGAGTGTTAGAACTAGTATTACCGATAATGGTAGTAGCAACAACAAAAAAACTGAGCAGGCCCGGAAAACGCAGAGTAGATATGAAGAAAAACAAACGAGAAAAAACAGAAAGAAAAGTATGCATCGACAACTATGAACAAGGGACAAACAGAAATGACCAAAGATGGTAAGACTCCTATCTTTCAGTCGAAATGTCACGAAATGTTACGCTTCCAAATAACCCCAGCTGTGTTTACCAATCGAAACTTTCTCTGCAGAAAAGAGTTACTTGTCCAACTTGGAAGTTCTATTAAATACTTTGCAAATTTAAAATAAAGACGGTGAACTTGCTTTTTCTTACCACAGTTAAAAAAAAATGAGCAAGGTCAAGTAGGTGAAGAACTGTTAGGCTATTATATAACTGAAAACGGTGAACTCTACTCAGATAAGAAACGTTTGAAGCCAGGGATACATACACTCGGGCTGTGTCATCTTTCAGTGCCACAAGCCTCATCTTTCAGTGCCAGGTTTACAGCTTCTTTCCGATTTTCTCCAATAGGCCCACTTAAGACTGTAAGCAAAAGGAACTTCAGACACAAATAGACTTATTGAACCTTATGGTTCAATATACTGTTTCTATTTTGAGAAAAGGCCAAACTGATAAGAGGTTTCGCTTCAAACAAGACTTTAGATAGAAACTAATATAGAGGATTTTATGAAAAAAAGAGCTCAAACCTATTCAAAACCAAAAAAGAGAGGTTTTTATCAGTACTATCAGTATAACAGGAAAGAAAACTAATATCATGTGAAGGTGTGATAGACCTTGAAAATCTGGTAAAGATGACAAAAGACTTGAATTTTTCTTCTTTTACCACGCAATAAGAAAATATGACACTCAAATTCAGGAAAAAATACACATTTTTATAAGGAAAGATGAGGCTACTCTCCTTTCAAATCTAATAAAATTAAAGAAAATTACTTTTTTTTTGCAAAAACACAGACTCAAAATTTAGTAGGACTTACCGTCACCCCAAGTTTGTCGCAAAATCGTTTTTTTCAAACTAGGACACTGAAAAGTATTTCCAATGAGCGAGCAACTATCAAACAGTTTGTGGTAACGAACTGTAAGGAGCGACCCGGCTCAACTCTAGACTCTAGACCGAAACTCTACGGTAACCGAAACTCTAGAAAACGGTATTTTGCTACAAATAAATACATCAAAAGAATCACATTTTAATGCTGATTTCAAATATATAAGTTTCATCAAGTTTAATCCTACCCATCAAAAGTTAGGCGCCTGAGAAAATTTGGCTGATTTTCGAAAAAGGGGGGAAAGACCCCCTAAAAGTTATAGAACCTTAATGAAAATCACACCATCATATTCCGCGTATCCGAGAACCCTACTGTAGAGGTTTCAAGCTCCCATCTACAAAAATGTGGAATTTTGCATTTTTTGCCAGAAGAAAGATCACGGGTGCGTGTTTATTTGTTTCTTTGTTTGTTTGTTTTTGTTTTTTTTTTGTTTTTTTGTTTTTTTTTTTTTCCCAGGGGTGATCGTATCGAACCAGTTGTCCTAGAATACCGTGAAAGGGATCACTGAAATGGAAATTGAAAGTTCTAGTGCCCTTTTTAAGTGACCAAAAAAATGGAGGGCAACTAGGCCCCCTCCCACGCTCATTTTTTTCCCAAAGTCACCTGATCAAATTTTGAGATAGCCATTTTGTTCAGCATGTTCGAAAATATTATAAGTATTTCTTTTAGGATGACTTAATCCCCCGAACTTCCCGGGGGGAGGGCTGAAAGTTATGAACTTTACCCAATGTTAACATATAGTATTGGTTATTTGGAAGTATACAGACGTTTTCAGGGGAGATTTTTCCTGGTAGTGGGGGGGATGTTGGGTCAGGGGTTATGTGGGAGGATCTTTCCATGAAGGAAGTTTTCATGGGGGAAGGGACATTGCTATGAAGGGGACGCCGGACTTCCCAGCATTATTTAAAAAAAGATAATAAATTTAATATAAAAAAACAAGCATTTCAACTACAACAGCAGCAACATTGAAATTTTAAACGAACAGAAAATATTACATATATAATTGGGTTCACCCCGTAGTCAATGGGTCGCTCTTTAAGCCAAAGATTTTTTAGTACTTTCATAAGAGCTATTTATTCTAATTAACGGCCTTTGTGATTAAGCGGTCATTTCTAATGAATTGGAACAAAATTTGAAGTTTCGCTTAAATTGCAAGGTATTGACTAGTGGGCGAACCCCCTAATAAATGTATTAAAAATATATGGATATAGAAGTTCGTTACGTAAGTTAATTCGTAAGTTTCGTATATTTATTACTAATAAAAACGTTCATAAATAAAATTAAACAAGTTTCGAGAAAGCCATTTAACTAAATAAAAGTAAATTAATATGAAAATTTTGTTTTAATTATTCATGTACGGTGAGCCAAGATCAAAACCTGCATTTATTCAAAAACGTTCAAAAATTAAATAAAAAAAACAAGTTTTTTAAACTGAAAGTAAGGAGCGACATTAAAACTTAAAACGAACAGAAATTATTCTGTATATGAAAGAGACTGTCCCCTCCGCAACGCCTCGCTCTTTACGCTAAAGTTTGACTCTATCTCACAACTTTATTTTTTAAAACAATAAAAAAATTTAGCGTAAAGAGCGAGGCGTTGCGGAGGGGACAGTCTCTTTCATATACAGAATAATTTCTGTTCGTTTTAAGTTTTAATGTCGCTCCTTACTTTCAGTTTAAAAAACTTGTTTTTTTTATTTAATTCAAACGAAAAGCCAAATAGGAAGACTGTAAATGAACTCAGCAGGGATTATTTTACTGAAATTTTAACTGGAGGTTTTAAATGCTACTGTCTTATGACATCAAGTGGATCGCTTAAACGTGGGGTAAAGGTTGTTGATAAACAATTAATTTAAATAGATCCGACCATTGAAAATTTAAAGATGCCATTTTTAGACATGAAAATATATAGAAAAAAAGCAAGCATGATTTGAAGGCTAGAGTTTAGTCTTTATACAAAGTAAACAGTAAAAATAAAAATATGCTGTGTTGCCAATAAAGTGTATTTTATGGATGATGGGGTAACCACTCTAGAACTTGGTCACCCATATTTAGAACCATTAGAAGATGAAAAGGAGGTAAAATTCTACGAAATCATATTATTGAGTTAGGACTAAAATGAATACACCATTCGATGCCTTTTTTTATGCTGATTACGAATATAATAAGCATTTCTATCGGAAATGAATTTCAGCCCCCCCCCCTATATATGCCAATTCAGGGTTAGGTTAGGTATAGCCTATATAGGGGGGGGGAGGCTGAAATTCATTTCCGATAGAAATGCTTATTATATTCGTAATCAGCATAAAAAAAGGCATCGAATGATGTATTCACTTTAGTCCTAACTCAATAATATGATTTCGTAGAACTTTACCGAAAAGGATACATCCGCTTAATTTTTCATTTGTTTATGCTTTTTATAAATATAATCTATTTATGTATTTTTGCTTACTACTTTATTTTTGTTAAGGTTTCACTTATTTTTTGTTGCTTTTTTCGTTGAGAAACTCAACGAAACTTAACATCCATATCTGAAAACGCATCATGGTGAATTTCAGCCGTTTCGAGTCAATATGAGAAGCTCGCCATTATGAAAGTAATTACTCATATCTTAATCTAGCTAAAAAAAACGTAAAGCCAAAAATTAACATACAACAATCCCTTCAAGATTTTCTCCTTAGAAACAAGGAAACTGTTCATCTATTAATTTAGTAGCCATGTCTGAACTAATCTATCCCAAAGCTATTCGAAGATTACTCTCCCTAGAAGGGTAGTCGGAGCATTAAATCTCTTTATTTCCAAGGAGATAAAAACTCAAGTCACTCTGTTTAAACTTCAATACTTTAATTTTGTTTGTTTAATTTGCCTTTTACAAAATTATGTCCCAAATTTTGTATCAATTGTAAACTTTTATTTACGTGTTTTCGCCTTTGAAATTTCTTTATCTCAACGTTTTTAACGTTTTAGTCTTTTTTGTTCTAATTTTCAATTTTTGCAGCTAAAAGTTTCAATTTTTATTAATTTGTTTCCAAAGATTTCTGATTTTCCTGTGAAGTTTCAAAATTCATTATTTTAGACGGAAAATTTTATAGCATTTTAAATCTGTTTCGAGTGAAAACAAATTTCAAGCTTTTGTCGATGTTTTTTCGCCGGTTTCAATATTGGCCGTAAAGATTTACTTCTTCAATTTTTGCCGAAAAATTATAAAATTTTATAATTCCCATTATAAAATAATAAAAATTATTTTTGTATGGGAATTTTTTTAATTCCTTTTTTTGTCGAAAGAAAATATAGATTTCAAATTTTGTTTAGGCTTTTTCACAATTTTCAATCTTGTCCTGAAGTTTTCAAAGTTTTTTAATATTTGCTGTAGTTTTCACAGATTTACGATTTTTGTCGAGCGAATATCCGGGTTTTAATTTTTTTTTCCTGGGGGTATTTGCTGATTTTCAATCTTCGTTGTAAATTGTTAATATAAATTATTTTTGGATGGC
The DNA here is from genome assembly GCA_027921565.1 of Artemia sinica. Taxonomy (NCBI): domain Eukaryota; kingdom Metazoa; phylum Arthropoda; class Branchiopoda; order Anostraca; family Artemiidae; genus Artemia; species Artemia sinica. The sequence goes on along the minus strand of CM051256.1, from coordinate 92,131,279 downwards.
GAAAGTTTTGCTATTTTAAATTTTTGTGGGACGAAAACAGAGACTTCCAAATTTTTCTCAAGGTCTTTTCGATAGTTTCAGTTCTGTCCTAAAATTTTCAAAGTTTTTCGTTTTTGTTGTAAAGTTTTACCAAATTTGGTCTCTCTAATGAATTGTGGTGTGTCAAGTTCTGGCTTAAGAATTTTCTGTCTAGATAAAGAAATGTATGTTTAATTTCCCATTGTCAATTTTCTTTTATTGGATCGAAAGGGCTGACACTTGCCATGATAAGTTTTCAGACGTGAACGTTGAGTTTTGTTTAGTTTCTTGTTGAAAGAAAAACCAAAAATAGGCGGAACCTTAAAAAAAATAAAGAAGTATGCAAAAATACTTGAAAAAAATAGGTTTATTAAGAGTAAAATAAAATAATAACAAAGCCGATTTACTATTATAAATATTGGTAACCAAATGCTAGGCTTTTCACTCCCACTTTATATTTATTATAGGATTCGTGGCTCCATCACAAATGATGATTTGCCGCTAGTCCGGGTAGTTACCTCATTTTCTAACACTGAGGTACTTGATATACCTTCTTTTGAACGCGTCAACGGAAGAATTTTCGGGATTACCTCTGCCAGCAATCTATTCCATATGGCAACCGATCGCCGGCCGAAACTCGTTTTCAGAAATTCTTAGCGGGGAGTACCCTGCTCAAGTTTGTCCTGACGAGTTGTACTTCGGCTAATTGATTGCATGGGCTTTTCTTTATCAGGAACGAGCTTCGATAGCTCCTCCGATGGAGGGTTATACAAGTACTTATAGAAAACCGACATGGACGCCTCATCGAAACGTTCCTGGATCAGCTGCGGGGTTTTAGCTTTCGTGTTGCCAGAGGTTGCTGCACGCACTGCTCTATTTTTTATATGTTGGAGTGGGGCGATGTGGCTTTTTGGTGCACCAGCGAAGAGAGGACATGCATATTCCATGACAGGTCTGATGCACGAATTGAAAAGTGGCAGAATAGAATCATCAGGGAGATGACTTTTGCATCTTAGGATAACTCCTAATTTCTTGTTGCAAGAGGATCTAATTTTACTGAGATACTCAGTCCATGAGAGATCCGAAGAGAAATTAACTCCAAGTACGCGCAGTGTATCCACTCGCGTTATTACCTCTCATTTGAAGACGAAATCAGGATGATTCCTCATATTACGCGCCTTAGAAATTAGGAGCTCTTTCGTTTTCGATGTGTTAAAACTTACAAGCCATGCATCTGCCCACACCTCAATTTTCTCCAGGTCAGCCTGAAGCTTCTTGTGGGGTCCACTGGGATCTTCGGCTTTTGCGATTGATGTTTTTGTTATTGCGTCATCCGAAAAGTGGTGAGGTTTTTTCACAAGGTTGTCCCCTAGGTCGTTTATGAACACCGAGAAAAGAGTTGCCCCAAGAATACTTCCTTGTGGTACTCCTGATAAAACTGGGTGTTCTTTTGATATGAGGCCATCGAGGACAACTTGCAACGATCGTTGACGAAGAAAGTCAACAAGCACGTCAAATGGTCGACCATGAATTCCATAGGCTTTCAGTTTACAAAGAAGTCCCTTGCGCCATACACGATCAAAGGTTTTTGCAATGTCAAAGGAGAGAAGGTGAATATCTTGTCCCTGGGAAACGAGCTCAACCCACTCTTGATACTGTGCAATCAAAGAGTCTAACGTTGACCGTTTTCTGCAAAAAACGTATTGCCTGTCTGCCAACAACAGATGTGACTCAAGGAATTGGTAAAGGGTCTTATTAATGACGCTTTCATAAACCTTACCTACGCAGGACAGCAGACTTATGGAACGATATGATCCTACATTAATAAGGTCAGACTCTGCCTTTGGAACAGGGACCAGATGAGCAGTTTTCCAGGATTTCGGGAATAATCCCGCTGCAAAGCATTTTCTACAGAGAGATGCGAGAGGACCAGCAAGTTCAGGGGCACATCTTTTAAGGATAAGATTGGGAATCTTGTCAGGTCCTCAAGCTTTGGTGACATCCAGCTGGCTTAGCGTTCTGAGCACCTTCCTAGTAGTTATGTTAACGCTGGTGATTTTTGCATCTGTTCGAAACGGAAGTGGGGGAGGGGAGACTCCATCTTCATCAAGTTGGGAGACCTTTGAAAGGGCTTGTGCAAGAACACCTGCCTTTTCCTGGCCCGACTAGATCATCGTCTCTTCAACATGAAGCGAGGGAATTGATATTGATTTAGATGACGGTAGGGCTTCTTTGGCGACCCTCCATCACCGCTTTGCAGGGGCAATTTTCAGTTTGTGTACAAAATTGTGCTTGTAATTGGCTCTAGCTTGAAGTCCAGCTTTGACAGACTTGTTGCGAGTGCTAATAAAAACAGCCCGGTCCTCGTCGGATTCAGTTGAACGCCATTTCTTGTGAGCCTTCTTTCTGGCCCTGATTGCCTTTCTACAACCAGCATTGAACCATGGCTTATCTCGAGATGAGACTTTTACTGTTTTTGATGGGACGAATTACTCAATAGCCTCTGTAATCGCCTTTTCGTAAAGTGCCGCTGCTATATGTGGGGCTTCTTTTAAAAATATACTCCACGGCTTTGCCGATAAGAAGTTTCGCAGACCATCCCAGTCCCATCATCCATAATGTACTATTCTTTAGCAACACTGTATATATCCGTTTTCACTATTTCTATTGCAAATAGTTTAAGCTTTACTGATTTAGTCATATTGGTTGTTGCCTTCATAATTTCACGTCTGAAAATATTATCTTTAAATTACTCGACAGTGAGATATTTCTTAATTAGATGTATACCAGCAACCGTGGCCGCATGCTTAAGCGATCTGCTTGATGTCACAAGACAGTAGCATTTGTTACCTCTCCTTAAAAGTTTAGTAAAATAATCGAAGCGAGTTCATTCTTCTAACTTCCTAGTTGGTTCTTCTTTTGACTAGTTACTAGATGGGGATAAGTCTTTTTTTCTGAATATGATGTCTTTTTTTCTTAGATTTGAGTGTTAAATTTTCCAAAAAATGATAAATGATAAAAATTCAAGTATTTTGCACACCAGGACCGTTTTTCAAGGTGTTTACAATTTCACATGCCATTCAATGCTATCCCGTTGTACTGATTCTCCAAATATAGTGCTATTAAACGATTTGATGAGGTTACTCTTTGCTTTGATAAGGTTTGAGCTCTTTTTTCCATAAAATGTTGTATATATTTTTTCATATGAAAGTCTTGTCTGAAGCGAACCACCTTGGGAATTTGTCTATTCTAAAGTCGAGATTCATTATCAACTTCAAGCTTACATAGTATAGTTTAATGAAGCTACTTTTGTTTTGCTAGAAATCCATGGCAACCTTTCTTCTTTGAATTTTCTCTGATGAAATGGAGATATATCTTCAAATTGATTGTGTTGCCCGATGATGGGTGAGGAAATTCCTAACAGTAAAAAGTTTTTCTAGAACGCCATTCAGCTCTAAAAAAATATCTTTACTCTTCACTATCGTCGACTGTTTTGAAATCAATATAATCAGATGGCTATAATTCCTGATAGTGTTCCATTGGCACACGGGAGCTGGAAATACAGTTGACTTATAGGGGATGTGTATCAAGGCAGACCACGTGACCTACATTTTCCTTATAGTCTGTGTCGCACTTCCCAAAACGGTCAATTATGAAAAACTAAACCTCCATAAATGGCTCATTCTATAAAAAACAAACATAAAAGGGTTTCTAGGCAGTCATTGTTTGCCCAAATATTATGTGTAAGTTCTTTCCATTCTTGTAAAATTTCATTTTGAAACTTTGTTTCAAAATTTGAGTGAGTGGCGCGTAATACACAAGCACCAAAATTCCTTCCCCCTACAGAAATTAAAATACAAAACTCAAATAAAATTCTCAAATTTGGAAAGTCTTATTTTCCACGGGGGGTATTTTGCTGGGGGCGGGGATGGGGATATTTACCAGGGGAGAATTTTCCGGCGTTTTTTTTTCCGCGGGGTTGTTTTCCAGGGGGTAATAGCCGGGGGGGGAGGTAAGTGCCTAGAATCGAATTAATGATCCTAGAAAATCGGGAGAGGGTGCATTCGAACGAAAATTATAAGTTTTAGAGCTCTTGTAAAGTGACCAAAAAGACTGAAGGGCAACTAGCCCCGTTCCACGCCACTTTTTCCCCCAAAGTAGTCCAATCAAAATTATGGATAGCCATTTTGTTCAACATAGTTAAAAGATTTAATAACTAGTGCCTTTATGGGTAGTTCCCTTTAGCCTGTGAGGAGAGCCATATAAGCTATGAAATTTGCCTATTGTTTACGTATGGTATTTGCTATTGGAAAGTATCCATACATATTTCAGGGGCCGGAATTTTGTGCTTCGGGTGGGTTTCGATGGAGGAAATTTTCCGTGGGGAGGGAAATATTGGAGGGGAACTTTTCAGGGGAAATTTTACACTGGGGGGATTTGACAGAATTCTTACATGAAGTTCTTTTTATTTGTCTCACTTTCTCTTTACTAACTCAATTTTGCATGTGGAGATGTTTTCGGGGAATAATCCAGGGGCTATTTTGAGAGTTTTTGGATTCCCGTGAAAAAATTTCGACGGAGGGGGGATATCCGAAGTGATCAGAAAAACGATTAAAAGTTATGTTCTTTTACAAATGAATTATGCGAAGGAGGATTTCTCATGCTGAATCGTCCGCAAGATATTTTACGGGAGGGGGCGGATTTTCAGTCAGGATGAAATTGACCGGAGAGAATTTTAAGGCGGGGGGGTATTTTATACGGAAAGAAAATTCCACAAAGGTGTCCCTCGTTAGGGGAGGGAATTTTTCATGGAGGGTGAGCCCAATTTAATAGCATTATTTGAAAAACAACCAGAAATTAAATAAGAAAAACAAGTTCTTTCAACTGAAAGTAATAAACAACATCAAAACTCAAAACGAACGAAACTATTCCATACATGAAGGGGTCGGCCCTATCCTTGACACCTTGCTCTCTACCTTAAAGTGTGACTATCCGTCCCATTTTTTTTTTAAAGAACGGCTCCTGAAACACAATGGCCTTTACAGTAGAATAATAAGTTTTTTTTTTTTAAATGCTATAAATTTAACGCAAAGAGCAAGGTATTGATGAGAGGGCCAACCCTTTCATATACGCAATGATTTCTGTTCGTTTTGAGTTTTAATGCTGCTCCTTACTTTCAGTTAAAAAAACTTGTTTTTTTTTATTTAATAGCAGGAAGAGACTGAGGACTGTCATGGAGGAAGAGACTGAGAGGGAAGAGAGGGAACTGAGCGGGAACTGAGAGGGAACTGAGCAGGAAGAGACTGAGACTGAGGAATGTCATGTGTATACGGGCAATGTAAGAGGAGATTTGCTTTCCAATTTAGGGGAATTTAGGAGAAGGATATTTATTTAATCAAAAGCGCAAAAAACCTCATCTTGAAAAATGGTCTTGGGCGTTCTTCAAATTTTAAAAAATGTCTTATATTTTGAGTAGTTACGTTATCTTTCAAATTATATTTTGTTTTCCCTCGAAAATTAATAATGAAGACCGATCAGAATTTTGGTCACATTTTAAAATTATTTTTCCGTTCTTAAGCTTCTCTTTAGCTCTGGGAGTAAAAACCAGAAAACCACGCGTGAAAATTCAACAAAAGAACCATCAACTGAAAAACTCTAAACATTACATGTGTATTTTAGAAGAATTTCAAATATTCAAATATGGTATTAAAAAAAGTTAATAATTATAAATAAAATTGTCGGTGACGAAAGACTTTTTATTTTCTGTCTATATTAATAATAAACGGGCCCGGTAGAAAAGTACAAATTTTAGTTTTAAGACAATTTTTTCGTACTTATAATTAGAATCAACTCTGATACAACTTTTTGACCTCGTTTTGAAAATGTCTTCTGAGTTCTCATATTCCTGAAAAGTTCTAGGCTGTGAAACCGAGATATAACTATTCTGGAGTTTCACACAAGAGCTGTTTAAAGGATAAGTTTTAAATAATACATGTTTTTGAAGCAAAAAGAAAAAGACATTGATTATCTTTAAAAAAGGATAATAACTTAACTTTACCCGCTTTCTTGGAGAAATTTTTCGGGGTACCCACGTTATTTTTTAGTGTCAGGTTTAGTGTATAGGCTACATACTTTTGGATTAAAACAGCTAGTCTATTGAATATGGAGTAATAAAGGACTCAGGTTTTAAAAAGATACATATAACATTTTTTTTTGTAAATATACCTCTTGGGGTGGCACGCAAAATACAGTCGTTCGCAAATCAACTTTGGTATAGCTTTCAATGCAGGGAAGAATGAAGAAAATACCTGCAAAAAAGAACACTAAAAGCTATTGCACATAAATGTTAAATAATATTTATTATTTCATAATAAAAAAAGTAAATTTTTGAACTTGTAAATCTAACTTTGAACATTTGAGAGCTAAAATTTTTTAGGTCTAGGTTTAAAACTAAAACCTAAAAGAACCAAATCTACGAGATACTCTGTGAGCAACAAGACAAAAAAAATGGTGAATACAATAATTCTGAATAAGTATTTTTTTTATATTTTGTAACATCTCCTATGTACATTCAGCATGACAAAAGGATCCTCAATAATCAGAACGCTTGAGTGGTTTCATTTCCTGGTTGAGTAAAGCATAAACAAAGGCTGTTGGCTTGTGCTCAGCTATTAATTCAGAGGTAGATATATCAGGGGTGGATCCAGGTTTTTTTAGGGGGGGGGGGGCAAAATAGGTTGATCCGATTAAAAAAAATTAAGAGGGGGGGCGCAAAATAGGTTGATCCGATAAACTTGCGTTAGGAGCAAATTTAATTAACGCAAACTTGGGTTAATTAAGTAAATTACACTACTTTAGACTACACTAGGGGGGAGGACACGCGCCCCCTCCCCCTGGATCCGCCACTGAGAGATATTGGCTTTTATTGTTTCTGTATGATTGACCATAAATCTCTAAATGCTCTGTACTAAAGTGAAAATTTTTGTACTAAATATACTAAAGTGTATTGAAATCTGTACTTCTATTTTATACAGCTCAATGTGGATGGATTCTTATTGAGTGTTAGCTCTTGTCTCTCAGCTCTCAATTCTTCTTTATTTTATCATGGTGAAAGACAGTACACAAAAAAATGCCTGGCACCATGATGTCTGATGGCATTCGGTGGCAAAAGCCCACATCACAAGGAAGATGGCCTTAATCCTTTTTATCTACATTCGAATCTAGAAAAAAAAGAAAGCATAATATTTACTTTTTGTATTTGTGGGTGTATATAGTGGATATAATTTTTTTGAGCCTTTTCAATATAAAGTATGGATATCTCAACTCTTGGGTTCTCTCTTTCACATATTTTACTATCCTTCAGCCTAATCAACCATTTCTCTTCAAAATGATAAAAAAAATGGCTGAAAAACTTTTCCTCTTCCTTTATCCTGTCTTCATGTATAGTCCAGTAAATCCACAGAAAAAATCGACTATCTGGGAAAAAATTGTAATATAAATGATTTTTACACCATTTTGTAGAGAAAAAAAAATTCCGTACAACATACCAAAGGTCCCCAAGAAAAGCCTTGGCGGAACAGGGTGAAAAACGGGGAGAAAGGGGAAAATCCAGGGGAAAGCTCGAAAATCTACGACCCTTAGTTTTTGATGCTGAGAATGGCATTCCTGATGCTCTTGGATCCAAGAAGATCGAATATTCGTTTTTTTATTGCTGTTTATTAAGTCGTTCTTCCGTTTCCCCACTTACAGGGGAAAAGAGTGGGGTAAATAAAGTTCCTGTACAGCAGTTTACAAGACTTGTTTGCAAAAAAATGAATAAGTTACTTTGATTGCTCTGTCATTAGCCTTTCTCCCCGTTTTCGAGTTGCAAGGGAAAAAGAGGGGGAAGTCAAGAAATTATCTTAAGAGAAAAGAGAATCAGGCGGCTCTACAGAATTTGGAGAGGAGACAAGGGTCTATCAACTCGGTTTTAAAACCCTATAATACCGTTTTGACGAGAGTTTAATGTCCTATTCCCCGGTGCTTCTCTTTTCTTGTTTGCTGGAGATTCACCACCTACTGGTAGGTTCAATCGGTCAAGCAATTATGCAGGCTTTCCGTCCCCGATCTTAGCTTGCTTCTTTACAAGTATACATCGGAGTCCAGCTACACCAGCAATCTGGTTCACATTTTCTCACCGACCAGATGAATAGGCTAGGTTTTTCTAACTCTTACTGGGAAGTACTTCGATTTGAGCGTTCTGCCACAGTAACTCATGGTGCAGAATTTCCAGGGATGACTTCGAAAACTTTCAACCAGTTCATTGGTGACAATGTCAACCACGACATTTGCACTATCGACGGAAAAGGTACTTTTCCATGGGATGGGCATGCTAGCTGCTGACACACCAAGGCTACCCAAATTTCGAATCCAAATCCTAAGAGCAGTTGTAAACCTGAAAGTACTCCAGCAGGTTGGACAAGGGCCTTTCTTCTTCTGCAACAGAAGCCAAGAGGATAACAGTCTTGTGTACAAACCCATCCTGACCATCACCTTTGACGGCAAGATCGATGGCATTGATCTAATATGGCATGCAAGCTGGATACATCACACGAAACGGGTTGGATGGAGTAGATTTATGCAAGAAATTTACCCTGGGTCACATAAAGGTGCTTCGTCGATTGCTTTTCTGCCTATGATCAACTATAATCCCTCCAATCTTTCTTTTGTATACACGACCTTACGTTTTATCTCCGATAAAGCACGTCAGGACGGAATGGTAACAGTTGTTACTTTCGACCAACCTTTGTGCATGAAAGCGGTGAACATCATCAATGCTGAGCGTGATGATAGTCCTCTCAAGGCAGCAATTCCAATGATCGATGTTCTCCATTGCCGTGTGAGCTTTCTTGGAGCGATCAGGCACTTAATGACGGAAACTGGAGTAAAAGAAATGCTCGAATGCCTATATGCCGGTAACACCATTAAGCCTATCCTTATCAGTAAGGCTGTTTCAAGAGCCATGAGAGCTGACAAGCTTATACTTTCAGCATTGCAGATCATTCTCATTTCCAAATCGTATGGTTTTGACTGCACAGATGACATACATGCGAGTCATCAAGACTTTGCAGAAGCTTCGGCAATATGTGTGGCTCTACTGATTGAGGAAGTAACCATTGAAGACGCATCCAACGCAGACGTAGTGCGTCGAATCTAAACGGGAATGATGGAGTTTCAAGACATGTTGCAGAAGAACAGGACTGCAAAATATGGCTTCAGTATTCAGAAATGTTCGGAGTGCTTAAGAAGGCCATCAGGGCAGAACGAACCCGAAACTGGGTGCAGTATCTCCAAGCGCTCTCTGAGATGCTCCCTTGCTTTACAGCTGCAGGCCACAACCTGTATACGAAATAGGTAAAAATATTTCTTCAGCAAATGGAAGAGCTGAAAGAAAGTAACCAGAAGCTATATAAAGACATCACGAATGGTATGTTTATCATTCGAAGAAGCGATATATTTAGGGCTGGGCTCTTTTCCGACTTGGTAATTGAGCAATTACTTACAAGGTCACTGAAAACAAGCATGGGACTCATGAGGGGAAATGGAATGAGTGGAACGCAAAGGTTGATCTGAACAATGTCAATGCCAGTGCGAGCTGAAATTAATGAGCTTATGCAGTCACTCAGCAGCGTTGAGTACGTGTCATTTGACCAGCACGTTTACGCAAGACCAGCTAAAATAGAAATAGATAGAAAGGCAGTAAAGGTCTTAGTAGCTTTTTTTGCGCAGTCTTGTCCGAACAACAGCCGCATTCAATTGCGCAATACGTCAAATGGTATGACAACAGCAAGGGATGTCAACGCGGATGCAGCAAAGGCGATAGGAACAGAAATTCTGAAGTTAATGGACGACGACCGATGCAGATCGCTACTTTTTCAAGCGCTAAAGCAAAGCAATTACGATGGCCTATTAAGGTAACATTTCCGAAGCAGAAGGTGAAGATATACAAATTGACGGAAGTCTTCTGTTCCAGCGTCTTGCAGCAGCGGCAACTACAGCTGGAGGGATATGGAAGAAACTCTCAGATTCAAACTCTCAAGCTACCCTACTGCCCTTTTCGAATCGTCAAGCCTGCCTCGACAGCCAGATAAAGCGGAGCTAGCGAAAGCTATTTGGAAATTATGAAAGGCAGAACCTGTGGACGTCCTATCAAAAGAGCCGGAAAAATGCGTGATCGTGATTTTTGCTCCTTTTAAGTTTGAATCGGCTGTTTATTATAATTTCTGTTGGTTTTGAGTTTCATTTATTTAATAATAGTGTTTTGCGATAGTTTAATGCTTGAAAGATCATTTGACTTTTTGTCTGCTTATTTTTGGCTTAATGGAGCTCTTTACTTTTCTTTGAAGCACTATTTAATGGAAAAAGTTTTTTAAATTAATATCTTACAAATGACATAAATAGTATAGCAGTGTGCACTACTGAATATATATATATATATATATATATATATATATATATATATATATATATATATATATATATATATATATATATATATATATATATATATATATATATATATATATATATATATATATATATATATATATATGTATATAATATATTATGTATATTATATGTATATTATTCATTATTATTCAATCGCTGGAGTTTTTATCCAGCGATTGAATCATAATGAATAAGTAAGCTTACGATAAGCCTATACCTGTAACTAATTTGGATTTCATAATCTATTAGAATTAATATTCCTTATCTTTTAATTTATCTTTTATAGAATATACAAAAAATACAATTTTTCATAGATCAAGAGTTGCTTTTGAAAAATTTAACATTTCTAGTGCCTTCCAAGAAACTATATTTCAAACTAACGCCTATACATCAATCAGTTTATGGTTTAGCTGCTATAAAATTTGACCATCTAAATTGCCTTAAGAATATTCGTATTTTAAACCGGGGTAATTATTCTTAAAGGTAATTTTGATAGTCTCTTGAAGGCTACTATTGGGTTTGAACATGCATATAGAAAGATGTTGTTTTGACGAAACTCGTATGGAATATAATAATATTAAAGCCAATATGAAACGAAGAGTAGAAACACATTACTTAACAGTGAAATATACTTAATCGAAGAAGCTTGAATTAAAACAATTAAATATGCAAGTTAACATAAAAACAAAAACTAAGATTGGAGGAAGGGCGACCTTAGGGCACCTCAACCTGGGGGACATAGCAAATGCAGTGGGTCTCTAGTTACTGAATTTTCAGATTGTACAAGCCGTTTTAACTGGTTCAGAAGTTCATAACTGATTCAAAAGTATTTAATTGATTATTTTGAACTCTGAGAAGTAACTGTAGATACATACTTTAGCTCTAGGATACCGTACATAACACTCTTTGAAGTTAATCTGTATACTTTTAAAACTTTTATTTAAACCTTGATTGGAAGTCTTCTTAAGAGAGAATTCTGTCTTTGAAAATGGTAATTCAAGATTTAATTAACTCATTGCTAGCGCAACTATCTGAGCTTGTGAATTTGGTCACTTGCTAGGCAAGTGACCCAAGGTAGTTGGGCCGCCTATTGAGATTTGGAAGCTTGCTTGCTTGTCATTCAGGGAAACGTGGGCCTTATGGCCCCCCCTGGGGACATAGTAAATGTAGTGGGCTTCTAGTTACTGAATTATCAGATTGTACAAGTTACAAATGTTTTAACCGAGTCAGAAGTGCATAAACTAATATCTGAACTTCTTATAACGTTATAATAAAATTAATAAAGTGTAATAGGTTTTAAGCAATGTTAAATCGGTATTATGCGGTAAATGATACATGCTCAGGCGATGTTTTAGCTTAATTTAATGTCTTTATTCTAGGAGATCTTTGACACAGAAACAACAACACCACCACCATCAAGGAGATATAGATCAGCTGGCGGTGTGGAGACACCACAATCAATGAATGCTCTTCAAGTGAATTTGGATTCTGCATCAGACTAGAAATTAGAGGGGGATATTCTTTCACAATTGGAAGTACAAGAACTGATTTTTTTTAAATTGTCTTTGATATTCTTTCCGTATTAGAAAATTCTTCGTATTCATTTACATTTAATTCTTCTATTTTTAATAGATTATTACAGCTCTTTTTAAATGTTTTCAATTAAAATATCCTTGCATATCTATTATCAAAAAGTGGGCTAATGATTGGCCACATTGCTCTTTCGCTATTATAGATACAACACAAAAATTCACACCCCATACCTACGTTGGTAGAAGGGTGTCAGAGCATACTTACGTCGCCCCCAGGGGGTATTAATACATTTAACCACGCACAAAAAAGAAAAGTTGCATGTTTGTGCGTGTTAATATTTTTTTATTTATTATAAATGTGTCTTAAATGATGTGAAAATGTAGCTCGTTAATATTTCTTTTGTCAGCTTTATAAAACCGTACGTATTTCAAAAAGAAAATATACTGTATTGTTATTATTATAGGCTAAACTAGCTGAATTTTCACCACTAACTCGGGGGACGCACAACCCTTTTGATGGTATTGAAATATTTATATTGTCACTGCCATTACAATTTCAAGATAGTAACCTCATCGATTTGCCCCGATAACAATGAACTAGAATAGTATGACGACAAACTACTGAAAGATTGATTTGGAGAGGTGAGTGCTGGTAATATGTTTCATAATAATCACCACATTGACTTGCCCTCTGATAATAGCGACGATCCAGATTGGACTAGTATATTTTTGAAAGAATGCTTTGGAGAGGCTTTGAAGTGTACCAGGGGATGATTTTGCTTGGCTTGACCAACTCAGTCCTAATACTCGTTAAATATTGGAAGATGTCTATGGAGAGGCGAATGTATTTTACCTAATATTTCAACAGAGATTTTGGAATTTAGTTCTGCTCAGCCAAGTACATTTGAACAGGGTTTGCTTGTTAGTTTTGCTCAGCCAAGTGGCTTTGAAGAGCAAAGTGTATAAGATGGTGATTTTCGCTCGATTGACAAGCTCAGTCCTAATACTTATAGTTTTTTGGATAATTGCTATGCAGAGGTGATTGTAACTTCCCCTAATATTTTGATGGGGGGTTTGAATGTTAGTTCTGCTCAGCCAAGTGTCTCTGAACAGTAAAGTCTATCAGGGAATGATTTTGCTTGGGCTGACCTTCTCAGTCCTAATACACTCGAAGATATGCTGAGTGAGCTGGGTGATTTCAGTCCGAGCTCCAACCCTCTTATAGACACTGATTTTGAAGTAGGACAGAGTGGTAGGGGTGTGGTAGAGGAAACCCCTACAATGCCCTAGTATTGCCAGACTTATATCTGTCAAACTCTGCCTTAAACAATATATAGGTTTATAGGGCCATATTTGGGGATCCATTTAATACATTGATAGCGGGGGATATTATCACAGATCCAATAGACCTAGTGCACTCCTATGTAGGCAACATTTGAGCCCTCCTTGAATGACAGATTCGGGAATGGGATGGGAGAGAAAACATAAAAGTATCCATCGCACGAAAATTGCTTTATTTGAATAAAAAGTCAGGTAATGTGTATTCACACTATTTGAAAATGAAAAGCTTACACTTTACCCGCACTTGCGTAATTTTGAGGGTGTATTTATAGACTGGGTAAACAGTATTTTGACAAAACTAGATAACTATAATGATAGAAGGAATGGGTCAGTGGTTATATTTTTTGGAAATTTAAACGTAAATATATATAAATTTAAAAAAATATTTTATTTTAAGAGGTGGGCATGGGAAGGGGGTAAAGTTTTAAAATATAATTCAGATTTAGAGGGATGTAAAAGTTTACAACAAATTTGTTTCAGTAGAGGGCTTCAGTGTTTCAAGCATGCATTTCTTTTAGCAGCCCATGACCCCCTACAAAGGGATGTTAGTAAGACAAAGCTGGATAAGTTTACAGCTAATGGGGATATAGCTAAGTTTCCGAAAGTACATTTTAGATTTTTAAGTGATCAATATCCAGTAACACTTAACGAAATAGATATTTTTGATGAGCTAATTAGCATTTAACGATTGGTGTTACTGTTTTAATATATGATGCAAAATTTGAGGAAGGTGAGCGCAGTAATAAAAAGGGTGTGTTAAATTCAGTGAGGGTTCCATCTATTGAATCAGTGAAGCACTGATTCAAGCGGCATAGATATCAGTCTGTGAAAACGGTTCGCGGTGACAAAGCCATCTTGCGTTTCAAGAACTTTCAAAACTCACTCGTACAAAGTGACAAGGTGGCCTTAGACTGTGAATCTAAACCCACAGATGTATACGATCCATGGTCAAAGAACCTGAAGCCAGATTAGTCTCTTACGCCTATGCGCAAACAGACTCCAATAATACCACACAATTGGTAGAAGCTTTTGAGACATTGGGTGGGTGAGATTTTTGGGCGCAACCATGAAAGCGCTTAATAAAACAGCAAATAAGTCAATTTTGCGGTTTTGATTTAAGCAATCTAATTTTATCTGGGGATAGCAACTGTCACGGACTGGCTCATAAATCATGTAATTTAAACGTTGGACAGGTACTTTCTACCTGTTTATGTACACAATTCCAATTCTGGTTTGAAGTTCATTCTACCAGCGCTGGTACATTTGCAGAAAGAGGAAGTTGTAGATTGCGCATGGGTAGATGGTTCTTTTCCCTATAAAATCATTCCTAAATGACTTTAGAACCCGCTAGTCTTAGATATCCTATAAGAAACAATAGATTATGGTAATAAGTGCTTTAGTAAAAGCTGTTTGTTGGATTCTTATAGTTTTTTCCCAAATCCCTAAGTCAATTGATTCAAGTACAGAAAAGCGACGATTTTAATAGTTTACGTCTACTTAAAAAGTACTTCCCAGATGATGAAATGGATAAATTATTAACGTTGAAAGGTATATACCTCCATGAGTACTATAACTCCATCTACAGGCTACGCGAGGAGAAATTATCATCCATTGAATCGTTTTATGATTCACTTCACAATCGTCAATGCATAACTGCCTACTATTAGTTTGATAAAAAAAGTTTGGGCAAATGGAGGGTATAAAATTGGAAGGATTATTGTAAAATGTACCTGGGAAGTGATGTATTGACAATTTTCAATATTGTGTGTAGGAACATGGAGAAATATTATCAGGAATTTGGGTTGGATTTGTGTTATTATTTTTGAACTCCTCATCTAGTGACGGATTTAATTCTAAAACTCAGTAAAGAAGAAATAGGCTTCACCACCGACTTGGATCAACACCTATTTGTAGTGAGATCAATGGGGGGTGGGTATATGTGCCATGGGGATCGTATCTTGGAAACTGATCCAACTGGACAACGCACCGATGATGTCGGATGCAGTTCTTCTGAATGTGAGTTCCCTTTATCCATCGGCAGTGTCTCATTACTCTTTGTCGTGTAGCAATTACAAATGGCTTGACAATCCTTGTGCTCCAAGTTTTCCTCTTATTGCCACCGTTGAGGACAATGGACCGCAAGGATGTTTTTTTAAATTGATGGTGAAACAACTTTGAGCTTCATGACTCGGTGCATGATTTGGTTTTTCCGTGCATAGACAGACAAGTAAATAAGACCTCTTTCAGTCCACATAATATTTTTTTGTTAGAGGATTGAGGTATTTACTGGACACCTTCAAAACTAAAACTTATTGCCGACCATGATAAGAAAAGGAATTTTGTTGTTCATCATGTTCTGTTGCGATGGGTGGTAGCCAACCAACGGTTTCAGGATTACGAAGATCCGTAGAGCCCTTCAACTTGATGAAAAAGCATATATCAAAATGTTTATTGGCACTTTTGTCAGTAAAAGTTCAAAAGCAAAAACGAAGTTTGAAAAAGAAATCTTTTAAGCCCATTTTAAATTCAGCCTTTGTTAAAATGTGCGAGAGTGTGCGCAATACGAGTCGTTGTGACGTTTTAAGCGACATAAAGAATATGCTTGAATCGTTGCCGATCCCAACTTCACATCATTCACCATCGTAGACTCAAATATGGTCCGTTTGCATAGAAAAAATAACTGTTATTTTGAATAAAAATATTGCTGGTGGTAACGCAATTTTAGAAATTTCCAAAAAACTCATTTTGTCATTCTCTTACAATGTGTGTAAGCTCCAATGGTCGAAGGAGGGGGAAGTTCAATTGTGTTATCTAGACACTGATTGACTCCTTTTAAAAATGAAAACTGACAATTTGTTCAATGATTCGGAAAATGGTAAGCACATTAGATCTCGAAAGGAGTTTAACAATTAGGACGAGTTCATTTATACGGAGCCAGTGAAGCGCCAAGCCCCAAATAAACTATTATTGCTAAAATCATAGACAGGGAGTGACTTGATATCCAATGGTATGTTTGCAGGTCCGAAGGTGTACTTTATATAAACTCAAAAAGAAGATATCAAACCAGTCTGCAAGGGAATGACTACACACTATGTTAAAGATAATTTCAATATGAGTGTTCATAAAAACTATGTGGAAATTAGTTTAGTTTCAAGAGCGAAAGCCACTGCGTTTCATTCTTAAAAATTAAAAAACTACGCAGTTAGAGTAGAAAAAACCTTAAGTAAATATTTGAAATAACTAAATTAAAATCATCTAAGAATATATTTTTTGCCTATTGGAGTTTGATGTTTGAGGGGCATTTTCCTTAAGCGAGGAAGAAGAAGAACTACATGTAGTGTTCCGATATAATTGAAAAATGTAATATTTTTTTTTAGTAAATGGGAACATGAAGCTCAATGTATCTTCCTTCATTTAGAGATGTTCCCTTTGTAAATGCTTTTATACACTGTTTTTATATTGTTTAAATCCAAAGAGTATATTTTATGTAAAAATTGTTATTGTTTTTTCTAAGAGTCTTTTTATACTGTGATATTTTTGTATTGATTAAAAATGCTGTGGATTTATTGTAAAATAATTTATGTTGTTCTTGAAAATCGTAATAGCAGGACTGATACGGAAATTGTTATTTTCTATTCATTAGACAACTAAAGTTTATAGTTAGTTGCGCTCTTTCTGTTGAAGACGTTGACAACAACAATATGTATCAATTTAAAACACCCTTCAAATCATTTCTTTGTGGTTAATCAATGTCGGGCAAAACCATACTTTTAATGAACTTAATTCAAAATCGTGATCAAAAGTTTTTAGAGAAACTGAGGAAAATCTACTACTGCTAGAGCGACCGGCAAGAATACTACTACTACTACTACTACTACTACTACTACTACTACTACTACTACTACAAAGAACAACTCACCGCAGCACCAAGCCGCCTGAGGCAAACAAAGCTACGCACGCTCCTTCTCCATTCTAATATATTTAAAGCCTACCTTTTTAAACTCTGCCAGGAAGTTCCCATTTCCTTTAAATCTTTCTTTATGACATCCTACTACCCAAGACGAGGACGACCTGCTTTCCGTTTAGCCCTACAAGGTTAACCAAAAGGGACGATCTTCAGCAGTCTGTGATCCTTCGTCCAATGAACGTGCCCTAGCCATCTCAACCTTTCTTTCATTATAGCCTAGAAAGTGGGATTGAACCATATTCTTCGTACAGCCCTCTGTTTGAAATACGGTCAGTCAGCCAGTTACCAAGAAAAATCCGTAGGCAATTTCTCTGGAAAACATCTAGTAAATGTTCATCTGCTTTTCGGAACGTCCGTACTTTGTAGCCATAATTGACCACTGCCATCACTGTACCTTCCAATACTCTAATCTTGGTTTGCAGACTTATCTTCCTATTCTTCCAAACTTTTTTCAACAGTGAAAAAACACCCTGAGCCTTGACTATTCTGCTTTTAAAATCTTCAATTATCCCAACGTCTTTAATAATAATACCTTGGTAAGTGAAACTGTCCACCTGATCAATCTTTTCGTTACCCAATGTCACCTTTTCCTCTTCACTTATTTCAAGCCTTAGTGACTTACTCTTCTTAACATTAATTTTCAAACTAATTCTAGCACCATGAACTCGGAAAACCTCAAAAAGTTCATTCATTTTGCTTACACTCTTATCTAGGATGCTTAAATCATCAGCATAATCTGAGTCAAGGAGAGTTTTTTCTCCCCATTTGATTCCGTGGTCTCCCATTTCCTTTCCTTTGCTCCTTAAGACAACGTCCATAAAAATGATCCATGTAAAGGGAGATAGAACACAACCCTGCTTAAATCCTGATTTAATACAAAACGAGCTGCTAACCTCTTTCCTACCTGAACCGTAGCAGTTTTATTCTTTTACATACTCCATAGAACTAATAACTTTAATGTACTTGTTTGGTATACCATACAAGGATTAGACTCTTGCTAAGGCTCTTCTATGAACAGAACTGAACGCTTGCTTATAATCTATAAAACTGAGAACCAAAGATGTTTGACAGCTACGGCACTTCTCAATTATTAACCTAAGAGTGAAAATTTGGTTAAGTTAGTATAAATTGGCTAAGTAATTTTGGTAGGTTAAGAAAAAAAAGGAGCAACGTTTTTCAAAAACAATATTTTTTGAAATTTCTTTTTGAAAAAAAATTCCGAACATTAAAAACGAATTTACATCCTCTTTTCTTTCTAAAGAAAAAAGTTAAGGAGAAAATTTTTTCAAAAAAATGAATTTTTGCAATTACGTAGATGTTTTAAAAACTTTCAAAACACTACAAAAGATCTTACATCCTCTTTTCTTTCTCAGGGAGAAAGTTAAGGAGCAACGTTTTTCAAAAACAATATTTTTGTTCTTAGATGGCTTAAAAACATTCTGAACATTACAAAAAAAATTACATCCTCTTTTCTTTCTCAGGGATAAAGTTAAGGAGTACATTTTTTCAAAAAAATAATTTTTTTGAATTTCTTAGATGGCTTACAAAATTCCAAACATTAAAAGAACTTAAATCATCTTTTCTTTCTCAGGGACAAGGTTGAGGAGCAAGATTTAAAAAAGATACTGTTTGCAATTTCTTAGATGGCTTACAAAACATTCCAAACATTACAAAAGAACTTAAATTCTCTTTTCTTTCTCAAGAACAAAGTTAAGGAGTAATTAAAAAAAAAATTATTTTTTTCAATTTCTTAGATTAAAATTTATTAGAAAAACTCCAAACATTAAAAAAGAACTCAAATCCTCTTTTCTTTCTCTGGGATAAAGTTAAGGAGTAATATTTTTCAAATTTTTTTTTTTGCAATTTATTAGATGGCTTAAAAAACATTCCAAAAATTACAAAAGAACCTGCATCCTCTTTTGTTTCTCAGTGACAAACTTAAACAGCAACGTTTTTCAAAAAAAGTATTTCTTGCAATTTCTTAGATGGCTCCCGAATCTTATGGTAAAATAAAGACTACTGCACCAGACACTAAATTCATAATGGGACTCGACCTATTCAACATTATTGAACCAAACTCATGGCTGATTATTGATGATTTAGCTGAATCCATTGAACAATGGTCTCAGAAAATGCTACAAGTGTTTACTGTCTGCTCACATCAAAACAAATTTCCATGATCACAGTTCTACGCAATCTCTTTCATCAGAGTAAAGGTATGAGAACACTTGCATTGGATTGTACCTGCTATATCATTTACAGTATTGTTCGTGATTCAAGTTCTCTAATATCTCTCAGTAAACAAATATATCCCGGTACTCCAAATTTTCTTCTTTCATCATACAGTCAGGCAACAAATAAATCATATGGTTACATTCTATTGAATATTAACCAGAATACACTCCAGGATTTGCGTGTGGTCACAGACACTTTTGACAGTGAGATTACCGTATACCATCTAGTGAACAGTAACAAAGGTCATTAGTTGCCATCATGACTCTGATGAAACTAGATAAAAATAAACATTTATTTTCGGTACTAAGCTGTTCAAACCCGGCATTTAGGAAAGCCACACTCAAACATGGTATTGACAAAGAATTTATTAATCTCATATCTCAACTTTATTTAAATTTAACAGAGGGGAATGTTCAATTGGCAGAAGTAGTTAAGCTACAGACAAAGAAACATCGTTGCATTGTACGTGCCCTAGCAACAGCAATAACAAGGGAAGAGAATTGAAATTTAAAAGAAAACCTCTTCTCCAAGGGGGTGGTAGCATTTTTTTACAACTTTTATGACCAATAATTACAGGACTTGTAAAGAGTATTCTCTAGAAAAATGGCTAAACCCTACAAATTGATGCAAATAGAACTCACCCTTTCAGCAATGGAACACATTGACAACAATTTCAGTAAATTTCTTCATGATGAGAATATTGCGGATGATAAAAAAAACTACTTTTGCTTCAAGATGCACTTCGACGAGTGGAAAAACATAAACCCTAACACGTGATACCGATCAATTTAAGCGTCATTGATAAAAAAAACGCCTGTTCAAGATTCTAGAACAACAACAGCAACAACACAAGCAAAGGAGGAGGATTCAATATTGTCCAATGTTTTTCCAAGTGTTGGTGACA
The DNA here is from genome assembly GCA_027921565.1 of Artemia sinica. Taxonomy (NCBI): domain Eukaryota; kingdom Metazoa; phylum Arthropoda; class Branchiopoda; order Anostraca; family Artemiidae; genus Artemia; species Artemia sinica. Next base: position 92,110,794 of record CM051256.1, on the reverse strand, counting down.
CACTGCCACACTCATATCATGAACAAAGTAAAAGAATCTTGACATATCTCGAAGAAAGCGAGCATATTAGAGTTGGTAGTAAAGGAAATTGAATTATAATTCAGGGGGAAAGTTATAATCTACTTGATTTAATATATGATATGGTTACAAATCGTAAAGGACTTATCATTTGACAATCATCTATACAATTTTTAATTACATTTAACATCCCCAGAAGTCTTATTACCACACAATCGTTAATACAAATAGTAGAAAAAAGTATTTGACGAAACCGGTGGTTAGACAAAAGTGAAGACGTATTGATATCTACTCATCACAATCATGACAACCCGCTAGTACACAAAACCGTAGTGGATACTAAACTACGTGTTTGCGTTCAAAATGATTGAAGTTTTAAAAGTGTTTATGAAAATATTGGCAAGGAGGGAAGTCTAAGTTCCCCCACCACACTTTCTCAAGTCACTGGAATACAAAAAGGACTAGTGAGAGAGTATCTACAAAATGAACAAAGTTAAACCCTAGATCGTAATCACAGGGTTCATGCTAATCATTATAGAAAAACTAAGGCCTTTTCCCCCTGCATATAATGCAAGTAGATCTTTTAACTCAAAATGAGATTCAAAAACGTTACAATAGACCCTACAAATATATTCTAATTACAATAAGTGTCTTTCGTCACTATGCATATGATATTTCATTGCAGGAAAAGAGAGGTATTGAAGTTGCTAAAGCTATAGAAACTATTCTTGATCAAGAGTGTTATAGAAAAATTTAAACTGATCGAGGCAGTGAATTTTTTACTCAATAAGTAGAGAAGGTATTAATGAATGCAACGCTCTATCATAATCATAGTCAAATAAAGGCTGCATTTGCCGAAAGATTCACAAGAACTATTCGACTTTTTATTTCAAGATTTTTTATTTCAAAATGATTGAAGTTTTAAAATTGTTTATGAAAATATTGGCAAAGAGGGAAGTCTAAGTTCCCCCACCACACTTTCTCAAGTCACTGGAATTCAAAAAGGACTAGTGAGAGAGTATATACAAAATGAACCAAGTTACACCCTACATCGAAATCACAGGGTTCATGCTAATTATTATAGAAAAACTAAGGCCTTTTCCCCCTGCATATAATGCAAGCAGATATTTTAACTCAAACTGAGATTCAAAGACGTCACAATAGACCCTACAAATATATTCTACTTGCAATCAGTGTCTTTCATCACTATGCATATGATATTTCATTGCAGGAAAAGAGAGGTATTGAAGTTGCTAAAGCTATAGGAAGTATTCTTGACCAAGATTGTTATAGAAAAATTTAAACTGATCGAGGTAGTGAGTTTATTACTCAATAAGTAGAGAAGGTATTAATGAATGCAATGCTCTATCATAATCATTGTCAAATAAAGGCTGCATTTGCCGAAAGATTCACAAGAACTATTCGACTTTTTATTTCAAGATTATGTATATTGAAAAATACTGCTGTTTTTATTAAAGATTTAGACAAAATCATGTAAATTTATAATCAACGTCCCCTTTGATCTCTGCTAAGTGTTAGCCCCCAGGAAGCTCATTAAGGACGAGGAGATCATGATACATTTGAGAATTTTCTTAAACAATATTCCCGTGAAAAGGTTGTGAAGAAGAAGAAAAATAACAATGTTGGTGATACAGTTCAAATTAATAGAACAGCTAACATTTTTGAAAATTGGAGTTAATTATAGTCCACTGAACTTTTTAAAGTGTCAAAAATCCTAGACATTAAACCTGTAAAATATCGTCTACGAGACACCAAACTTGAAGCTATTCTGGGTGGTTTTATGACAATGTGCTTCAAATAGCCAAATAAACAGTGAAATCTATCAAATTTAAAATATATTAAAGACACGTACACACAGGGGCAAGAGACAGTGGCTTGTTAATTGGCTGGGTTGTAACTCTGATTTTGATTCTGGGGTAGTAGTTGAAGGCATATACAATGCCCATTGATTTCTCTGTGACATTCATGTCCCATATCTTTAATCCACTCTACAATAATTTGAATAAAACAAGTGATTTTTGACAAAACTGTCTCCCACCAGGAAATTCATAGTGAGTATGAAAATGCACTTGTCGATCGTTTTCTAAAAAATACATATGATATCCTGAGAATTAATCATACATATGACATAAAAGTTAGACCATGTGATTTGCCACTCGTTACCGAGCAATGGATAGAATCAATGAGCTCGGGTGAAAACCTATTAATTACATTACCATACAAGGAATTTGGTAGTATGAATGATTGGTGTTGTGTTATCAATAGAAGCACCTTCGCTCGCAGAAATAGTGTATATCAATTTAACTATTCAACTGAACAAGAAAAAATCTACATTAGTTCTCCTATCCACAGTACGAAGGCTATTCTCAACGATAATATGAGGGATGTTCATGGTTTTGAACAACGTATAATCAATGATAGAGGTATTGGAAGCACCAGTGGCATGGATCTCGTCATTTTCGCCGTCTGTCCACCTGGTTTTTCCTCTGACAGCTGTATATCTCTTTACGCTTCATTAATTGAAAAATCGAGAGCTGGCAATAACAACGTTCCTCTCTTACGTGTTCTTTAACGAACAACCAGCCAAGATCACATTCATCATTACAATATAAAGCTTCTTGAATATATCCCTGTAAACACTCCCTGTTCGGAACTCTGCCAGTTAACGTTAAGAGCTGAATTAGTTGATCCTTTAGCAATAATAAAAGGTTTGGCCGTGATTACATGTCATTTTTGACCCGTTCAATAAAAAGATTTTTAATAGAAAAATTATTTTCGTGTTATGATATTGATTGCTATGCTGCTACTCTTAGTCCAATACAAATGGGTCATGGAATGGACTATTACAATGGTCGTTCGTCAATGTCGGGCTATGATCTTTGCAGTTACTTTGCTAAATTTTTTCGCTCTGCACTACCCTTTGCTAAAAGCATATTTTACCGGCTGCCGCAGATTTTGAATCCTCTACACTACACGATTGGGACTCTGGCAATGATAAAAAAAAGAGTGTTTTGGAAAATCTTTGGTCCTTTGCACGATTCCTTGGTGAGTGAGTGAAATCTTGACAAAGTGGAAAAGGCTTAAACATGTCGAGAAACACTGCATCTCTCATCAGTCTCTACTCAGGTCAGTAACGAAAGACATCACTCTTGTCAAAGAAGAAAAAATCAAGGAAACCAAGAAAAAATTGTTACATCAAAAAATAATTTTTTCTTACCTAGACTTAAATGGCATGTTTACCACACAAGGAATCTCACTCATCAATCAGTTCATCTTCAAATCTTTTTAGTTCAGAAAGTGTTGATGTGAGTGTAAAACACGGTTACAATGATCTATTCTACCAACAACAACCGCTCTCTGAAAACATCCATTTTCAAATTTGTTTCAATGAAGATTAATTCGTGGATCTTTCTTCCACATTTCTTATGTGTAAAGTAAATGAAATCCCACTCTACAATTTTTCCTTTAATAAATCCAAAATAACATTGTATGAGTTGACATTGCAGTCCCTAGATCGAGATTCACAATTATTTGAAAATGGTATAACCTATACAATGCTTACAAAAACTCATTTTATCATTGTATTGGGCTTTTCTGGCACTCACGATATGAGTATTGTACCAACGGGAAGTGTATGTTTAGAGTGCACCTTTGCCGAGCCATTAGCTGAGAGCATTGCATTAATCTCATTAAATAAATTTGAAAATTACTGGGAAATCACTCCCGAAGGCAGTGTTCTACTGAACCTCACACCATAAACAAAAATAAAATAATCAGCGTATCTAATATGGATCTGTACATGTCCTGTCCACAAATCCTATTGCATATCCTCGGATTTCCTTGAAAAGATTCAAAACGTTAACAACACCCTTATCATTGTTATTAGAAGTCCATCGAACGTAAAGACAGGTGATTGGCTATGCATCTTTCAAACAGCGAAGAATATAGAAATTTTTATTCCCTTGGCCTACCATACGCATTCTAAACGCCGCACATCATCAACTTTATTTAAAGCAGTGGAAAAACTATTAGTCAAAACAAGAAGAGAGTGCAAGATTTAACGACTAAAAGCTGTGGTTTTCATGCACTATTATATTTTGTTTTGCGATGTCGTGGCTATACTTACAATGAATTTCTCAACATTTACGTAGACAACCATCGCCTGAATGACTTCCTAGTGGAAAATACACCTTAGTACCTGTATAGTATTGATTTCAGTGCCTTACGCATAAAATGTTCTAAAAATGCTTGTAAATTTGCTTATTAATATAAATGTAGTGATAGTGAGCTCTCTGTAAAAATTGGAAGGTTAATGGTGACCACAACCTTTCTAAACTTCAGAATACCCTCAAAGTGCAACCATAAGTCGGCCCAACTCAAAAAATTAAATTTTGAAACAATATATACATATATATATATATATATATATACATATATATATATATATATATATATATATATATATATATATATATATATATATATATATATATATATATATATATATATATATATATATATATATATATATATATATTAAGTAAATATATGTTTGAATTGCTGTTCAGATACTCATATAGGACAAAAGCCTTGTGAAATTTTTTTTCAACGGAGAATCATGGTATTTGTAGGCCTACTAGGTTTAATGGAATTTTCAAGCAATTTTACTTTTCTTATGGGTTACATATTTTCCCGGCCCCAACAACTAAAAAACTTTGGAAAGAGATTCCTATATGTGTACAAGTTTTGGCAGATGTACATATAGGTTAGAATTACACCAAGAGAGGAAATATTTCAACTAAAGCACATAAAAAAACTTATCAAGTTTTTTAAATTCAGAAAGAAAATTAACAAATTATCCTGATAAAGTTACAAATTAGATTACTGCTTACCTGGACCTTTGGCACCTCCGGATAAAAGACGACCCAGTCGAAATATTACAGCCCTTTCATATTCTTGCACAACCTATGAAAGAAAAAGCTGGGTACTACCTCTTACTTTTAGTAATTAGAATTTCACCTTACGGCAAGTAGAATAGTGCAATCATTTTAATTGCTACAATTACTACTAAAAACATAGGTCAATGGATACAAATGACACTTTCCTTATTTAAGATCTATTAAAAGCCGAGCTTTTCAATCAAGTCAATTTTAAATCTAATTTTAACACACTAGACTTGGACTAACTATAGATATAATAGCTGTCTAAAAAACTAAAGATTTGAGTTTTCTTGAATTTTCATGAATAAAAAAACTTCAATTTTATGAAAGATATATGGCACCGTGTTGCGAATAATATAGTGTCAGCAGCATGAATCGCAATTTTCCTAAGTAGGGCGACTAGGAATTTGAAATATTTTGTTGGAGTTAATTAGCTTAAATGAAATATCCGCATTATGTGGATATTTGGTCAAACAACTTGTACTTTTTTATTTATAAGTAGTTTTCCTTATTTATTTTATTCAATAATATTACGAAAGACAACTGTCTGTTAGACAACTGTGCCAATGTTTTTTGACCGTGCCAACACAACCGTGTTACAACTGTGCCAATTGTGCCAATAGGCACATGTAAGTGGAGCCTAACATGTGTTCTTTGAATATTGTAGTATCATATATTAATTTGATGTTAGGAATAATAGTTTAGTCATTTAATGGGAATTAAAAAGTTAATTAAATAATTAACAAATTATTTAAAAATTGAAAGCTTAATATTGTGAATTAAGAAATTAACGAATTGTTAGGATTAGTAATTTAGTCATTTCATGGTTTCATCCATTTACACCAAATCAGTTCCTATTTTTCCAAATAACATAAGGTGTTCCCACTTCTGATATTGATCTTTGATGATGAGGATGCTCTATTATCTGCTTTGACAAAAACCTTCGACAGCACTTGAAATTAAAAAAGCGAAATAAAAATGGCGAACTAATATGCCATTGCATTGTTTGCCCCACCCACTTTTGCTTTCTTAATTTTGCATATAAATAATAAGGTTGTGAGAATCTGTTCACAAAAACTGGATTTATTGGGAGTAATAGGGGTGATTTTCGCTTAACTTGGAAAGTTATAGTTACAGTTCAAGTAATCTAACGAGTTGCTAAGATTTCTAATTTAGTCATTTAATTGGTTCATTTGAACAAAACCAGCTTCAATTTTTGCAAATAATATTCGGAATATATTTAAGAAAAGTTATAAAATGTTTGTTTAAACTCGTAAATTGAGATAAAATTATGTAGCGTTATTCAGATTCAACTAGAAATTGAGTAGAAGAACTTAAACGCAGTTCAACAAGAACATTCGATGAATAGCATCCCAATGAGGTCACAATTCTATTAATGATCAATAATATCCCTTTCTTTGTCACAAGTGAAAGTAGATCTGAGAGGCATGATTTTTTGCAGGTTTTGAATATTTGAAGGCAGAAGAGCTTTATATTTGAAACTCATCATTTTGACAGAGCAAAGTTTTTGGCACAAGGTGTACCATAATTTCTCACAGTTAAATAGAATATAAATTCGAAAAAAATTGAAAGGTTCTTTGCAATGATAAGCGTCTATTCTAAGGAACTTTGACGTCCGTTTAAATTATTCGAGATTAATGTTTACAGAGATGTACGAACCCAACCCTTAAGAGTAGAGCCCTTTAAAACATTTTTAATTAAAAAAATATTTCTCATGTAGTATTTCTTTTTAGCATTGAATGTGTATAGTTTATTTAGTGCGTGGTGTAGTTGATATTTTTTGCTTAATTAGGCTATTTAAATTCATTGATCTGTACAGTTTCAATAAACATTGAACATATGAAAATATTATTGCGAATGTTTTTAAGAGTTGAACAAAATTCACACTGAATGGTCAATCCTAGAGACAAAAACAAAATATATACCTAATTTTTTTTCTCACTTTTATTCAGCTCTTCACTTCCCAGTAGGATTTATCTTAATTTAGAACTTTAAATTTTTTTTTCATACTTCTCCAAGTTTTTTAAAGTCGCAATACTCTCCAAGGAGAGAATTTAATAAGGAAAATTCTCTATTGTAATTTTTCTTGTCGGACTGAAAAGAAAAAGATTCAAATGAGCAACATATTTCTGGAGAAAATTATATACTACAAGAATTGATTATTAAAGATTCACAAAACTATTAATGCAGCATATTCATTTAAATTACTCATAAAAAACCAAAAAAAATGTTTGGAAGTAACTATATTTGAAAATTAGGACTACATCTTTGAGGGGAATCACCTGTATACTTAAAAAAAAACAGGTTACCCTGCGCGGATGAGAAAAGAATATGAATATGAGAATATGAAAAGAATTATTTTGATTAAATATAAGCGAAAAGTGATGAAGCTGATGAAGTTTCAGTTCAACTGGAAGAAGGTCTAAAAAGGATGTGGTACTTCTTCGAGATATCTTAAGCTATTACTATATCCTGCTCCTTTGGTATACTGGAGGATGAGCAGGTTAAGCATTAGTCTCCAACATTTGATTCCGAAGATCCCAAGCTGGAGCAGGATTGTGATAATCGTTTGGACAAAAAGCTCAAAACCTTGTTAATAGTAAACGATATCTTAGTGATATCTAAATCAGCCCTAGGGAAAATAGTGAGCAAGTTAAGACGCGGAAAGGTACCAGGTCTTGATGGGATTTGTCCAAAGAACCTACAACACGGTAAAGACCTATTGTTTGATAACATCTATCTCATGTTCCAAATGTGTGTCGAAAGTAACATGATCCCCGATTTATTTTCTGTGGGTGTACTGTCAAATATCCCCCAAAAGGCAGAAATCCAAGTTAAAGCTCGGGATATTGATCCATTACCATTTCTAGTGTTCCAAGTAATGCCCTCAAGCTGATTCTGTATCAAGAGATTTTGGGAAGGTTTAGAATTGATTACCAAAAGCTCGAACTCCACTAAAATCCGAGTTGCGCATTTGTACATAAACTGCTAAGAAATGCTATTGATAAGGGTCATGGAATTAGATCCTTCCTCTTTATGTCCAGTCTATATATCTCTGCTGTATTTGCCTCCGTTGGACTGTCTCAGATGTTTCTAAAGCAATTTGGAGATAAGGTTAGCGCATGTGTTGTAGCACTTCTAACTTAAGGTCATTCATTAAGTTTTGTAAAAGTTAGACTAATTGGGGATCATCTGAGTAGACCTATCAGACTTATTTTATGTTTTTGACAAGATTCTGCATTAAACCCTATTCTATTTAATGGTCTGAGATCTTAAATGACGAAAAGTATTTCTGGAAGATTTAGTATTAATATCTGGAACCTTAGTCTTCTTTTGTATGCGGAAGACTTATTTATACTAAGCTGCAATTTTGCTTCTCTGCAAAAGAATATTGACCTTCTGATTGCTGGATATGAAAGTGTCGAATTAAGATTTGAATACATTAAAGGCTGAGTTTTTGGAATTTAATCCTTTGGCAAGTAAGCAGTACAGCAGAGAAAATTTGTATGTGACAGATGAAAAAACAAAAATCCTCCCTGGAAAATATATGAGGTATCTGATGATTGAGGAAATTGCCTAAAGTGTTCTACCAAGTTATGGCAAACTTGTCATTTCGAAGTTTAGCCTGAACAGGAAGATTCTTCCAAAGCTTTAGGCAACATTTTAAATGTTGCCGATATAGGATTAGTTCACTCAAACCGAGAAACTAAAAATCTGGTCTTTATACTCCAAAGATTTGAAGTTTTTACTTAGATACCTGCTCCATGAAAAAAACACAAAAATATTCGTTTTAAGGTCTCAAAATATGGTATATTGACATTTTGCCATCTTCTGAATGAATTGCCAAAATTGATTAAATCATCGTTCGACTTTTTGCATTCAGGTAATTTTTATCTGCGACTTTGAATGAAGAAGTTGATGTTAAATTTCATTTTCCGGCGCTGAAGTGTTCTTTTTTACTTTTATTCTTTTCCATTACTCCGCTTTTCTTTTGCTGTTTGAGCAGGCGCTAATAAATTAATTGTATGGTAGACTAATTAGAATGGTAGCAAATGCACATAAAAAAGGCTACCGGTGGGACCATCTTTTGCTAAAACTGTTGCACTATGTAAGCATAAGTCTTGAATACTGACGGAAAAAATGGCAAGAAATCTTCTTTGGTGTACTCCCGTTGGTGCATTTATCCTTCTTGAACCAAACACTTATTCTATAAGAACTAAATTCCTTTTCTAAAATTTATCCATGCAAGATGCAAATGAAAAAGAAAGAAATAGGTTTCCTAGGTGCCAGTACAAAACATCCTGACTGGCATAAGAAACACGCCTATTGTGTCACCTTGTCAACGCTGTTAAGGGGTGACTATAGAATTTAGAATATATCCGAAAGGTAGGTCTTCCCTTGGTTCAAAACAGAGACGACTCCTCAATACTCATTTTTGGTCAAAAATAGTCCATATACTATTCGGAGTAATAGCCAGACGCAAACCTCAATCAGTGCAAGTCTAAGGACGTTTGACAGTATAAAAAAGGATAAATTTTAAAGCTGGAGGTTTTTGCCGGCTCGCCACGAAAAGTTAAGTACTAGAGTAGTTTTAGAACAAGCATATTCAGAACTGACTGTTTGCTAAACCATACCAGTTCAGTCCTAAATCACTGTGAAAGCCAGCTAAGTGCTGATTCTTTGAAAAGTTAGGCCAGGAAATGACTCCTTGCAAAACCAAGCTTGGAGAAATTACCTAGGTTTAGACAAAGGATTTTCCTTGACTCATTGCAAAACTGACTAAATCCTAAGAACACGAAAAACTAGATAAATCTCAATTTTGTAGCAGGCAAGCTAAGTCCCAAGGTACAAAAACAATCTAAATCTTGACCGTTTAGAAAGAGTTAGGCTACATAAGTTTAGTACCGAATTTTAAAGGCGGGATAGTTCTTACTTAGTGCAAAAATTATCCCGGTTCATTCTAGGAGCTAGGAAAAAGCTAAGTTCCGAGTCATTTAAGAAACAAAGTGAGCCCTTAAAGCCATCATCAAATCACAAGCTAATGACTTGCTCAATAGAAAAACAATCAAAGTCATGGCTTTATGCAACAGCACCTCAAGTCTAAATTTACTATTAAAAGTCTGGAATACACATAAAAATAAGATAAAGCCTGATTCCGTCCTAAAAAATAGGGAAAAAGCTACATAGAAGCTATGGACATACTGGATGAAGATAAAATCCGAGTCTTAGCTTGAGGAGAAAAGTCAAGTTCAGATGCAGTAAAAAGCAAAACAAAAACGAAGCCTTAAATAATTGGAAAATTTTTTGATTGTTTCACTACCAAATAAAAGGATTTGTCCCTATCGAGCTGTTATTTGTACGTCATGGAAAGGCAGTGTGGTATTCGAAAATACCTATAAGTTTTAGTTGGATAATTGTCAATGAAAGGTACATAGAAATTGTTGTTTACTGATTCATGGTGGTTTCAAAGGCATCATAGAACAAACGAAAGCCTCAGGATTCACACTACTTGACAGATGGTTTAGCCCAAAAAAGCTAGGAGGACCTCTTCCATCATCTCAAGCTATAACTTCATTTGTGGTATTATTAAACTAGTGGCACCTTTCCACTAGATGTATTGACGAAGCCAACCACTGTCAGAACGTCACGAAATGACTCCTTTTGGGGCAACAAATCTTTGCATTTGCAGAGCAGTAAGAAGACCAAAAAACATTCTAGAATGGTGTCAGGTATGACTTGCGATCTCCTACATATGGAAAGTAAAACATAAAAACTTAAACTGATTAGTTTTGTGGCATTGATAGTTCAATATAGGAAACGACCATGATAGAAAAGTCTATCAAGTTTGACATTAATAGAAATATCGACGTTAATAGCAATATCGATAGCAATAAAGAGACACTTCATTGATATTATTGACGAGCTCACCAAATTCTGGAACTAGTTAAATGCTTCCACCTACGTAATATCCCTGAATGAAAATTGACTTTTTTTTTTTATTACAGGCTTCGCGGCTCCATCACAAGTGATGGTATGCCTCTAGTCCTGGTAATTACCTCATTTTCCAAAACTGAGGTATTTGTTATGCCTTCTCTTGAATGCGTCAAAGGAAGGATTTTCCAGGATTACCTCAGCCGACCAGCTATTCCATGTGACGACCGATCGTCGGGCCTGAAAATCCATTTCAGAAATTCTTGGCGGTGAGTACCCTACTCAAAGTAGACCTGACGATCTGTACTTCGACGAGTTAATCGCAAGGGCTTCACTCTGTCAGGAACAAGCTTCGATAGCTCCTCTGATGGAGGGTCACACATGTACTTGTAGAAAAATGACATGGATGCTACGTCGAAGCGTGCTGGATCAGCTGTAGGGTTTTAGTCATCGTGTTGCTAGAGGTTGCTGCACGAACTGCTCAATTTTTAATCCGTTGGAGTGGACTGATGCGGCTTTTTAGTGCACCAGCGAAGAGAGGACATGTATATTCCATGACAGGTCTGATGCGCGTAACTAATAGTGGCAGAATAGAATCGTCAGGGAGGAAACTATTGCATCTTAGGATAATTTCTGGCTTCTCGGAGCAAGAGGATCTAATTCTACTGAGATGCTCAGTCCATGAAAGATACGAAGAGAAATTAACTCCAAGTAGGCATAGTGAATTGAAGACGATTGAAGACGGATCAGATTGAAGACGGAGAGATTGAAGACGGAATCAGGATGAGCTCTCATCTTACGTACCTTAGGAATTAGGAGTTCTATTGTTTTCGATGCATTAAAACTGACAAGTCACGCATCTGCCCACTTCTCTGCCTCTCAATTACTTGGACTATCTGTCTTGGCTTTTCTCTGTCTACAATTAGCTATGTCTTGATGCAACCTATACAACCTACTGTAAAATACTTGATAACTTCAATTCAATTTTTGAGAAGAATCTTGAGAACGCAATTTTATTAAGGGAAATTAAGAGACAGCCTGGAAAATACGTGGTTAGTGGATGTACTAAGGCAATTAAAGCCGGTACTGCAAAGAGCTTTAACTGCCTATTTTATCTTATTTAAGTTTTGCAGTTTTCCGTAAACTGTTTTACTGTTTTTCCATAATATATCTACTAGCACGGCTTTAAATACTGTTAAGGAATAGAATTGGTTTATATTAGCTTATTTGTACTCACCTTAAAACACGTGAAAAACGAAAAAGGCATTGTCATTAAAACAATTATCCATGACAGCCCAGCTAATAGCCAACCACAAACTCCAATACCAGAATCAACATCATCGGCTAAAAAGAATAGAAAAAAAGGGATAAGTTGAAAATAAGAAAAGCTCCAGGAAACTTTTCTTTTTACAATAGAATAATCTTAAATAAACGAAAATATATGAATGAAACCTTGACTCTCGTCATGCGCAAAAACACATTGCCCATTTCAATAGAAAAAAAAATTCGAATGTCGCTAACAACACTAGAGTAAGTCTTAATTAAATGACTGAAAATTGTTCACCAACCAGTTCAAAACTCGGTTTAAGGATATAACTTTTCACAGGAACTTTTTTAAAACTATCTTTACTTAACTAATATTTTAATTCTTGGAAGTTTTAATTGGTCCTATGCGTTGACAACTTCTTTGAAGTGGTATATGGATTTCAATTTTGAAATCTACCATAAGTTCTTACTAAAAGTTAATCTTTAGTGTTTGGGTTACTGCTCTTTGGGAATTAAACAGTAGTTGGCAGGCTACCTAATTTTATGACCCAAATGTATTTAAGCACTGGGTAGCAGATTACGAGTTGCCATTCTTAAGAAAATATAACGGATTAAAAATATTGCAGTATAGTGTCCAACTTATAGAAGAAGCTCTTGAAATTTTATTAATTACATCAAAAGGCACTATACACATCTAGGCTGTCAAAAAGAGGTGCAGTATCTTAGAAACACCTAAAGATAAAAAGTTGTAACTTTCAGGGAATTTTGACAGCTTTTTCTCGATTTATTAACGTGGATGCATAATATTTTACTATTACATTGTCTGGTTGCGTCCTCCAGATCCTAGGCAGCTTTACGCAAGATTTCCACTTTGAGCCTACTGAATTTTAATACCTTCTCCACTTCAATTTCTATTCTCTTACTCTCTTAAGAACTACTACTTAAACTTTTCTCTTATGAGTGTCTCTTTTTTTATCCAAATCTAAAGAATAGTAGCTAATATTACTGGCTGTGTTACTAACTTCCCTCCCCATCACGTCAATGGATGTTTTGCACATCATTTTCCAAAAATATTCCTATTATTTATCTTCTACGTTGTCAAATTCAAAACTATCTAGTTTTATGTTGAGCTGTTCCTGGAAAGTTCCTCACACACTCTCATCTCGGAGTCTAACATCATAACATCCAGCTACTCTTCATAAAATTAATTTTTAGATTAAACCTAGACACTTGAAGATTTACTTTTAACATCAATAACTGCACTCCATTGAACTGTAGTATCTAGTAGCAATCCTTACCATCTTGAATTCACATTACCATAATCGGTAAGAACAGTCATCTTACCAGCATGTGAGTACATGTTAACTTATGGGCTGTTTTATGACCAAACACCGTACTGGCTATGACTAGATTGTTGAACATAAAAAATTGTAGCAGTATAACTGTTGCTATTTTATTTTTCTTACACTAAGGATACCGAGGGTAGGATACCATCTATCTTTATTCCTACCAGCCAGCGCAGCACAATTCCCTTGTAAAAATACTGCACTGATAACCAGCACTCTACCTACCCAATATAAGCAAGAATTAGAAGCTTAATCGTTAATCATGGGACCTATTCATTCTATCATGAGCCGTTTTCACCCATCCTTTCTTCCTGAGTTATAAACTCTACATCACCCAATTTTATTTTTCTTACCCCTGGGGCATGAGTTCCTGAAACTCCTAAGAGGTTGGGTTCTAAAGGCCGGAATTCATCAGTCAAAATATCAGTGTGAGGAAAATATAAGAAAATATAAGTATTTTGTCAACATTACAAACCAAATTTGTATATTATTCAAATCATTTAAATAGATAAATCCTCGGAGAAAAAAATAGGTCCCACCAGCGCAGGTGAAGGACTAATATATCTTCTCAAGCCTAGAAAAAGTGCTTAAGCCGGCTTAAACCAAACAGCAAGAAGTCCCTAAGAAATTTAGTTTTGTTAGGGGCCTTAATTAATTTTAGAAGAAAAATATTTTTCGTAAAAATTTCGTCACAAATATCTAGGCGTTCAATACCCTAATGGTCTTACTTTCTGCTAGGAGCAAAAAAAAAGAACCTTAAAGTTGTTTTACGGAAGGGATAAAGAAAACTGTTTTTCGTTTCACCGAGCGAAGCTCGTTCCCCTGTTACTAAATGTGTAAGATAGTAAGACCAAAAATGAAAGACCTGGAAATGAGCAATAGGCTTCAAGATGAAAACTCAAGACAAGGTTGGAATTAAGAATGAGTTTTTATCTCAAAGTGTCTGATGAACATATTGTGACATTTCTATGTAGACTTGGCCTATACTGTAATTAAACTAAGTTAGATCAGGGATTTTTTAGGGTATCTTAGTCTTGATGTTACTGAGACCACCTTAAGCCAATCTACTACAAATCTATTATTTTGGATACCCTATACCAAATGCTGGGTATATCTAACATTTGGCATAGCCTACCCTAGCCTACTGTGAGAGATATATTGTCTTATGTACTACCATCAACATAATGTGCTACTTCGCCCCTGCAGTAGTACACCATGGGATCTGTACCTCAGAATTTGCGGAGGCTCTTTCATGAATTGCGGAGGCTCCTTTGACAACCAAGACAAACACCTGGAATCTATGAAGCCTTTGATGAACCAGTTCAACAAGTCGCGTGACAAAAACCTTACAACGAAGTTGTGGATGGAGAATATGTATCTTGTGATGATTCTTCTCCAGTTCCTGATGGCAGAGCGTGGGGGAGACTGGGAATGTCATGTTATGGGTGTAACCCTCATGTTGCCGTATTTGACAGTTGCAGGGCATTATAAGTACACTACATGCCTATTCCAGTATTTGAATGACATGAAAACCTTGCCACCTAGCTTGCATGGTATCTTTGTCAAAGGACTATTCAACGTGAAGCGGAAAAATTGCAAGATGAATTTTGTAGCCCCAGATCATGCACTGGAAGCCACACTCAATCTTGAATCGAAACAAAAGGGAGGAAAAAAGGGAATCATACTGAACTCAATGGCAGTTGCCAAGTGGACTACCACCATACCATTCTGTGCTGAGATTTTCCTGGAATTGAGAGCATCAGTGAATTTGATGGTGAAGGAAGCAATAATGGAACCTTTGAGAAGCGCCGAGAAAACCTTGTCAGTAATGTGGTCTCTTTTTTCTAAGACCATATTGATTGATCCCTTTACATGTGATGAGGAATCATTGGTGAATATCATTTCAAATCAAGTCGCTGATGAAACCGTGGCAAAGAACCTCCTGAGTGCACGTGCTAGTGGTTTAAAAGCATTGGAAGCATATTTCAATGAAAAACCCAACTCCTTTTCCAAGGTTAAAGTAAAGACTATGGGTTACGATACAAAACAGGCCAAACGTTCAATGACCAAGACCGGTAGCAGCGTTTATGCTGAATTGTAAGCTGTTAAAAGGATTATGGTTACTGTTGGCACTAGTCAAGGATCTACACTTGAGATTAGACCCTGGCGCCACGCCAATGAGGGAAGACCGGCGGCGGCGGGGCAAAAAACAGCACGCCGCGCCACGCCGCCGGTAAGACGCCGGCGGGGTGACCCGATCGCACCGCCGGCGCGATCAATGTTGACCGCAAACACTAATGTTTTCATCAGTCTTTCTCAAATCACAGCTTAAATTTACAACAGATTCGAGCCTATTCATGAGTTCAAAAATTCACAAGTCGCTGGTTGGAAATTGATCTTCTTCGTTATTCATCAAGAGAAGTAGAAATCTGGTAGAAACGAAATGGCTGTGGCGTTTCAGAACCCTTGCATAATACGAGTAGTTGAAGTATCTATTAGCTATGTATTCTTAACATAAATAATTATCAAAATTAGTAGTTTTTTTCATCGAGCATTACTGCATATAAAACTTCAAATACCGTATCACAAAATTCGTCAGTTATCTGGGTTAAAACTTTGAATATAACTTTGAACTTAGAAGCTTAATTTTTTTCATAATGCCCTTTGCCTATATCTGTTTTGTCACCTTTAAAACAGTTGAAATGGGCGACTTTGATATTGATTGTTTTTTTTGCTCTTTTGGATTCCTAAGAAGCCTTCTTGTATTAAAAACTGGTTTTTAATTACAATTTTAAAAAAATGCATTTTAAAGTTTTTTTTTGGCTTCTTTAAAGAATATATGTCATTTAGGCTAAGGCTGAACTGCTGCTTTTTTATCGCTTTTGGCTGCTCTTTTGGATATTATTCATTTTTTCTTTTGGGGATTCATTCCAAATTATAAACTGATAAATACCTAATATCAGTCAAATTATAAACTGTATCTAAAAGGAGTAAATTTATCAAATTGAAAAATACATGATGAACGCTTCACATGAGAACACTTCAATTCCAATGCCACAAAAAACACTTAATAGTTTATTCGCTATGAAGAAAAATGAAGTGCCAGCTATTTTCTTAGGTAAAAAATGAAAAGCTCATTCGTTTTAAGTGTAATTAAATGAAATAATATGCAGACTGAAGTACCTCCAGGAAGATGTTGAAATGTTCATCCTAGTTCGTCACTTTTAATCCAAGCCAAATGTTAGGACACTTAGTATCAGTTATTGAGTTTAAGCTTTGATTTCCAAATGCTCACAAGAATTACCAAATTTAAGAAAGTCGCAACAATAAGTCACCTGTGGTCAAAATACTTAGACTCCTCTTTGATCCCCACCCAGGCTCAAAGCTTCTGCTATGGTCATTTCCATGGAAATCTCCAAAGAGTTTCTTTTTAAAATGGCTTTCAAGTGTAGTTAGGGGTATTTAGACTTTTTTGCTTTTCTTCAAAGCTTTGAAAAAAGTGTTATAACATTCCAAATGTTACATTTGTGTATATTTTTGGCAATCATTTGTGGGGTGATCGAATTTTCTAAACCACTGTAGATACGTAAGAACGTTGCAACATCTAGCACCCTGAGGTCGTAAGACTGCCAAAGACTCCTCCTTGAATCTCCCAAATTGAAAGCTTTTATTGTGACCTGGCCTTTTAATGTAACTTGGGCACTGGACCAAGGGTGCCATTGTTACTCGAGCGCAACGTTAGGTGGGGATGTCGATATCGCTTTCGTCATACCAATTTGTTTTAGTGTGAATCTGCCTGGTACATATGAATGAATGTTTTCAAAGTAAACCCGTTTCATCAATAGGAAAAAAAACCGGATTGGACGCATATGTCCCTTTCCCTTTGGACGATGAAACCATGCAAGTGCTGTCTCAAGTATAACTCACGAAAATCTTGTTAATTTTGTCAACTTTTCAACTTTTTGGCATCCCTGCTTTCAATAAAAAAAAATCAAGGTACTATCACTTAAATATAATAACTCCCTATGCCCCCCTTCTGGATACCATCTTGATAGGATACCGTCTCTGCTCTAAATAAAAAAAAATAATTAACTTATTGGCACCCCTGCTTTAAAAAAAATTCGAGGTATTATCATTTAAATATGATAGCTCAATACCCCTCTCCCCCCGCCTCTGGATACCACCTTGATAGGATGCCGTCTCTGCTTTAAATTAAAAAAATTAACTTTTTGGGATCCCTGCTTTCAATAAATAAAATTTCGAGCTATTATCATTTAAATATAATAATTCCCTACCCCCCCCTCTGGATACCACCTTGATAGGATACCGTCTCAGCTTTCATTAGAAAAATAATTTACTGAATAATTAACAAGGTCACTATCTGGTTCAAACAAACACGCAAAACAACGTTGAACAGCTTAGTGTTCCTTGAAAAAAAAAAAAAAATTGAGGGTATGAGTAAAGGGGTGCAAAGACAACAACAAAAATGTCGAAATTATTCAGATATACCTCAAATTATTGGAAAACTGAGTGATAGATTCGCCATGGCATTCCATAAGATCCAAAGAATCTAATTAAAAGGGAGCACACACAAAAGCCAAATAAGGCCAGTAGCCTATGAGAAATCGCAAAATACCCAAGACAATGAACAAGTCCTAATGGGGGGCCCTGGGTCTATCAAAATATTTCAATGGTTTCCCAGGGAATTTGACATCATTTTCTTCTGTCTCCACTTTAAATGAAAAAAATAGTTATCTTTTGGCATCCCTGCTTTCAATAAAAAAAATGAGGTATTATCATTTAAAAATGAGAGCCCCCTATCCCCCTCCCCTACAGACAATAATTTACAATTTATTTATGAATTATATTTTTGGGGTAACTTCTGGTTCAATCTTTAATTCCCCAACCTTGTACATAGCTTAGTCTATAGCTAAATTTTGTCTCAACCGAAGGCTGTTTTTTTTTTATTTTTTTTTTTTGGGGGGGGGGGTAAAAATGTTCCAGAAAAAAAATTGTATTTTCTATCAGGTGTTCAATAATTGAGTATTAAACATTAAGAAAATCTTATCTAAAAACAGCAAAAAAAAAAAAATCTGTAAACTTACAATTCAGCTGTAGAAACAATCTGTCGGCTGTCAATTTCAAAATTCAACGAAAGGCTGAAGCTGTATAGTAGTGAATGGGTTCTATAATTCTATTCAACTTGAAAATAAAATTCTTGGCTACGAATGATGTAAGAAATAGCGATTGGGAAACTGCATTCGAAATGATTTAAACTCATTTCATAAAGACGATACTTTTTTTTGTCAACATATGAAGAACTGTGTATATTGCAATATTTGCAATAGCATATTGCATCTGTCTGGTTCTTATGCAAAGTAACAAAAGAGACGAAAATTAATGAACAAGAGAGTAGTGAAGAATTATGGTATACAAAGTAATATTTGGCAGGGAAAGTCACTGGTGATAAATCACTAGGGATGTCACCGTGATTGCGTGATTTTCGGGGATTCGGGGAACCCAATTTTTTTTCGAGGTGAGGCACAGATTTTCGGGGAAATACCCGAAAATTCGGGGATAGTGCAAGATCTGCTTGATTTCTAATCAGGAAAATCGAAATACTAAACCACACTAGAAGGAAAAGCTCCGACTTTGCGGTTGACTCAATAAAGAATGGCCGTAAAAATAATTTAAAGTCGACCGAACGCCACCGCTTCTGCCGACGGTGGCGTGACTGTGGCGCGCCGGTGGCGTTACGACACTTCGGCGGCGTTCAACCGGGCCTCTCGTCAGCGGCGTTCGGTCGATCTGCCGGCGTGGCGCCGGGGTCTACTTGAGATGCTAAGTAAGATCATGCCACACGAACTTTTGCCCTCCGCCCCAGCAATATTTGAAGCAGTAGCTAGTGAACGTATTAAACTTTGATCGGGTACGAAGTCAAGTTTTCTCGAGCTCATTCGCACCTCTGCAAGTTTAGAAAGTTGGCCTAGCGAAGTACCGATTAACACGGTCACGGGAACGGATGTGGTGGTAGATTTCATGCCGTTAATCCGGTCACAAGTGCCAGACAAAACCGAAACCGTTAAGGTATTTTCGAAACGAATCCTTGCAAGGCTCCTAAATTGACTCCCAAAATATTCAATCGAGCTGCATATTGTAGCTGATCGGTATGACGGAGTGTTCAGCCTTGTAAACATTTCCGGGAATCCTATCGTTCGAAAAGACAGTAGTGGATGTCATGAGCGGAGAGGAAATGCAGTGACGAAGAGTTTTATCGTTACGAAGAGCATGGTGCTAGAAAACTGGGATATTTTGCTTATGCAGTCAGAGAGTAAGGCAAGACTTATCGAATGTATTTTTGAATTGTGGAGCCATGTCTGCCTTTCTGAATTAAGATTTACCATTTACCTCTCTGGTGGATTCAGTGGTAGAATGTAGGTGCTAAAACTTGTCCCATCCAAAATGACTTTAGATCCGAACCCGGACTACGAAGCGAACTTGTGCAGCACACATGAAGAAGCAGACACGTGTGTTGCTCTCCCTGTTGCCGAATGCTACAGAAATGGATGTTCCCAAGCAATTGTTGAAGCAAATGACAGAGACATTGTCGTAATTTTATTACAGAACTATCGCGCTATATTCCTCTGCAAGTGTGACCCAGGCTCCGAACCTGAGCTCTACCTTCAGTTCCGTGACAAAGTCTTTCCGATCCAGAAAATTGGGAATAGAACATCGTGGGCTGTTGTAGAGTCAATAGGGCTGCTGCATTGGATTAGTGGATGTTATACGGTCAGAGTTTTCTTCTCGAAGGGCAAAAAAACATTTGCTACATCTACTGTTAAATCACAGCTCATTCAAGAAATTGCTGATCCTGCACGGAAAGTGAGGAGGGATATCAAAACATCATTATGTACGAGCCCGAAATCTTGTGTACCTGTACAAAATTGACTGTATCGGTATATAGCAAAAAATAGCCCGAATTTGATTCTCTCAAAGACCTCCAAATTCATTTATTTCCCAGAAAAAAGAACTTGAACAGCTTGCCCCCAACAGATGGTTCTTTCGTATATCACGTCAAGAGAACTATACTTCAGTGGAGCATTATTCTTCAGGCTGTGATTCCTAAGCCCTATGTTTTCAACCCACTTGAGTTTGGCTGGACCCATCACGACATTTTAGGAGTCAGTCCAGTGACTTCAGCGCTGACCCCCTGGCAGTCATCTGTCAACAAGTATTCAACCTTTTGTAACTGTAAAACTATGTGTGGTAAAAAGTGCCCTTGTTTGGGGATAAAGCCATGCGACATTCTTTGCGCATGTGGTGCGGACAGCGATGATTCGGACGAGGATTAGCGGGATTTTTTTTTGTGTATGTTTAAGGAAAACCGTTGGGATGTGCGGGTATTGTATTTTGACAGGCTTTACCTGAAGCTTTACTTACAGTACTTAAAATATTAAACACTCTTTAATCATGTTACAGGTTTAAGCTTTCAGCTTCTGTCGAGCATGGTTCTTCCGTGTCCGTTTACTACCTTGCAAAGCTTCGTAGGTTCATTAGAATCTGGATTTACAACTATATTTGCAAGAAAATCAGAGTTTATAGCAAATTAAACAGCATATAGCAACTAAAGTTGAAATACGATGACGAAGTTAACACTACCGTTAGACTCGGCATCAAAATTTGGCATAAAAACATGTCCTGCAATACCATTTATCCAAAAAAAATTTTTTTAGGCCTACAAATAAGTAATTAGCCTATAACAAACGAAGTTAAGATTGGGCTGCAAAGTAAAGTTCATATTCGGATTTGGCGTTAAATTCTAGCATAAAAAATGTGTCACATCATCATTTTGGACAAATTTATTTTGTATATATTTTTAGGCCTACACTTTTTGAAAAAATTCTAGACGGCTTCACCGAACAGTTTAAGCTTTGAACTTTACGGCAATGTGAAGCTAAATGCGAAAGGTAAATTCTGGAAAAGAATGAACACCAAAAAAACTATTAGAAAGGTCCGAGGTACGTGGTTTAGTTGATGAAAATGAACCTTTGAATTTTGAGATATTCGGGGAAAATTAATAAATATTAGCCTATAGCTCCTGTGCTATACAATATATCGGGAAAAATTTAACATATTCTATGAGAAGACAATATTAGGACCAAATTGAGATGTCACACCACTAAATCGGAGTGGTACAACCTTAGAAAAAAAAATAAACAGTCTGTACACGTTTTATAGGCCTAAAAAGAGTGTTTTTTGGCTTTTACAAGGTCAAGCCGTGATCTCCAGCTTTGCCTTTACCCATAATCAGATTCAGCATGGTCGATATAGTCGGCAACTATTGTCAAACTGACTGTGTCTTTCTGACCACCTAGTTGTCACATTATAGTGGTCTAGTTCCCGGACTAGAGGCTAATCAAGGCTTAAGAGGAAGAGGTATGCATCTCCCTTGTCAAAGCCAAAAAATGGGGAGAGTAATTTTATTGAAAACAATAAGAAATTAGAACAGAATCATTCTTTATTGATTAATCAGAATGTGTAAGAGAATCACCGTAATTATTGAGGCTACTGGTTGATTAATTGTTTAACATGTAATAAAATTATTTCTTGGAATTCTCAATAATTTTGAATTTTCCAGTATTATTGTTATAAAAGTGTAAGTTTTCAAATATATTCTGCTTGCAATTGAAACATATGCGCGCTATTTTTCAACATTATTACATCATATATCACACACAGGAAAACAATCCGGCTCTGTCTCAGCTGGGTTTATATAGTTAAGGACGAACCCATGGGTATCAGACAACAGAACCACTCAACTATGATATTCTACATAATATGATATCATCTTGAATATGGATATGCAGGTCTGGCCTTAAACTTCATATATTACTAACAATATGTTTGGCACTTGCAAAAGCATATAAATATACAAATATAACAATCTCCTTTAATATGAACAACTAAACAGTTCTCTATGATTTCTCAGTGACTCGCTACTGGAAAAAAAAAGATGACACATCATACTACCCTTGTAAAAAAGGTAAAATTCCTTTTTGTTCAAGGTGGGGGCCTTATGTTTCCTGTATATTTTTTTCAGCAATAGTGATTGCAACGGTGTAGTTTTTGCCTGATCCGAACTTTGGATTCCGAAGCCATTTTCAAGAGGTTTCCAGGAATTTCAAAATTCCCGTGAGTTCGCTTTCGCAACAAACTTTTAATATTAAAACTAAGCAAAACAATAGTGACCCTTCCTAAAACAGCTTCAAAAGATATTTTTTAAAACTAGAAAGTTGTTTTCTAGCGTAATTCTAGTGTTCATTCTTTGCTAGGTTCCAGCTATTGATACAACCATGATTGGATACTATTAGCACTGGTCGTTCTATTACGTTAGTTAAATTCGATAAAACATTTACCTTTCAAAACCATTAGCTTTGCTTGCTCTTATTCTGAAACTTGTAACCATAAGATGATACTCTCAGATCTTTCGTTTTTAAACGCAGGAAGTTAAGAAAAAGTGTTTCTTACCTCCAAAAACAAAATCCTGTTCGATTTTCTTTAGTCCATTTGAAGGAGAACTTTCAACTTCTGCCATTTTCCCTTGGTTTATGTGCTACAAATATCTTGTTAGTTTGCTAAAAATAAGAAAAAAAATTACAAACTTGATTTATTAGAATATATCCAAACTTATTTAATTTAATAAACATAATTATAACTAAATAAAAAGTTATTATTTGCACAAACACACACATAGACACCACACATAGACATAAACTCAAACAAACACACACATTGGCACACATACCCACGTTTGACAGATTATGCCAAATAATTGTCTCTTGATTACAGCTAACGACATGGACCTCATACCACCACAGGTAACATCAATCATGGTGACAGTAGATGACCCCCTTAGAACACAAACTCCTAAGAAACAGGAAAGGGGGAAGAAGGGGTTCAAACTGGGTCTCCTTTCAGAGCGGTCCAACTGAAACCCCTCGAAAGTGTGCCGGATCGAAATAAAGACCACACTGTTGGAATCACCATAGCCAAAAACTGCCTACTAGAGAAACAAGGAAAATAATATTTCAATGGGAAGCAGGGACGTGTCTCATTTTTCTGTTTTTTTTTCATGAGGGGGTGACAAGCCGGAACAATGATTGTAGAAATTAAGAGAGGACTCCTTTGAAAAAGAATTAGTAAAATTATTGCCTTTTGTAAGCAATAATTTTCATGCTTCACATTATGAGGGTCAGATGATGACCCTGTCTACTACTACTGCCACTAGCAACTCACCACGGCACCAAACCACCTGAGGCCAACACAGCTACACACGCTCCTCATCCATCCCCATCTATTTAAAGCCCCCCATCTTTACACCCTCCCAGGAAGTTCACATTTCCCTTAAATCTTTCTTTATTACATCCTTCCACGTCAACCACGAACGACCTCCTTTCCATTTAGGCCTAGACACTTGGCTGAAGAGGAAAATCCTTGGCAATCAGTCGTCCTTCATCAGCAGAAGGTGCCCTAGCTATCTCAACCTTTCTCTCATTATAGATCTAGAAAGTTGGGTTGACTACACTTTCCATACAGCCTACTGTCTGAAATACAGTCAGTCACCCGGATACCAAAAACAATCCGTAGGCAGTTTCTCTGGAAACCATATAGTGAATCTTCCTCTGTTTTTCGAAGCCCCCATGCTTTTGAACCATATTTGACCTCTTTCATCATTTTAGCTTCGAATATTCTAATCTTGGTTCGCAGAATTATCTTTCTATTCTTCCGAACTTTTTTCAACTCTGTAAAAACACTCTGAGCCTTGGCTATTCTACTTTCAACCTCTTCCCTGCTTTCACCGTCCCTACTAATAATACTACCAGGGTAAGTGAAGCTGTCCACCTCATCAGTCTGTTCGTTACCCAACGTCACCTTTTCCTCTTCACTTATTCCTAGCCTTAGCGACTTAGTCTTCTTACTTTCATTAGCTTACACTTTTATCTAGGATGAAAAAATCATCAGCATAATATAAGTCCTGGAAATTTTTTCTTCCCCACTTGACTCCGTATTCTCCCATTGCCCCTCCTGTGCTCCCTAAGACAAAGTCCATTAAAAGGATCCATATAAAGAAGAATAGAACACAACCCTGCTCAATTCCTGATTTAATACGAAATCAGCTACTTACCTTATTTCCTACCTTAACTGCAGCAGTGTTATTCTCGTACGTAACACGTATCACTTTAATGTATTTGTCGGGTATACTATACAAGGATAAGACCTTGTTCTATCAACTTAATATAACACCTGCTCAAAATCTATTGAACTGAGGACTAAAGGTATTTGATAACTCATGCACTTCTCAATTATTAACCTAAGAGTGAAAATTTGGCTGACATATCCCCTACCCTTTCTAAAACCGCACTGTTTTTCTCTTAAAACTTTGTCGACAGTATTACTCAGTCTAAAAAATTATCATCTTACTAAATAATTTGCTGCGTACAAATCATAGTCATAATTTTCAGTAAGATTTCTATCCTCAAAGCCACCATATTTAGGAAAACATTTCCCACACTATCAGTTCCTTGAGCCTTATTATCTTTAACCCTTTTAGTACTGTCACTAATTCTTCCTCCCAAAATAAATCTTCCTTTATATCCAAGGTTTCACAAAATTTTTCAATTTCCTCTATATCTTTTTCTGTAACTCTATCCCAGTTTTACACATTCTCAGAATATTCTGCCCATTTCTTTTTATTCTTTCCTTATCACTAATTGTGGCCCTGTTTATGTCTTTAATTGGGAAAAGACCAGATTGACTACTCCCGCTCAATTTATTAACATGCCAGTACAATATTTTACTATTATGCTGACTAGCTGCATCTTTCAGATCCTCGCTGATTTTATTCATGGTCTCCACTTCATACCTCCTCAGTCCATATTTTAATGCTCATTCCACTTTCTTTACATTCTCTTAATTTCATATAATTTATTACTCGGATAACTCTTTAAACAGTTTTCAACTTTGCTTAAACTCCTACACCGCGCTATGTCTGTCAGAAGACATTGTAATATTAATGTCCATAACCCCCTTTTCTTTTACAGCTCTTTAACCAGTTTTCAACTTCGATTACTCTCCTTCGCCAAGCTATATCTGTCAAGAACTTTGTAATATCAATGTCCAGTATTTTTTTTCTTTTACATTTCTTGAACAAGTTTCCAACTGTGCTTACACTCCTAAACCAAGCTACCACTAGTCAAAAGACATTATTTTATGAACTTCAAACATTTTTGTCTTTTTTTTACTCATTAACCAATACCTGTTTTTTCTTTTACAGCTCTTTAAACAGATTTCCAACTTTGCTTACGCTCCTATACCGAGTTATACCTGTCAAAAGCCTTCGCAATATTACTGTACAATAAGTTTTTTCTTTTAAAGCTCTTTAGCCATACTTTTCAAACCTGCTTACACTCATATAACACCAACCTACCCACGCGGCTCTGGAAAGGTTTTTTTTTTCTGGAGGCCTTTGCTGTCACTCAATTTCAGAAGACTTTTAAGTTTGTCTTTTTTTTAATTAGGCCCTTTGCTTTATAATATGAAAGTTTTCACCAATTATTATTTTACTGTATTTTCAGATTTTTTTTTCTCGGGTTTATGCATATCCCGCATAGAGTATTTTATGGGTTTTTTTTCCGAGAGCTCTTTTCTGTCATTCAATTTCATAAGGCTTTTAAGTTCGACTTTCTTTTAATTAAGCCTTTTTGCTTTATATTTTGAGGGTTTTATCCGATTTTTCAATATTTTAAGATTTTTTTTTCACATTTTTTATTATTTTCTCGGCTTTATACATATCCCTATTCATGAAATACCTTTCAAAAGGTTTTAAAACATAATTTCAGTACCAAAGTTCTTTTTCCCGTTTTTAAAAAAAAAGAAACACATGCAGAGGTACTCCAACTGATAGTAAAGAGGTGCTTCAAGTTATCAAATCTCTCTCTAATAGTAGTACACCTGACTTCTTTGGCATAAGTAATAAGCTTCTTAGGCCCGCATCTTCCTATGTTTGTGAACCCATTGTGCACATAGCAAACCTGTCTATGATCAATGGAGTCTTCCCAGAAATATTTAAATCATTAATTGTTATCCCGATTCATAAAAAAGGCGATCCGTGTGAGATAAGTAATTATCGTCCAATCTCACTTCTCCTAGTTATATTTAAAGTGCTAAAGAGAATTATCTTCCGACGTCTTTCTCCTTTTTATTTGGGGTTCATTCTTCAGTTTCGTTGATTTCTCCTCATCAATATGGCTTCCGTTCCAAATTTTCAATGCACTAACCGACGCCACACAGTTTATATGTTCCCAACTTGACCTTAAAAATACTGCATTGGGCTTATCTCTGGATTTTTCTAAGGCGTTTGACATCTTTGATCACAGTGTTTTATTAAGTAAACATAAGAACATAGGGATTCGTGGAATTCCTCTCTCATGGTTCGGCTCTTATCTCTCTGGTAGAGTACAGAGTGTGAGTCTGGGCGGCATGACCTCGCATCTCCAACCTGTCCGGAGGGGCGTCCCGCAGGACTCTGTTCTTGGAACAATACTTTTCTCCTTTATATTAATGATTTAGTTACGGACTGGGTCCATCAGTGCACCCAGTACTTTTTACTGACGATAGCAATTTTTCATCACTGGCCCTAATTTACCATCCGTCGTCACCTCTGCTCAAATCCTTCTAAAATCCTTCTTAAAACAAACAGATAATACTGTGAATGATTAAATGAAGCCTAAAAAAAAAAAAAACTAAGACTAAAACGAAAGAAGTCAAACTGAAAACAGTCAGAAATTACGAATCGAGTCCAAAATCCGAGTCATGCGGTTATTCCCATTTCCCTTCAAAAAAGTTAGATTTACACTTTACTGAGATCAAACAAATCGATTCAAAAACTGCCAATTGAAAATTTAGTGTTTTTTTAGTTGTCAACTTAAATGTACTGGAATTAAAAGGAAAAAGTAGTGACAAAAATAATCCTCCTTCAATAATAATAATACTAAATTCATTGTTACAAATATATGTGTTTTTAGAGGTCGCTCTTATGTTTTTTCTTATTTTGTTTTTCAAGAACTCAATTAGTAGTTTGGCTTTTTACAGTATTATGACAAAAAGATATATTCAAAATATATCTACTCTGCATTAAACTGCACATGAAAACCAAGAGTTGAGGTGACAGCAGCCCAACTTTTATTTGTGGTAATTTCAGTTTGGTCAAGTTTGACTTGATTATTAATTTCAAATTCTTTTTGTTTTAGATTTCATGCATTAACCCGGCAATTGTTGTTCCTGTTGCTTACTATAAGGCTATTTCAATTCTTTTTTTATATTGCTATTCAGTTTTTTATTTGATGATATTTAATCTTTTTTCTTAATTCATTTTCTTCTTTTCTCTTTTTTTTGGTGACTGTAGACATCTTTTTCTAACTCAATATCAGAAAATAAATCAGAATCTTATCTTTCTTTTCTGACGTTATATATCAGATTTTTTTCTTTCACAAAGGGCAAGTAGCCATGATATGTTTGACATCTGTTCAATTCAATCCAATTCAATTCAATTTATTCAAATAAAAATGGAACATAACACCAATAATAATAAGGATCCTGGAAGTGAACTTGCTGAGGACCATAACAACAAAAAATTGAAAATGAAGAAGAGAAAAAAAAAGAAAAACAGAAAGAAAAAAACAGAAAATACGGGTAAATTAAAGCAAATTGATTAAAATTTAGAGGATTATAATATCAAAGTTTAGTAACATTGTTATACAGCGTGCGAAAACTTGTGGATAGCTCGATACTGGAGGGTATTATATTCCATTGAAGTATAGATGTATAAACGGTGATCGGTTTATAGGTCCATAATATAGAAGGATTGGTCGTTTTATGCAATCTCGTCCTGGACCTTATACATGCTTACTACTTGCCACAACAAGTTTCTTATTCATGCTGGTTGAAAATATGCAAAATATATAAATTTAGAATTAGCTCGTGATTATTATTAGCCACAGTTTATAGAATTATCCAGTAAGTTTATCGCAGATCATTTCTGGTCTTCATTCTCGGTGCGAACTAAAAGCTCCTCCCACTTATTTCTGCATTAGCGGGTTAGTCTGTTTTCGTCAATCAATGAGAAATGGTTACAAAGTGCATTATTCGTAATAGCGGGTTTCCACTTATTTCCGATTATTTCTATTATAACTATAAGTTTCGCGTCCAAGAGGGTCACAAAGTGTATTATTCGTAATAGCAGGTTTCCACTTATTTCCGATTATTTCTATTATAACTGTAAGTTTCGCGTTCAAGAGAAATCTGACTTAACTACCCGTGAAAAGATCTAATGTCGCTTATGTTTATGTCTGCAAAAAAGTTCTCTAGAGCACTCGCACCTCGGTCCGGGTTTTTATAATAGGAGAGATAGGGAATGATCATACCGCTAATTCTATAAACTGTGTTATTAGCACACAAAAAATTGATATAAAGGTAGAAACAGGAATTAACTCCCCCCTCCCTGAAATGGGTGCAATCTTGATGAAAAGTCTGCAATGACATTCAATATGTATGAGATTCTAAAAGTTGCTATCTTCAAAAAACGTGAAATTTTACCCAGCCCTACGATAACAAAACTGATCAGGAATAAAAGTGAGCTATTTTCAAATGAATTTTAAAGAATTACACTCACATTTATAAGGCACACAAATCTTTTTTGGGGGGTTGGCACCCTTTATTTGGCTCCCTTTATTAAGCTGGAATTATTTCACCAATTTCTCAAGAGCAACTGCTCAAATACAAAGACCCAGGCCAATTAGAATAAAATGATTTTTTTTAAGCACTGTTAAGCCTTAGTGTAAAAGCAAGGGTTTTGGAGGAAGCTGCCGCATCCATTACGGAGTAATTTTATCGGTTCTAAGTTTTTATGTCAATTTTTTTTTTATTAGAACAAAACATTGTATTTAATGAAAATATAGGGGCTGAACTGCCAATATCATTTCTTTTACAAGCACGTTTACTGTGGTGTCTGTTTCTGAGACCTAGGGACCAAGAAACAAATATTTATATTTTTTGTTTTTCTAGGAAAAATAGTCTTCCTAGAAATTTCTGGGAATTCAAATTATATCCCTGAAAAATATATTATATTTTAAGTATTAAACCACTCCTTTGGATGCGCCCACCTGTATTTATGGCCTGTCATTTATTAATAGACTCAAATAATTCTTACTTCCACGCCTATGCTTTGAGGCTGGCTTAAGAGAAAATCTCAAATTCCAAGATAAATATTAGGGCTAACTTCATCTTCAGTAAATTGTCAAGTTGCAATTTAAAAATTGTACTCCATTTATGGACGCTTATAGAAACCAAACTTGAAACATTTACTCTACTCACAGAAACATTGGAAGCATTTTTTATTTTATTTTTCTAGACAGCTTAATGAACAAACACTTCTAGAATTTCTCTTCCATTGCAGGAACAATTTTGCTAATAGTTAAATTCATTATTTTGAAGGTTTTCGTTTTATTTGCCTGGGAAAAACTTATCATCAAAGGTCAAAAAGAGTTATTAATCAAAGGGAACCGTCAAAGAATTCTAACAAAGGTCTTATGGGGAATCAGCTTGTAATGCAAAGATGAACATAGAACCTAATGAAAAGGCAAAAGGGAACCAATTTTTAAATGACAAACTAAATTGACTAACTATTGGAGGTTTAACGTACGGGGGTCACCACTTTTAAAGGCAAAAATGGCGCAAAGAGTTGCTATGCCACTTACTGGAGGGGAGATCCCTCGTCGGCCCAAAATAGTGGGATTTTCTGCGGTTACTTTAACGGTTCCGTATATACTAGCGTGGTCGGATGGTCCAGGGCCACTTTTTAAAAGCCAAGGTTTACCGATAAGATTTCTAACTATCTCTTTAGACTCGACTTAGGCTGAAAAGTTAAAAAAGAGAACATAGTATAAAGAAAAAGTCTTACTGTATTCACTTCACGCTGTATAAGAACTGAACTTAAAAAGGGAATTCTTTCTCCCAGCCCGCTCCGCTAACCGCGTGTCTGCGACATGGGGTAAGTGGTGGTAAATGATTCTTCCAGCCAATCCTAGGACTTACTAACTTACTGGTCAACCTCCCTAACTGCGCAATTTTTCTTATCTCGTGGTCTATTAAGCAACTACGCAATTAAGAGTACCCAAAATGGCGTCACAAAATAAAAGGAAAATTAATATTTATTACTTGGGAAGGAAAATAATTAAGGGGCCAAAAGAAATGAATCTGGGAGGGACATTTATCTGAACAAACTGGGACCAAGGGTTCCAACACCTCCCTCCTAAGATAAATGGCCCGCATCCCCGGTGGATTGGCTAGAAACTCAGACATAAAAATAAATAAAATTAAACTCAAAATCACTAAACTTGTATCTTCTCTCTTTTCACCGCTTGGCTCAGGATTCGTCGCCATCCCCACGTCTCCACCGTAGAAACCACCATGGTCTAGATCGCCTAACATCCGCATTTGGTCGCGAAAACGAAGTCCCTAAGACTCGTAGAAATTCATCGTGCACAGCACAATCAAAACAAAAATTTTCTTGCTCTCACACGAATTTACACCTGAGAGGAGCAGAGAATCAGTTCCCGGCACTTTTCAATGATGCCAGCCATTGTGAAAAAGTGGCTGCACTAGCCTCTTAATTTTCATCTGTGGATGCAACCCCACATCTCAATAAAAAAAAGTAAATTGCCCCTTGGCATAATTTCAAATAGTCTAAGTCCGAAAATGCAAAGGCCTGTGAAAAGATAAGGGTACTGGAAATGAGTAAAATTTTGAGCGAACCATGAATCGCCTTTTTTTTTTTCTGGCTTCCCTCCCCTGGGATAATCAAATGCAGAATATGCGTTGATGCTAATTGAAAATGAAATTTGGGTACATCTCCCACTGAATACAATTTGCCGGAAATAATTGTCGGTTCCCATGAAGAATAATAAACTATGAATAGGGTTACTGGACAAAGGTTTGGGTGAAGTATGAAGTGACTGGGAGAGAGTATCCCCAAGGACTCCAGATCAGAAAGGCAAAATCTCGGTAAAGGGATCACAACTTGTCCGCCAGTTGTGCATTGAGGAAAAAGGGCTATCTTTCGCGACTTCCCGCAGGGGATCTTCCCCAAGGGATTCCTCCCCCTCATAAAGGATCGACATATCTTTTGAATTGAAAATAATAATCTCAGATTCGTTTCCAAATTTTTCCAATCCGACTCGACATTCAATATCTCTCAACTTTCCCGCAACCCGTTGTAGGTCATTCATCTCTATTTTGTAACCATCTAGTTTTATACCCAATGGGCTTTTTGACCTCTTTCCCCCCCCTATTATTTATGTTATCAAGGCACAGCCCATCCAACATTTTATTTTTCTCCCTATTATTTATATATCTCTTTATTCCAATCGGGACATGCCGTCAGCGTTCCTGTTATCTGTCCCCGGTCTTGATTTTATTTCGAAGTCGTATTCTTGTAGGCACAGGGCCCACCATGCTAATCGTCGGTTATCTGGTTTCATTATATTTAGCCATTTCAATGGGGTTGTGATCTGTCACTATTGTAAATTTCGTCCATATACATAATAGTACAGTTTTTCGACCGCATAAACTATCGCAAGACATTCTTTTTCAATCTGGCTATAATTTAATTCTGCTTTTGACAATTTTCTGGATATAAATGTGATTGGATGTTCCCCATCTTCAAAATTTTGGGATAAAAAACTGCCCTAATCCATAATCTGAACTGTCAGTTTGTAGCACAAATGGTAAGGAAAAATCCGGATTTCTCAGTATCCTTTCGCTACAAAGAGCATCTTCCAGTGTATCAAATGCATTTTGTTCATTTGTGACCATTTAACGGGGTCTACGGCCCCCTTCCTTGTTAACTCCGTCAAAGGTGTAGCAATCGTTGCAAAAATTTGGTATTAATTTTGATAATATCCTGCCAACCCCAAAAAATGACCGAACTTTTTTCTTTGTGGTCGGAACTGCTGCCGTTTCTAGTTTTTTTTCTGTTTTTTCCATTAATGGGGCTATTATACCGTTCCCTATTTTTGTCCCAGGTATTCTGTCTATGACTGTATTATTTTAAATTTTTCTACATTCAAAGTTAGTCCTGCTCTCCTCAGCCTGGTTAATACTTGTTCCATATGGATTAGATGTTCATTGAACGAGTTCGAAAATACTATAATATCATCCAAGTCGGATCTTGTATATGGTAAGGAATTTAAAATATAATCTACTAGCCTTTGGAATGTTGCTGGTGCCCCTTTTAGTTCGAATGGCATGTACCTAAATTGGTACAACCCAAATGGAGTAATAAAGGCAGTTTTGGCTGAATCATCTGGGTCCATTTTCACTTGCCAACATCCCCTTCTCAAGTCTAAAATTGATATAAATTTTGCGGAGCCAACTGACTCTAGAATTTCATCATCCATTCTTGGTATTGGGTACGCGTCTGATTCGGAAATATTATTAAGTTTTCTGTAGTCTACGCAAAATCTAATGGAGCCATCTTTCTTCGGGACTAATACGACTGGTGCTGCATATTCTGAATTTGATGGTTCTAACACCCCCTAACTCGAGCATTCGGTCAATTTCTTTTTTCATTTCTTTCCTTTTTGCTTCCGGTATTCGGTACGGGTATTGTTTTATTGGTTTCCTGTCCTTTAGTAGTATCTTATGTACTACATTTGCTGTTTTTTTCCGATTTGGTCTGTTAATACGTCTGCAAATTCCGTGAATAACTTATTTAATTGGGATTTCTGAGCTTGGCTCAGATATGTTTTTTTGCCGACCGAAACCCTTTCAATGGCGTTTATGTGTGTTTCTGCCGGGTCTGTTGTACCTAAGGGGCACTTTCCTCGTCATGTTCTGAGGTCAAAATCATGAGAAAGCGCTTTTTGCGGATCCTTGAGGTTTTCTTTTTCATTTTCCTTGTTAAATTTCCTCAGTAAATTCACATGGTAAACTTCTTCCTTTTTTCTTGCTCCCTCTAATTCTATCATATAATTTAAATCATTTATTTTCTTTTCACCTTAAACGGTCCCTTCCATCTTACTTCCAATTTATTATTTTCGTCCGGTAATAAAATGAGGACTTCCTTCCCTTCCGTGAATTCGCGCATTCGGGCGGATTTATCGTACCATGTTTTCGTTTTTCTCTGCATATTCCCCCTGTGCTTGCTTTGAAATTTCATGGTATTTATGCAGTTTTTCTCGTAGTGATAGCAAGTGGGTTATTACTGTTCCTTCATTTTTATCCTCATTCTCCCATGATTCCTTTAAAATGTCTAACACCCCCCTTGGGTTTGTCCCATATAGTAATTCAATGGCGAGAACCCTGTAGCTTGGTGTGGAGTTTCTCTGTATGCAAAAAGGACATAAGAAGCATTTTGTCCCATTGGTTTACATCATCTCTTACAAAACGTCTCAACATACTAATTAGGGTTCCGTTAAATCTTTCTGTCGCTCCATTTGTTTGAGGATGGAATGGAGTAGTTAATACTTGTTTAATACCGAGAATTCCGTATAATTTTCGGATGTATGTCGATATAAAATTGGTTCCATTATCTGTTAAAATTTCCTTCGGGATTCCGTGACGCGAGACATATTTCGCTAATTCTTCTGCGATTTTTGGTGATTTTACTGTTAGCATTGGGATAGCTTCTGGGTATCTCGTAGCCAGATCATTAATAACTAAAATGAATCTGTTTCTCGCGCTAGATCTTGTAAGTGGACCTACAATGTCCATTGAAATTCTCTCAAATGGTTTGCCGAAAAATGGGCATTTTTTTCATTGGAATTTTTTCATTTGGTTTTTTATATGCGACTAATTGACAATCTTTGCATCTTTTACAAAAGTTGATAATATCTTTTTTTAATCCTTTCCACCAAAAACGCTGCAAGACTCTATCTCTTGTGTTCTTTGGGATCCCATGTGTCCCCCCCCGTTGGGCTTGAGTGAGCCAACTTTATTACCCGCTTTCCTTAGTTCATGTGGTACCAAAAGTTGTAATTTTCTAGGGTTTTCTCCAGTCTCCATTATTTTTGTAAAGTAGATTTCCATTACTGGAAAACTGTTTAGATTGCGGATTTTTATTATTCGTTAGTGCTATTCTTATTTTTCTGCAATCTTTATCATTTGTTTGTAATTCTGCGAATTTTTCGGAAGTTATTCCGAGTGTTTTCGGTTAGTTCATCTTTGGTTTCCTCTGCTTCTCTTTCTAACGGTCAATAATTTTCTCTTGTTATGGTAATATTCCTTTTTTCTACCCTTTTTTGGCTTTTTGGTTTTCTTAGTTTCGCATTTTTTATAAACATCTCGTCATTGAATTGAAATGGGTTTTGTATATTCTGATCATCATTTTCATTAGTGGGCGGCACAGCCCCCCTTTTATTTTTTTCTTGACTTCGTGTCACCGCATTTACTCTTTTTATCATGGAGGTTGCTTTAGTGCAAGAAAGTTTTCGATATTTTCCGAAATCACCCCTAATAAAACGTCTACTGCAAGAGTAGGTACAACCCCTACTTTTAATTCCTTTTTAACCGTATTTCCCTCTTTATTGGCTAATTCTATTATGACCTGAGCTGTCGGACATTTATGTTCTGCTCCATAGTAGCATAGCGATGCCACTTTATTTTTGTAATTTATGTCGGTTTTCTTTATCAAGTCTTCCCGTACATAGGTTTGGTCGCTGCAGGAATCAATAGCTATTTCTACCGATTTACCATTTAGTTCGCCACATACTTTGTGTGATTCTGCAAATGCGCAAGTTTCATATTCTCCGGGCTTTTAACCCATGCGGTTCTCTTATACGTTTGAGACTTTTTCCAATTCTCTCGGATCGATCGTTTCTCGGATTGTCCTGTCTTCCGTTTGCCCCCTCTTCCCTTGTTCTGTATTATTGTCGTAGTTTTTTTTTGTGCTTCGGCAATCTGAGGCATAATGTCCTCGTTTATTACGGTTATAACAGGTAACGTCATACTGTTCCTGTTTTTGGCCGTATTTTCTTCCGTCTTTATCTGGGCAATTGGTGCTATAGTGGCCGCCCAGTTACAGTGGTAGCATGTTACTTCTCCTTGCGTTTGCCATATTTGGCTAGCATTCTTTTTATTTTTCCGTGTACGGGTATTCTTTCCTACCATTTTTTCCTAACCTTGTTCTTTGTAGGAATGCCTCACTCATAATTTCAGTGTGCCTGTCTGCTAATTCGGACATTTCTTCAATTGTTTGATGGGTTTTTCTCTTTTAAGTACATCTCTCATATTTGGATGGGTATTTTCTAAGAATTGTTCCATCGCGTGTTTATTCACTATTCCCGTTATCTTATCTTTTATTTCTTCCGGGTCTTCTAATATTGTATAGTTTTCTATCTCTAGCCATTTTAAACACATATCTTTCAATTTGTACCCGTGTTCTTTATAAGTTTCATTGTCTCGTTTTCTTTCGCTTCTAAACCTTCTTTGAAAGTGCTCGGGGAAGAGTTGAAATTTTTCAAAAATGGCTTGTTTTAGTCTTTCACCAAATCTTTTGAGTAGTCCATTAGTAATGCTTTTATATGCAAGTTTGTGCTTTGTAGTTAAGGAGGGCTGTATTCTTTTCACCCAATTTTTCTCTCGATATCCGCTTAATTCCGCGTTTTTTTCAAATTGTATATGTATAAATGTACATCTTCATTTTCTTCATTGGTTGAAGGTTTACTGCCTGCATTATTTCTATTGTAGACGATTTCTGAGGCTCTTGGTAATTTCTCCCTGCAATCATTTCCATTATGTATTTTCTTTCCTCTTTGTCTGCCTCCTCCTTTTTTTCTTTGGCTACTCTATCTCTTTCTCTTTGTTCTCTATCTTCCTCCTCCTTTCGTTGTCTGGCTATCCTATCAGCCTCTTCTTTTTCGTTCTCTAGCTATCCTCTCTTTCTCTCTTTCTTTTCTATCTTCCTCCTCTTTTCGTACTCTGGCTAATCTTTCATTCTCTATGAAATTAAAAGTTGTTGTGTCATATCTATTTGAGTGCTTTTTTCGTGAACTCCTGCTGGAAATTGAACTTCTACTACTCCTGCAACTTGGCCTACTCTGAATCTCACTGTCTTTATAATCTCTTAATTCGTTTTTTGAGTCTGCTCGTTGTATATATTTTCTTCTCCCCCCCAACTCCCCTACTTTTTGTACCTTCTCTGAATGGTGAGTGTTTGTTTTGTTTTACCCGTTCTTTCATGTAATGATTTTTCCTCATGTATTATCGCCACTGTTTCTTTTGTTCGGGTTTCTCTATCTGCGAGTAATTCTCTCTGCATTTGTCTTAGACTTTTCTCTTCTTCTCTGGTTCGTACCAGGGATCACTCATTACTGATTTTGTTTTGAAGATATCCTCTTCACACGTCCCAGAAATGTCTATTTCACCTGTTGAGTGATATATGGTTCTATCTGATGGTGTTTTTCTTAGGGTATTTCCAGCCGGAGTCGCATACAATTGTGTGTCTGAATCCGATTTTTGTTTTACCGCGGTAGATCTTGTCCGAATTCTTCGTTTGTCCGCATTTTTCATTATTTTCAAGGTTTTATATAACGTCTTCCGTTCAAATGAAAATCCTTTTATCAATGTCTCTTTTTATTTTTTTTGTGAAAAATTATTTCCTTTTAATTTGCCGATTATCCGTGGGTGGCGCAGCCTCCTTGTCTCACAAGTTATTATTCGCGTCATCTATTGAATCTTAAAATTTTATTACCTATTATTATCCAACTCGGCACAGCTCAGATAAAAAAAAATTCTCTTTGCGATTTTTTTTATATATGTACCCACAATAGGCTACTTTCTAGGCCAAATTAACCCGTCTCTTTGAAAACACGGAATTCTTTTATTATCAGATTCACTGATAGGACCTTAAATTGCTACCACTACCACTTATTGGAGGTTTGACGTACGGGGGGTCACCACTTTTAAAGGCAAAAATGGCGCAAAGAGTTGCTATGCCACTTACTGGAGGGGGAGATCTCTCGTCGGCCCAAAATAGTGGGATTTTCCGCGGTTACTATATACTAGCGTGATCGGATGGTCCAGGGCCACTTTTAAAAAGCCAAGGTTTACCGATAAGATTTCTTCTAACTATCTCTTTTAGACTCGACCTAGGCTGAAAAGTTAAAAGAGAACATAGTATAAGAAAAAGTCTTACTGTATTCACTTCACCGCTGTATAAGAACTGAACTTAAAAGGCAACTCTTTCTCCCAGCCCGCTCCGCTAGCCGCGTGTCTGCAACATGGGGTACGGGGTGGTAAATGAATTCTTCCAGCCAATCCTAGGACTTACTAAATTACTGGTCAACCTCCCTAACTGCGCAATTTTTTACCTCGTGGTCTATTAAGCGACTACGCAATTAAGAGTACCCAAAATGGCGTCACAAAATAAAAGGAAAATTAATATTTATTACTCGGGGAAGGAAAATAATTAAGGGGCCAAAAGAAAGGAATCTGGGAGGACGAATTTATCTGAACAAACTGGGACCAAGTTTTCCAACGCTAACTTTCTGTGAATACTATCTAAATTTTACTATATATATCAGAAGATTTCTCAGAAGATTTCTATTCATGTCTTTTGACTAAATCGTGTTTCAGCTCCATACTTTGCTTTTGATACTGTAGGAATATAGAGTGGGCAAAAAAAAGTCGGGTGGAAATTTTTGTCAGTTTAGTTTAGTTTCTTCTTCAAATTTATGTGCGAAAATTTTTGCAATGATTTATAAAGAAAACAAATTGATTCTGAGAAGCCGTTAAGAAATTAATTTTTTTAAGCCAATTGAGACACTTAAAAAGAGACACGCTTAAAAACTAAAACCTAGACTAAACAAATAAACATAACAGTTCAGACATCAATTGCAGACAACTAAACTACAAGCCACACCCCCCACCCCCCCGTGATCAAGAGCTAAATCACACTCTGAAATCCATTATATGAGAAACAAAGAAGCCATATGGTATTGGAAAAGTGTATATGAGAGGTTCAGAATGTTTGGTCTCCTCTCAGTTAAGAAAATAGGTGATGCATAAAAAAGTCCAATTGTTTTGGACAGTCTATTGCTGCCTGTTACCAAAAAACAACTGCCTACTCCCTTCCACCAAATCTGATTGAAGATTTTACTTTTAATCCCATCCATGAAGTTCCAATTGAAAAGTATATCTTTCTGGTGATCTTACCCTCCCTCCTCCAATTGTGGATGTACTGATGTTTGTTCAACCCAGTACAGGCCAAAAATCATACGAGGTAGATTTTGGCCACGATCGAAACTCGTGAAAATTTAGTGAATGATTTTAAGCCTTTCTTTTCTTTTATCTCCCAGCCGGGCCTATATTTTATCTCAGAGGAGGGGGATAGAAGTATTTTTATCACCCCCTGTCGCACCATCAAAACTTAAAATATTACAATCTTCTTTAGAATGAAAGTTGAACATATTACATGGAAATAGTGACGCCGTTATGTATTTATTGAATATATTTATCAAAATTATATACAGTTATATATAGTTTACATACAGTTAAAGATAATATACCATAGTTAAAGATAATATAAAAAGTCAAAGATAATATACCATAAGCACAAACAACATAAAAATTATTACCCTTAAAAGCATCATTGTGGTAACTAGTAATAAATACCTATCATTTCAAAGTATATTGAACTTCGTATTACATTACAATAATGTTAAAACCACTGGTTTGTTATTTACATCATTTATATTACCCTTTTAACCATTACCGTCATCACAGCAATCGATATATCGATTTCACTCAGACTTTATATGTTTGCTCAGCAGTTTTGGTGATACGAATTTCGCGTGCCTAAAGCTGGAAAGGCTTCAAATAATAAGGAACATCAAAGGAATCGAGAAACAGAATGATAGGGAAATTTCTTACGACATTTTATACATACAAAAATGGCGTTCTAGTGGTTGCCATTGCACCCTAAGGGTTGTTTCAGCCCACCTAGCTTCATAGCAATTGAACACTAAAAGCCTGCTTTTCAATGAATTATATTACCACAAAACAATCAGTTTTAACATGTGGCTTAGCTCTACTTATCAAAGGCAGCGCAATCGCATTCCCTAAGTAAAGAACAATGTTGGCACAATTTCTTTTTTTTTTTTTCTTTAGACCAGGGCACTTCGTATCGAAGGAGTTGTCGTGGAAACTTCGAAAAGGGCACATTCGATTGGCAATTGGAGTGACCTGTGCCCTTTTTAATAGTCGAAAGTGATTGGAAGGCAACTAACACCCCTTCCACGCCCTCCATTTCCCCCAACACATCAAATCGCAATTTTGAGATAGCCATTTTATTCAGCGTAGT